>CM014277.1:4763056-4809924 GCA_004135705.1 Alloteropsis semialata | reverse complement strand
GTCACCGATGAAACCATTTTGGCAGAAAATCTGCCAAATATAATGGTCTAAAAGTAGTCACTGGCCGATACATGAGATTCTCTATGCCTGCTACCAAATTGAAGTAGCAAGATCTCCATTGAAGTTCAAAATGGAAGCACTTGCAGAGAAGCATGATATACTCCCTCCGTCCTACAATACAAGACATTCTATCAATTCTAAGACATACAAGACATCCTATCAATTTTAAGACATATTAAGGGAAAGAACAAAAAACGTATGTACACTCCAAGATCTTCCTGTTTATTAGCAGCTGTAATTAAAGTTAATCATAAGATTAAGAAGCAAAGAAAGGAATAGAAAAAATAAGTATATATGTAGTGGAAAGACAAGGAAAATTAAATATTTTTTCTTAATATATACTTGTCTAAATCCATTAGTAAACTCCCTCTATCCTGAAATATAAGGCATTATGAGTTTGTCATAAGTCAAACTAGAAAAAACTTTGACCAAATTTATAAAAAAGAAGAAGAAGAATTACGACATCGAATAAGTACCAATAGACTCATTATAAAATATATTTTGATATTTTATTTGGAGCATGTTAGCATTGTTCTCTATAAACTTGGTCAAACTGAAAAATATTTGACTTAGGACAAGTTTAGAATGTCTTGTATTTCAGGACGGAGCGAGTATGTACTTGACACCACACGCTTTGCATGCATTTGGTGTTCTTGCTACCTTCGTGGCCATGGATAGGTCAAAGAAGCAGAGCTAGTAGTAGTAGCTGGCTTCAAAATACATGCCAAAAGAGCTGGATAACTGTTGCAGCATGGAACACGCAACAAAGTGTGTGACTTTAATTTTATTCCCCTTGTTCCATTGCCATGCTTGAACAAAAGAGGCTAGCTCCTGTTGTGTGCAAAAATTAAAGTCCACACGCACGTAATAAAGAAAGAGAAGATGGGAGGATTGGGAGCAACTGAGTTCTGGGGATGGGATGGGATAGTAGTACTGTTTGTGTGTCTCCATCTCCTTCACTTCACTCGCCGTCGTCGTCGTTGTTGGCAACTGACTGACTGCATGCACCTGGCCAACACAGGCGAGCAGCAGGACGACGGAGATGCATATATGTCCCGGCACTGTTTACGAGTCATATTGAATGTGGTGCCACTAATTAAAAGTATTAAATATAGATTATTGACAAAATTGTATTAAATATAGATTATTGACAAAATTCATTCCATAACTCCAGGTAAATTTGTGAGACGAATCTATTGAGCCTAATTAGGCCATGATCAGACAATATGGTGCTACAGTAAACAATCTCTAATGATAAATTAATTAGGCTTAATAGATTCATCTCGTGATTTCCTGTCTATCTGTATAATTAGTTTTATAATTAGATCATGTTTAGTTCTTTCAATTAGCATCCTCAAACTTGATGTGACATTTTCGGCAAGTTTCTACTCCCAACTAAACAAGGCCTATACACGGAAGTAAAATACTCTATCATGGATCCATATGACACAAATAATGATCAGATACACGGAAGTAAAATACTCTATCATGGATCCATATGACACAAATAATGATCAGACAGGCCGGAAGGAGGAGCCACCATTGAAGTGATGGGACGTTGGATAGATCACTGTAAAGATTCTCTCGGCGAGCATGGAGACAGCATGCCCTGACCTGCCGCAACGGGCAAACGAATCGAACCAAAGAAAAAAGGGGGAAAAAAAAGATACGCACGCTCGCAACTGAACTGAACACACAAACAGCTCTAGCTGCTGCATGCTTCTGAAACGTTTTAGCTTTCATTCGTGCCCTGATTAACAGGTCCAGCACCTGGCCATGCATGCTGCACCGATCGATAGATCTAGTACTAGTGGTACCAACTTTGAAGAGACAGAGACAAAACTAAAGGAGGCACCATATCGCCTCACTGGATTTGCTTGCCCACTCACGTGCATATAGGATGCTCCGTTTGGCATAGCTTCTAGAGATGATTCTCGGCTGAATCCAGCAGGAGCTCTGCCGTTCGGCTGAATATTGAGAGTTTTTGCTAGAGGATCAAAGAGAATCACTTTCAGCCACAGCGATAGAATCACTGCTCTCGGAGAATCAGCTTTCACGTAGAATCAGAATCAGATGGAACTCTACCAAACAAACAGACCCTTAATTTCTCCATGCTCATGCTGTTGCTAATGATGAAATCTCAAAAAACAAAAAGTGTAACGTACAATAAACTGTACATGAAATGAAGCGGTTATTAGCTAGCTGTTGGGGAAGCAAATAAAATAAATGCAGCAGTGAACACATAATTAGCACATGCATGCAGCTTAGACGTACAGTTAGCCACTGATGGTATCGTCGATCGATCGGCGACAGGGGGATCGAGAGGTCCATCCTATATATGGAGGAAGGACAACCAGAGCGCTGGGCGAACAGTCGAGGGAGGAATCCACACCACGCCCTGCCGGTGCCGGGGACGGATCGGAGACCGCGCTTTTATTGTGAGATCGATGTTTTCAACAGTCTCGCCAAATAGTGGCCGTGGGGCTCGAGCCTACAGTACTGTACCCACACACAGTCCGTGGCACAGATCTAACTATCGATCGAGCTGCCTGCATTATCTCTGCTGCTCATATGCTTGCATGGTTCTCAACACCGTACTAGCTCTCCGATTCCATAGGAATCTACTGCAGTAACAAACTGCAGAGATGGCGGGGAGGAAGCAGATAAGCTAGCTTGCATTGGCGCCCATATGGTACGTACTGCCGTAAGAATGTAGAGAAAACTGTGTTGCGTTGCGTACACATTCATTCATGATTAATAATAAGGGCACACTCACTGAAGACAGTACGTACTACAGTCTCTCTAGCTTGTGTACGTACGTGTTGGAGGTTGGGAGGACTCCTACAGTTACAGTTAGAACATTTCTCGCAGCATGCATGCCTCGATCTCTAACTTACAGGCTTACACCAAACAGTTTCGGTCAGCGCGAGCATCTGAAATATGAATTAATAATTATAAGCTAAGATTAGGGATGCAATTAATTGGATATATATCCAATAATTTGTTCTGGATTAACTACGACGATAACATGTTACTCTAGTTTATTTCTCCATCCCTCCTAAGTTAATTAGGTGAAAATATTAATTAGTTCATTGTACCAAGTTCATTTCTTCTCCTAAAAATATCTTTATATCTTGTCTCCGTACTAAGATGAATATATATATATATATGTATATATATATATATATATATATATATATATATATATATATATATATATATATATATATATAGACACACACACCCCCATCTGAAATAAGTAGCTAGTACAAGGAACAAATGACCCACTATACATGTAGAAAGTTTCCATGTGCATGTGATTGGTACAGGTCTGAGTGGTGACATGATTGTATTGTACTCTTGTACAGAATACTAGTCATCTACAGAACTATTTATGCAGCGCCATTCATATCATCTACAGACAATAAGATAGACAAGTTGCAACCACAAAAAACGTGGGATGTGCTTTTGTATTGAAAATAAAACAAAACCAATGGATTTTCATGTGTATCTAGATTTTAACTTTGAGGTATAGCTAGATGTTTACATGTGGGGAATAATGCGCTTCCACAGTTTTATTAATCAGTACTCCTATATATATTGATAAACTCCTTCCATATTCGTTCATTCATAGAGTTATTATTATAGCATGTGGAAAGATGGCAAAAAAAAATCGAAATCCATCTTCATACTGCATGCATATATATATATATATGCACCTTAATTATTAAGTCATAGACAAGGCACCTTAATTATATGTTTGTTGACCATAATTGATCTAGATAATAAAATATTTATTTAAGAAACATGAAAAATAACAACCACGTTGTAAAATTTTTCTATGAATTTCACTACATCCTTTTTTCTGTTGTAACAATAGTAGTTTGAAATACTTTTTGGACAAAATGAGACATCATTGAACTTCATGCACCTTTAATTTATTTTTGGGGCATATCTATGATAGTATATGTTGGTATATGATTTTATTTCCACTATACAGCATTCTTTGAGTATGCATCTAATGGTAGGATGCTGAAATACCATGTGAGATTACCTCATACATTGGAGTTATCATAATTTTTAAAAATATATCATGAATCACTCTTTTTTATCATCATGCTACATAAGATTCGAGACACATCATAAAAATATCATCAACATGGTTTTCTTATATACCATTATGATTAAAAAACTAATGATCAAAGTCCATAGAAGACAACAACGGTATTGAAACATCATATAGTTAAGAATAAAGGACTAGGGGCATGCATATTGTTTTAATGAACAAACATAATTTAGAAAATCAGACATTCATCACTTGATCTCTTATAACTATAGCACTTGAATCTATCCTATGTATCGTATAGCTCTAGTTAGTGCAGGGCTTTCCCCAGGCGCCTATTGTAGACAAATTTTAGTAGTGTTACAAATCAAAGTGTGTAAAACATGATAGATAAGGAGGTTTGCATACTTTTCATGTGCGTATGGTATCTTCAAAAAAAAAACATCTATTGCAAGAGATAGTAAGGATGGTTGCCAATTGTTCCTTTTCTCTTTTTTTGAGGGCCTGGGTTCTTTTTTCCTCTCTACTTAAGGCAATATTTAAACGTTTCCTTGCTATTTTTATAAAAGGGCGCATGCAAATCATAGTATTCCAGCAATTGTCCCTAACTAATATATACACAGAGCGAGGTGAAGAAATATTGGCAGCTATATAGAGTTATAAGTACGGCAAATTATGGGTTGGGCAGTATTCATCAGGAATGAATAGCTCCGATCCAGTTAAATTCATGTGAGGGGGAGATAATTAACTAATTGAATAACTTGTTGACAATATGAAAAATTTGTTGTAAAACTGATAAGCCTTGGAATAAGCAAGCAGCAAGAGTAGTGATAGAATTTATATATGCGAGAGACAATCACGCGATACAGTACTGGGGATGTGCAAAAAATTCCTCATGTGTTGACTACTACATATGCATGCTGTCCATTGTTCTCAATCTAAAAAATGCTGTCCATTGTTTGCGGTATTATTCTCTCCTAGTGATCTGACTGTCACAGCTCATGTTTTAACCGGGTTGTCCTTGTCCCCGGCCAGGACTCATGTCGGACATGGAATGCGCAATCAATCTCTAAAAGTTTTATCCAATAAAGATTTTGGACATGCTATACTAGCTATACAACAGGGGGAGAGATGTATGTGCAACTCCTGTAGCATTCAAATAAATTAAATCACTTGGTTCCGAAGGGTTTAAAATAAGTCATGTCACATTAAATATATTGATATTATTTAGAAGGAACAAATATAGTTTAATTATAAAACTAGTCCCATAAACCTAGGATTTTTTGAAACGAATCTATTAAGCCTAATTAATCTATAATTAGGTTTAATAGATTCAGCTCACCAAAAAGTCTCAGGGTTATGAATTCATTTTGTCATTGGTATATGTTTAATACTCCTAATTACCAACCTAGCATTCGCTGGAACGGGACTTATAAGTCCCAAAGAAACCAAACAGGGCCCATTCGCTCTGTTGATCGAATGGCACTCGCTCCCCAATAGAATAGAATGCCTCAAAATGAGGTTGCACTGCAGTCCAAAGGCTACATATACTACAGTCTCCAAAAGCTGCATAAAGACATTTAAAAACACCAGCAGCTAAATCCTCAAGCATGCTGTACACACACTGTTACTGGAGCTAGCTCTGGACTGGATTGAATGATGCCCCATTACATGATCCATCACAGTAGTGGAGAATTTGACCAAAGAAACAGTTTCTGCCCAATCATATCGAGATCAATCATGTGCCAAGATCAAACAATCCACATCAAATACCATGAAATTCTTGCTCATATCTCCTAGTTAAATAGCACCATTTCAAATAAAAGATGACCGCACAAAGATCCAACAGAGCTTGGGGAAGATCCATGGGCATTTTTTAAAAAAGGCAATGCTATTGCTAGATAAGAATTACTGATTATTATGGGAAGCCACTGGGGAAGTACAAGTTGGACGGGCTCCCCCGGCCGCCGTTCCCTTTCCTCGCCTCGCCGGCGACCGCCAGCGCCATCTCCTGTCCCTGGTACATGAGCGTGGAGTTCATTGTCAGGCTCACCAAGCTGTCGTCGGCGTCGCTCCTCGGGAAGTTGCCGCCGTCGCTTCCCCCGGCCTCGCCGCCCTCGTCGCGCGTGGTCACCATCACCGCGGACTGCACGAGCTCGAGGCACAGCCTGAGCTTGTTGGGCTCGATGTGCGTCAGCCCCGGCACGGCGCCCTTGAAGAGGAACTCGGAGGTGAGGCTGCGGAGCACGTCGAGTGGGGTGACGCCGTCGAGCGTCCTGGCGTTCGGGTCGGCGTGGTGGTCGAGGAGCACGGACACCATGTCGGGGGACACCATCTCGGCGGCCAGGTGCAGCGCCGTCTTCCCCGTCGGGCCGGCGCGGGAGTTGACGTCGGCCGCGCCGAGCTCGAGCAGCGCCTTGACGACGTCGCGGTTGCAGTGCTGGACGGCGTAGTGGACGGCGAGGGCGTCGTCCAGGTCGAGGCCCTCGCCCATGACCATCAGCTTGACGAGCTCGATGTCGGCCGCGTCCAGGGCCCGGCGCATGCGCCGGATCTTGTGGTCGCGGTCCGCCGCCGAGGACGGCGCGTTGATGGGGAGGTAGTGGTGGGTCAGGAACGGCGAGCGCGGCGTGTTGGCGGCGGCGGCGGCGGGGGACTTGGCGCGGATCTCCTCAATCTTGGCCACCACATCGATGGGGAGGTGCTTGGCGAGGAGATCGGCGGAGAGGCCGGAGCGCGCCACCAGGTGGGAGCAGGTGGCCCAGAGCTCCTGCATCTCGAACTTGCGCGACGCCATGAGCACCTTCATCACGTCGTCCACGGACGCCTCCTTCACCATGCTCTCCAGCTGCTTCTGCAATGCGCCATATATATTTAGTCACTTTCCTTTTTTCTAAAAAAATATATATTTAATCACAGTTAATTAGTATTCACATTCAGCAATAATCAGACAGAAACTGCAGGCGATTATTGATTGATTGGCAGCATAAAATGAGAGTGCATGCCTAGCTAATCGATCAGAGTGTACTGCAACTGCATATAGTTCTCAACTTCTCATTGCAGCAATATGTGCAGCATGCATGTAGTAGCTTGACTGTACTTTGCATCGGCATGGCAGTTGTACATGCAGCAAGGTGTTTTGGAAATGATGCACGGCATCGAGTTGTTGGGAGCTCCTGGCCGGCTGAATCGATCTCCCAGAAACCCTAGCAATTCAGATTGACATTGCAATTGCAATGAAATGAAATGCAGTGCGTGGATGTGAATGATGTAATCATGTAAGGAAGGGACATCAGACATAAACATGGGCGTGACAAGACCCTTCCTAGTAAAGATGAGTCAGACAGAGGCTCGATCCATCCATGACAAGTGATGACAGGTGCAGTAGCGCAGCAACGCGAAGCGGCAGAAAAGCAAGCGAGACTGTGAGAGACGACGACTCATCAGTCCCTGCAGCCCTGCCTGCCAGGACACTCCCCCTATCTCAGATTCCAGTTCCACACACACGAAGCGATAAAACCAAAATCGATAAAATAATGAGAGAAGGGAAGGGAGCTCGATCGAGCTCTGCAGGGATTCTGCTGATGATACTGGCGCAGGCTCAGAGGGCACAGTAGCTTATGAATCGGAAAAGGCAAAGTGGCAACATAGGGATCTAGTCGAGCATGCATGCAGTGCAGGAGCACAGCGCGAGCTCAGGCGATGATTCTGACTCCATCTTGAATTCATGCCGCGCAAAAGAGGGGAAACTCCAGCTAGCTAGCCCCCTCAATCGATCGACCATGGCGGATTGGCAGGGCTAAGCGCCTAATAAGCCTAAGCGAGCGACCATGGATTGGATGCTTAATCGATCGATTGTGCGCGCCGAGCTATTCTATTAGCTGCAGATCCCGATCGAGAATTGATTGATTGAAATCCCCACCGTACCCCACCTGGACCAGCAGCGCGAGCTGCTCGACGCCGAAGGAGCGCGCGGCGGCGAGGGTGTCGAGGGCGAGGTCGACGGCGGCGCCGCATCGGGTGTGCCAGCATCCCCTGGCGCCGCAGCCGGGGAGCGGCCCGCTCTTGGGCGCGGACACGGACGCCTGGCCGCTGTAGAGGAACTGCAGCACGAGCACGAGCACCTCGTACCGGATGGAGCTGACGGGGATGACCAGCTCCGGCGCGGCGCGCGCGGCCCCGGGGGAGCCCAGGGGCAGCGGCGGCGGCGGGGGCTGGTGGTTGGGGTCGAGGCCGCAGAAGAGCTTGCGGAAGAAGAGGCTGCGGGCGGCGAGGACGCAGCGGTGCGCGTGCACGAGGCGGCCCTCGACGCTGAAGGCCACGTCACTGAAGGCCTGCCCGTTGATGAGCAGGTTGAGGTAGTCGAGCGAGAGGGACTTGAGCGAGTCCTCCGAGCTCATGATCTCATGTGCAGGTCCAGGTAAAGCTGGAGGCCGGCGACGACGGATCGGTCCAGCGGCTTTTTGGAGAGATAAGGCGCGGATTAATTTTGGAGAGATTTGGAGCGGGGGAAAGCAAGCGGCAGGGAAAGGAGGGGAGCACAGCGGCCGGGCAACTGTGGACGGAGGAGGAAGACGATTGAAAAGCCAGCAGCTAGGGTGAAAGAGAGAGGTGTGGATGGAGGCGTGCGCTAGCTTGCTCGATCTCACTGCCATCACCTCGCGTCGTCGGTCCCCTTTTGAGCTACAGGGGAGAGGGGTACTGGTACCCCGGCCCTCGCCTTCACGATCGCTGTGGCTTTGTGGTTCGTGGGTGGGGACGCGTCGCTACAGTCCTTGCCTACAGTTCCATTGATGTATGCATCCTGCGCGCACAATGGACTGGTGGTGAGGGAGGGAGGGAGGGGCAAGGCGGCAGCCATTGACCCAATGAGACAAGCTGGCGTGGTGCTGGTGTACGTGTGTTACTGTGGCAGGCGGCTGGGCGGGTAATCTTTTTGGCAAAGTGAGTTGGAGTTAAAGTGGGGCTTGTGATTGGTCGAGATCTTAGTCATGGGCTCATGGATGATGGATCAACCTTGGTCAAATGTTCAGAGAGGCAAGTAGAGAGATGCCTACTGTGCTTGATTATGGACAGTGACAAACATATATATGATGAGCCATCATATCGGACCAAGAATAGTTAATACTATTGTCTAGTTGATAAATGGAAAATGCCATGTGTCTATATTTTATATATTGAAGGTAACAATTTCTATTAATAATTTGTACCAAAAGACTTGTTATATATTGGGCCATTTTCTATTTAAAACATGTTTATTGTATTTGCGAGAACACCTTTATCAAGGAAGCTCAATCCAGCCCATTTTCTTCCTCTCCCATGCACAAAGAGATCGCGCCCCTCTTTCTGTCGTGACTCTCATCACTCACTTACCCCTCGTTGCCACGGCAATGCTTCTCCTCCCTTCCCTCACCATTCCATTCCACCCAACAAACCCCTCATGCACTAGAGAGAATTCCCTGTGTGACACCCAAAGTTGACTTAATGCCTTATATGGCCCTCAAAATTTCATTATGCTTATGTGACCCCATCTTTGTTTTGTTGTGCCCTATTTGACACTGCTGTTAGTTTCCCTGTTAAGTGTCACATGAAAAGACTGTTTTGCCCCTGCGACCAATTTTAGCTATTTCTCATGTTTCCAACATATCAACTGATGAAACAATATTTAGATAATATTTAGTCCTAACACCACAAGAACATAAGTGGAAAAATAGAGCATCCATCAATTCCAACTGAAAAGATAATATTTGGATAGAATAGCATTGGAAGGGTTCTCATACAGAACCAATCAACAATTTTTCATAAGCATACAGTACAGTAGGTTCACAAGGCTCACATGCCATACAGTAGGTCCTGAGCTACAATGCACATCGTTTTTTATTTTTCTATTATTTTTTGATATTTTGTAAAACTAAGAGAACATAAGGGACAACCTAAAAAATTGTAGCCCGATCCGATCAAAGTATGGTCTCTAGAAAATCATGAACGTTCAGAAATGTTAATATAAAAGATGTGCATCCCCACTACTTTGCACATCTAAAATATTATTTTTGCTCATATTATATGAAACAATATTTTACGATACAGCATAAAAGTTTCCATAGAGGAGTTCTTAATTTTTTTGAAATGTTTTTCTATTTTCTCACAATTACATGAATTTCTAGGTACTTACTCTCAGTAATCCTAACTTGAACTACATGTATCTCAAATAGTTCTTTAAAAATCTACAAAATAGTGTCTAAAGACATATGCCCTAGGTTTGATCATATCTTGAAAATATATGAAAGATTAAAGATTAAAAGGTTTGCTATGTATATACTGGAGAAATGCTTCGAGTATTATCATCTTAATACAAATAAACTACTACCATGCATCTAAACCCTAACGCATCTATGAACTTTCCATTTAGGACTTGTTCGTTTATTGGTAATTCCCAGGTATTTGAAGGGGATTGAGAAGGATTTTGATTTGTTGGGAATTTAATCCCTTCCAATCACTACTACAGAATTGATTTTTCTAGTCACTATTTTCATAGCCGGTTTTCAAAAAGTGACACTAATACATTTTCACAGACGGTTAGTGAGTAGACCAGCTGTGAAAATTATTTTCATAGCCGGTTTGTGGCTTGCACCGGCTATGAAAATTAAATCCAATTTTACAGTTGGCTTTAGCCACGAACCGGCTGTGAAAATCAGCCAGTCGCCTATGAAAATCCATTTTCAAAGTCGCTTCTAAACTACAGTACACATAAATTTTTTATTTTTATTTTATGTTTTTGATATTTTTTTTGACTAGGAGCACACAAGGGACAACCAGAAAACAATTCAGCTCAATCGGATCTAAGGTGTGGTCTCTAAAAATTCATAAAGATTCGAAACATTTAATATTAAAGAAGTGCAACATCGATTAGTTTGCACACCCTACAACATTATTTTTGCTCATATTACATGGACATAATTTTTAAATATCTTACACTATATATATGTTGCCATGGAGGAGTTTTGGATTTTTTTGAAATAATTTGCTATTTTTTAACTATTAAATGAATTTCTAGGTACTTATTCTTAGTAATTCAAATTTGAACTACATGTCTCTTAACTAGCTCTTATCAAATACTAGTAAAATAGTATCTAAGGGCATATGCTCTAGTTTAGATCAAATCCTAAAAAAATATGAAAACTCAATAGATTTGCTATGTATAATTCACACTTTAATTTACTCCTTTACTTGTAATAATAATAATAATAATATCAAAAACTTGTCCAAAAATTATAAAAGTTGTGATGGAGTCCTTTTATAGGTGTATAGCTTTCTCATAAAAAATTCAATGCATTGCATGAAAATTATATTGTACATTGTTCATGAACATATACATCTCTCGCACTCTTTCATACACATCTTGAGGCAAGCTTTGATGTTTCTCCATCCTAAAACTTACTTTTGCTCATGTAATGTATAAATATTTTTACATGTTTTATACTGCATATAAGTTGGCATGGAGGAGTTTAGGAATTTTCTGAAATGATTTGCTATTTTCTATGAATTAAATAAATTTTCAGCACTTATAAAAATCAATTTTTGTACAACTTTTTTATTTTTTATTTTTTTATATTTTTCTGGAAACAAGTGAATATAAAAAACTACCATAACAATTGTCATCCTAATTAGATCAAAGGTGATCAAAGGAGGGCATCAGTCATTAGGCCACAAGTAGTAGTATGGTGCAGTGGTAAGTGAAGTTACGCGCGAAGCAAGAGATCATGGGTTTGAATCACGAAAAATGCAACAAGTGCAAAAAAGTAAATTGTGTAGTTGGAGATGATGGTGCCCGGTTCATGGGGTGGCGTTCCATGTGGTTAAATGTTTTTTGCAATCATTTAACATTTTTATTTGATTTCATGGGGTGGCGTTCCATGTGGCTTTTTTCACAGCCGATTTTTAACACGAACTGGCTGTGAAATAGCGATTTTCAGCACCACTGATCAGCACCACTTTTCAAAACCAGCTGTGATGCTCTTTCTGTAGTAATCCCCTCAATTCTCCTCCAACTGAATAGTTCTATGACTAGCTGCTGTACTCAGGGCCTGTTTAGTTCGGTGAGAAAGTTTGTGAAATTTACTGTAGCAATGTTAAACCGAAGATTAGGAGGACTAAACATGATCTAATTATAAAACTAAATACACGGATGGACGGGAAATCGCGAGACGAATCTATTAAGTCTAGTTAATCCGTCATTAGAGATTGTTTACTGTAGCACGCCATTGTCTAATCATGGCCAAATTAGGCTCATTAGATTCGTCTCGCGAAGTTACCCGGGGTTATGAAATGGGTTTTGTCATTAATCCATGTTTAATACCCTTAATGAGTGTCCTAACATTTGATGTGACAAGTTTGCAAACTTAGTTTGCTAACTAAACAGAGCCTCAATTCAGTAGCATGGAACTTTTGCTGCTACTTCATTCAGTTGGCAGAGCTCGCGCCTTACACTAGATTAAAAGAAATAATTCATCAGCATGGTTTCGTTCCTGTAAAAATTGCGTTATATGTGTGTATATCATGCATTCATTTCATGCACACAGCTATCAGCTTCATGAAGATACAGTCGTATAGCTTAGGACAGGAAGCCAGTGACTTTTGACCCTTTTTCCTTTTACCTCCTCTCACCATCCTTTTGTCATTTTCACTTCGATTATTCCAAGCACACATAGATGCGCTACTTACCCGGAAAAAAGAAAGAAAGAGAGAGATGCGCTACTCGGTCAGCACGGTCTTTACTGTTGGAGACTCCCGGCCGCGCGCATTATTATCGTCAGTACAGTACTCAGTACACTGGACACTATTTCCTCGGTTCCAAAAATAATGCAACTATTTGTTGCGTGACAAATAAATGGTTTACGTTTGACAAGTCTCCAATAAATTGTATTTATATTTGTGGCTCTAAATAAATTTATTACAAAAACAACTTTTTTAGAATGGTTGTGGAAAAATTCAAGGGCTCACGTCGCACGATCCGACGGATAAGAAGGTGTAGGAACCAGGAGGAACCAAAATGAGAGGAACCAGTGCATACCAAAATGGTGGGCCATATGCACCGGGTGCATACTCAATTGGTGGGACCCGCACCGGGGAAGTTGAGGTGGGAAAAATGTCTTTCCGATTTTTTTATTTGATCAAGGGTACAATAGTAAATTGATAATTGTGGGGATAACGTTTAGAGTACTATAGTTTTGAATTGAATTGCTGATCAAGTATAGTTTGAGCCTTATAGGAGTTAGACCTTCTTAGATTTGGATGAACCTAGGCCCACGGTTCGTGATCCAGTGGAACCCTAGGTGCCGATTTGGATGAACCCTAGGCGCCGCGATCCGTGATCCAGGAACCCTAGGTGGCGGCGATGTTGATCTCTAGCGGAGAAGCGGCGGTTCAGGCGCCCAGCGGCGATCCGTGTCTCCGTGATCTAGGTGGCGGCGATGTTGATACGGCGGAGATAGGACGGCCCAGGCGACTCGCGACGGCAGCTTCGACGGAGAAATGGACGACGTCCAGTTCCTCGTTGGCCAGCGCCGTGGCCGGCGGTGACGCTTCCAGTGGCGCCGACGCGCACGACGTCCCTGGCAGCAGTGGCGGACCGTAGTAGAGGCAAAACTGGGCACCGGCCCCTGCTTCCTCCGCGCGCTGCCCATTGCAAGTCTGCATCAGTGCCTGCTGACATCTGGATTGTTTACATGATTTCACCGTGTGCGGCATGCAGTCATAGCTCAACTGGCCCCCCCTTGATTTAGCTCCATGTTCCGCCACTGCCTGGCAGTGGAAGGGCGGACGGCGGAGCGGCAGCTCCAGTCATCAGGATTCAACGAATGAGACGCCGGTATGTTCTTGCAATGAAATTAATTCGTTGAGTCATTGCTTTATCTGGTATGTTGTTTGCAATCGGCCGTAGTTGATGGTTTCATCTGACGACCCTTTTGATTAGCTCTTTTAAATTGGATAATCATAAGCTACTTCTGAAGACTAAGTTGACTGATTTGTGCACTTATGCTTGTGTACAACTGAGTTCTTTTACAATGGTTGGGACGACATGGTCATTTTCTTTGCAACTACTTTCATCAAGAAATGTTACAGGGAACTATAAGTAAAGAACTTTGACTGACCCTTCTTACTGATGCTTCTTTTACTTTGCATCTGCTGCTGTGGTTATAGTTGCATTAACAGAATTGATGGTGTCATGCTAATAGATCAAGACACGTTGCCCACAATTTCTGTTGGAGCTCACGAAAATGGCCTGCAATTTCTGTTCCAGGTGTGGACTAAGTGAATGCATCTCTGGAGGTGAAGCCGTCCTTTCGAGTCTTTAGTCCGATACCACGGGAGGGACCGGTGAAACGAACGGGATTAAGTCGCCGGCTGGTCCCCAACGTCCGGTGAACGAAAAGACAAGATCTGCAGTTCTAGTAGTTGTAACTGTAGGTGTTGAGTGCGTATTGTTAGTGACAATGATGTGGCAAGAGTCAATTGTAAGTCCGTACTAACGACTGAATGGAATTACCATCTCTCTTTTTGTGCTGTTACTGTGTGACATTGACATTACATCTTTCAATGACCGAATGGCAAAAGATGTGTTTGCAGTTCTAATGACTGAATGGCATGAACTTGTAATGGCAAAATGGGTGTGAAACGCCAAGTTGACTCACAATTAGAGACGGAGGAACTCTA
Source organism: Alloteropsis semialata (assembly GCA_004135705.1). NCBI lineage: Eukaryota > Viridiplantae > Streptophyta > Magnoliopsida > Poales > Poaceae > Alloteropsis > Alloteropsis semialata. Next base: position 4,795,088 of record CM014277.1, on the reverse strand, counting down.
AGTGTTTTGAGGTAGTCAATTCAAGGTACAAAGTCCGGTTCATCCAAATGCAAAAAAGTTGATTCATTCTTTTTCAAATGAACTTTAGTGCAACAACAACAAAAGCTGGACGGCATTCACCGGACACCTTTGACGGGAGCATCGGCCCGACCGGTGCTGCGTCCCACGATGCGAAGTTGATCCTAAAATACTAACCGGTAATATGGAACAATGAGCACCGGTCCAATTCGTGAGAGAGGACATGTCCGGTGATAGCAACGGTCTGACGTGTGAGTGCAATAAAAAGAGAAACACGTGAAGCAACCGAAAAAGGCCGCGAGGCATATCAGATGGGCCGGATGGCAGCGGGCGCTGGGCCAAGCCCACGTAGAGTAGGAGGGGCAATATTTGAATCGGTAGGCTCGCAGTTACCTGAAATTCTGACCGGTGATTAAGGACTGTGAGCACCGGTGTTGAGTTCGTATTGTTAGTGACAATGATGTGGCAAGGGTCACTTGTAACTTGTAAGTCCGCACTAACGACTGAATGGAATTATCATCTGTCTTTTTGTGCTGTTACTGTGTCACATTGACATTACATCTTCAATGACCAATTGGCAAAAGATGTGTTTGCAGTTCTAATGACTGAATGGCATGAACTTGCAATGGCAAAATGGGTGTGAAACGCCAAGTTGACTCACAATTAGAGACGGAGGAACTCTTAAGTGTTTTGAGGTAGTCAATTCAAGGTACAAAGTCCGGTTCATCCAAATGCAAAAAGATTCTTTTTCAAATGAACTTTAGTGCAACAAAAGCTGGACAGCATTCACCGGACACCTTTGACGGGAGCATCGGCCCGACCGGTGCTGCGTCCCTCGATGTGGGGCTCATCCTAAAATACTAACCGGTAATATGGAACAATGAGCACCGGTTCAATTTGTTAGCGGACATGTCCGGTGATAGCAACTGTCTGATGTGTGAGTGCAGTAAAAAGAGAAACACGTGAAGCAACCGAAAAAGGCCGCGAGGCAGATCAGATGGGCCGGATGGCAGAGGACGCTGGGCCAAGCCCACGTAGAGTAGGAGGGGCACTATTTGAATCGGTAGGCTCGCAGTTACCTGAAATTCTGACCGGTGATTAAGGACTGTGAGCACCGGTGTTGAGTTCGTATTGTTAGTGACAATGATGTGGCAAGGGTCAGTTGTAACTTGTAAGTGAGGCCATCCCCAACCCAATGACTAGGATGGTTTCCATAGAATTAAATGAGCTGCCACCTAGGATGAAAGGTGATGTGGCAAGTGATTAAATGAAGGAAGAGAAGGAAACTGGGTCTTGCATGAGACATGGTTTCTACACGATATCCAAGACACAATGAGAGAGGAGTGATATTAAATTTGGATATGAAAAGGTAGTGTTTGCATTGGAGAGGTAGTGTCTAGCACTAGTTTCTTGATGATGTGGAGCTTATAGAAACTATGAGTAGTGTCTTGGGTTGGGGATGGCCTAACGACTGAATGGAATTATCATCTGTCTTTTTGTGCTGTTACTGTGTCACATTGACATTTCATCTTCAATGACCAATTGGCAAAAGATGTGTTTGCAGTTCTAATGACTGAATGGCATGAACTTGCAATGGCAAAATGGGTGTGAAACGCCAAGTTGACTCACAATTAGAGCCGGAGGAACTCTTAAGTGTTTTGAGGTAGTCAATTCAAGGTACAAAGTCCGGTTCATTCAAATGCAAAAAGATTCTTTTTCAAATGAACTTTAGTGCAACAAAAGCTGGACAGCATTCACCGGACACCTTTGACGGGAGCATCGGCCCGACCGGTGCTGCGTCCCTCGATGTGGGGCTCATCCTAAAATACTAACCGGTAATATGGAACAATGAGCACCGGTTCAATTCGTTAGAGGACATGTCCGGTGATAGCAACGGTCTGATGTGTGAGTGCAGTAAAAAGAGAAACACGTGAAGCAACCGAAAAAGGCCGCGAGGCAGATCAGATGGGCCGGATGGCAGCGGGCGCTGGGCCAAGCCCACGTAGAGTAGGAGGGGCACTATTTGAATCGGTAGGCTCGCAGTTACCTGAAATACTGACCGGTGATTCAGGACTGTGAGGGGGAGGAGGCCGGTGCCCGTGGCACGCCGCGGGGGGGAGCGGATGACCGGCACTCCGCCAGGTGGCCAGACGCCCGCCGGGGAGCCGTCCGATGTGCTAGGTGGCAAGCACCAGACGCACGGACCATCCGGAAGCCCGAGAGCACGCGCAAACGGCAGAGAAGCCGATGGGACGGGCGCACAACGTGGCAAGACGGCGCCTCGCCCTCGGGTGCAGTAACCGACGCGTCCTTTGGGATTCCCGAGGGCCGTTCCCGTGTCGCTCGCCATTTATAGGGCTCTCCTCCCACCCATGGAATACAACTCCGCCAGCCCTCACGTACGAAAGCCTCTCTCTCACAGGCAAAGCCGTAGTGTGACCCGATGGCTCGCTTCCGCTCCCGCTCCCGCTCTCGCTCTCGCTCCCGCTCCCGCTCCGGCAACCGCCTGGAGGACGCCCAAGGAGATTGCGGCGACAAGGATTGGACGCCGGCGCCGGAGATCACGCACACGACGGTCTGGGATGAGCCTCAAGCTTCAACGCCCAGTTCGTCGTGGCCCTCGTGGGATGATCTCGCGCGCGTCCGATCTCCGGAGAAGCGCGCCCCGCCGACCGGTCCGACTCCTACTAGGCAGGAATTGGTTTATTTCGAGGGGAGGACCCTCAGCACGACGACAACATGTGACGCGGTGGTGGCGGCAAAATTTCTCGAAGAAATCCCAGGTACGCCACCAAGACGCGGCATGATCGTTGGATTGGACACCGAGTGGAAAAAGCTCGATGGCGGCGCCTTCACGACGGCCCTCTTGCAGTTGTGCGTCGAAACTCATGTCCTCGTCTTCCAGGTCCTCTATGCCGCCGCCGGAGACCTCCCCGAAGTCTTGAAGAGGTTCCTGACAGAGGAGGACCACATCTTCACTGGTGCACACATCGACAACGACGTGAAGCGGCTGCGGGAGGATTTCGGCATCACAATAACCAATCCGATTGACCTCCAATTGGCAGTCCCCCAAGCTGCCTCAAAATACAAGGGTCTCGGTGGAACCCCCCATCCCAAGTACGGAGTAACGCGCAGGTCGCTCGAGGATCTCGGAAAAGCGGTACTGCACCTGCCTCATCTTCACAAGCCGGCGGGCGCCGACCACAATAACTGGCACGCGTGGTATTTGTCACCTTCGCAGGTGAACTACGCCGCCGTAGACGCGTACCTGTCCTACGAGATCGCGAAGCGTCTGCAAATCGAGGAAGGCTATAAATTTTTTTAAGTTTGTTGCTTATTACATCAGGAGATCGAGTGTTAGTTGCTGTAACAGTAGGTGTTGTGTTTGGAATGTCCAGATCTCAAGTGTTAGTTGTGTAACTGTAGGTGTTGAGTTTTGTGTAACTCTAAGTGTTTTGAGGTACTCAAGTCAAGCTACAAAGTTCGGTTCATCCAAATGCAAAAATAGTTGATTCATCTTTTCAAATGAACTTTAGTACGCAGGAGGCAGGACAGCAATATATAGGCATAGCTGAACACCAAAATCACCGGACAACGTTGGAGGTGGCACCGGTCTGACTGGTGATGCCACGCCACGCGGCAAGATGGGCCGGATGGGGGCGGGCGCCGGGCCCAGCCCACAAAGAGTTGGAGTGACAATTTTGAATCGGCAGGCTCGTAGATTCCTGAAATTTGAACCGGTGATGAAGAACGATGAACACCGGTCGAAATCGGCGGGGTCGGGGAACGCAAGTCGAACGTTGGTGCATTTGTCTTGATCGCCCAGGCCCCGGACATTCCAAGACAGGATGGACAATGGCCTGTTAGCCATGGGAGAACCATTACACCATCTTGGCAAGAGAAGGACCCAGAACACAGGAATGGAGACAGGCACACAACAATACATACCGAGGAAACAAGCCGCCCCCCCCAAAAGCATGCATCGACACCGAGAGGAGTCTGCCATAGCAGAGGCACCTCTGAAGGTTCATACAAGTCTTAAAGGTTCGGCGAGCCCAGACAGCAGCTGGGTAAGGTTTGACGACACTAGAGCCGATTACATGACAGGTTCGGGAGCTAAGAGCGTCCCAGCAAAAGAGGTTGAGGACCCGAGGTCGAAGAAGCTGCGACATCTAGTCGAAGATGTCCACGCGGGGCGGTGCGAGCCCGCCGATGGTGCGGAGCTGATCTTGTGGCACGTTGCAGGAACGGCCGAGTAGCTGGAGGTCTTCAACGCGCCAAGCAGGGTGATCAGTTGGTGGGCATGGTGGCGGGGCACATGTCGCAGTAGCAGGTGCGTCGTCCTCGGTCTCATGTTCGTCGTCGATGGAGGAGTCCGAGGAGTTGGAGGTGGAGGAGGACCGCAGGACCGCCTCGACCTTGCGCTTCTTGATCCGAACAGCTGCTGCAGTGACAGTCTCGCGGATTGGGGGCTCCTTGGCTCGGAGACGCTCACCGCGACGGCGGTCATCAGCTGGGAGTAGGGCGGTGGAGATGTTCTCGTTGCAGCGCAGATCAATCCCATCACCCAGCTCGTCGTCGTCGTTGGGTGGAGCCTGGCGAGGGTGAGGCGGCAGCACCGCCAGCTGCGGTTCTGGGAGGAGCTCGACGGTAGCACCGAGATCGCTGGGCGGCAGGGGGATGGAGACCTCCGTGACGAGGTGAGCCGCCTGCCAGCGAGCAGAGGTGGGCCGCTCGGACAGGTTGCAGGGCCCGATGTCGAGGTCGAGGCTGTCGAAGTCGGGCGAGGGGGGCAGTGCCGGGCCGATGAAGGCCGCCGGAGCCGGGGCAGGGTCCGGAACAACGACGGCGGTGACGACCTGCAGACCCAGGGCGCGCTCCGGAGCCGAGGCCAGCAGAGCCGGCCCGGAGAAGGTCCCAGGAGCCGGGTCCGGGTCCGGAACAACCTCCGCGGCGGCGACCGGCCCGCCCAGGGCGCGCTCCGGCGTAGCAGTTGGAGAAGAATTGGCGGTGGGCGAGGCAGCACGGAGAGGGGGCCGAGCACGACCGGAGCAGAGGCGTTCCGCGTCCTTGAGCAAAAGGTTGGACTGCAGCCCAGGACCCGGCCCAATGGAGATGACATCGGAGGAGAAGGCCAGGTTCCGGGCAGCACCAACCTCGCACACTTGGTGGAGGAAGCCCACGGACGCCGTGCACAAGTTGACCACCAGCATGCCTTGGTCGCCACGGGCGTCGGGGCGGTAAGGCTGCAGCGGAATCTTGAAGAAGCCCACGGACCCGTCGGGCGCCTTGGAGCGGATCTCAAAGAAGGAACGTTGGCAGAGGGAAATCTGGACCACATCAGGCTTAAGCAGAAGGGGCTTGGCGCGAACCTCAGGCAGGATGCGGCGTCCCTGCTTCTTGCCGCACGGAGTGGGCTTGAGGTCGAAGAGTGACCATGAGCGATCGCCGAGGGCCATAGCAAGCGCAGGAGCACCCGGGCCCGGCCCGTCATGGAGAGGCGGAGGCGGTAGCACGACGTGCTCCTGGACGTCCCCGCCCCCCGGGCAGCATGTCCCGGGGCACCAGGGGCAGGCACAGGGGGCACGGGGAAGGGGTCGAGGGGCGGCGGGCCGTCGTCGTCGTCGTCGGAGTCCGTGTCGTCGAGGTCGATGACATCGACGATGTCAATTGGCGCGAACGTGCCGAGGCCGCTGTGATTCTTGATGAACTCCTCGAGCGGGACGTCCTCGAGCCCCTCTGCCTTGACCATCAGGAGAACGGCGGAGTAGTCCGTCCCGTGGATGCAGACGGGGTCGATGAGGTGGGGATTGGCGTAGGGGCCGGCGGAGTAGAAGATGCGCTCGCGGTTCCAGTGCTCAAGGGGGAAGTTCTTGATGGCGACCGCGACGAAGGCCTCGTGCTCGAAGTTGAAGCGGTGGGGCGTCTCATCGGGAAGAGTTGCTTGGGGATTAAGAAGCTTCAGGTATGTTGTGAATATCTTCTTGGGTTTTTTGTTCGGAGCGTGGAGATTTCCTAATTAGTTGCTCTATGTCTACGATCTAGTAGGGAGCGAGGAGATTTCCAGATCGTAGGGAGCGAGGAGATTTCCTATTTCCTTATTATTAGTTGTTGTACGTCTACGATATAGTAGGCAGCCGAGAAGATTTCCTAAGTTGCTCTACGGCCTAGTAGGAAGCCGAGGAGATTTCCTAAGCTGCTCTGCGGTCTCGGCCGCCGGCGCCGGAGGGGGTGCGGCGGTAAACGAGGTCGGAGGGGATCGATTGTATCCAGGCACCGGGGACTGCGCGTGGTCCTATACAGTCCGTCGAACGAGTTCTCACTGGGCACGGAGACGGTTCCAAAAAATTCAAAATGGAAAGGAAAAAATTCGACAAAGGGGCATTCGTCTTTTTTATTTCACTGGCCGATACGGTACATAGACAATGACCTACGGGGCGTTAGACGCCACGTCGTCGATGTCGACGGCCGCCGCGACAGCGGATGCGGCTTCAGTGAACTCGGCAACAAGCCGCTCCACCTCACGCAGATCAGCGCCCTCCGCGAATCCAGGTTCCAGGCCGCGGAGGTCATGCCCCCGGAGTTGTGCCGCCGTGAGCGCCACGCCAGCGCCCTGTTCGACGCCGTACCTCACGGCGCTGATATGGCGCGCGGCGACGGCGTTCAGGCACTCCTCCAGGGACACGCCGCTTGGGTTCACGGCCCAGACCGCCACGAAAGCTGCCGTCCTAAGCTCCTCGTGGCGGACCTCCAGTGCCATGAGGCGGCGATGGAGATCTGCTGCGTCTCGCTCGGAGGCTGCCAGGCGCTCCTCCATGTCTTACAATAACGATGAAACAAGGGCGTAAGAAACGAGTTGAACCAATAGTAAACGACTGGGGTTAGGGCGCAGCGCACGTACCTGTTAGCTTCGCAAGGTTCTCGTCCACAGCCTCATCAGAGGCCCGCAGTGCTACCTGGACGGCCTCGAGGCAGTTCTTGAGGCGGGCGGTCTCGATGCATTCGGCGGAGTAACCCTCGCGGGCCTCCTGCGCAACTCGGACGAGGTCGCGTATCTCGAACTCGCGGCTCGGTTGGGACGACGAGGCTGCAACCGACGCCGATGGGGATGAGTGCTGCCTGGCGGGGGAGAGCTCCGCTTGCTCTTCGTGGACGCTCGGCGGCGGAGTGGCAATGGAAGGTCCCCTGAGGAGAAAAAGAAAATGCATTAGCGCCGTCAGACGTGCCCCGGCATTGGAGAGCGGCGGCGACGCTGCTACCCTTGGCGGATGAGGGAGGCACGGAGACGCCGCGACCGGGCGCCGGAGTCCGGTGTTGGCTCCCGCGAGCGCTTGCTCCCCGCCATGGCAAATATCGATGGAGTGGAAGTTTTGCCCCGCGGCGATGATCGGCGTGTGATGAGGGAGAGGAGAGGGGCGAGCAAATCCGGGGGTCGGCAGTCGATACCTCGATGGGCTTTATCAACTGGACGGATGGGCGCCCAGCGCCCAGCGGACGGTTGGTGCTCCCGTAAAGACGCCCGCATTTGTGCCGTCATTTCGAATTCGAGGGCACTGAAACGCGGGCCCTTTACCTTGGGGGTGGCCTCGCTGTCAGTCGCACCGCAGCAGTTTGAACGCGTAGCGGTTCGACTCTTCGTGCCTTGGCAGTCGTCTCGCCATGATGGCGGTTCAGGCGCAGCAGTTTCGCCTGGTTTCGAGACGGTTCCACGGGAGGCGGGTACGACGAACGCGCGTCGCTATCCTGTCGCAGCGAACGGGCGACGTGGCATCACCTCGTCCACCCGTCCCTCTTCTTCAACCTCCTGCAAAAGAAACAGAGATGAGAGCGGGAGAGCTGGGTTTCGAGGAAGAAGAAAGCAAGCGGGTGGGAGGTGGGCGGTGCGGCCCGGCGGCGAGGGCGAAGGGGCCGGCCGGTCACCATCATCTTCTTCTCAAACTCCGGCGGCTATAGAAGGGGCCGGCCGGGGGAGGCAGGTAGGCCAGGCGGTGGGGATGGTGGTGAGCGCATACAATCAGGAAATCTGTCGAGCACATGAAAACATGTCCGGTGATAGCCACGGTCTGAGTGGTGAGAGCAACGGAAGCATGCCGCGAGGCAGATGGGCCGGATGGGCAAAATGCAGAGTAGGAAGGGCATATGCAGATCGCAGTTTTCTGAAATATGGACCGGTGTCAAGAACTGTGAACACCGGTCAATAGATGCACGAAAAGAACAGTTCCATCAAGATATCTGCCGAGTCCATCAGAAAATGTCCTGTGAGTCCACGGGTCCGACGGGTGAGAGCAGTAAAAGAGGAACACGTCCAAATTTCAAGTCCTAGTTCGTTACTCAAATTCTTTCGCAAAAACGCCCGGGGGTGAGTTCTCAGTTCAATTCCTCAGACCATTGATTGGGACCGGATCGATGGAGCCAGCATGGTAACTTTTGCAGAGAGCACCGGTGCGACGGGTGCTGCCACGCAAAAGAAAAGGCTTCTCGTTTGATTGGCACCGGTCCGACTGGTCCAATAGGCCATGCAGTGGGGCTCATCCTGAAATAATGACCGGTATACTGAACGGTGTTCAGCGGTCCAATTGGTGAGCGCACACCATCAGGAAATCTGTCGAGCACATAAAAACATGTCCGGTGATAGCAACGGTCTGAGTCGTGAGAGCAACGGAAGCAGGCCGCGAGGCAGATGGGCCGGATGGGCAAATGCAGAGTAGGAAGGGCATATGCAGATCGCAATTTTCTGAAATATGGACCGGTGTCAAGAACTGTGAACACCGGTCAATAGATGCATGAAAAGAACAGTTCCATCAAGATATCTGCCGAGTCCATCAGAAAATGTCCTGTGAGTCCACGGGTCCGACGGGTGAGAGCAGTAAAAGAGGAACACGTCCAAATTTCAAGTCCTAGTTCGTTACTTAAATTCTTTCGCAAAACGTCCGGTGAGTGGTGAGTTCTCAGTTCAATTCCTCGGTTCAAATTCCTTCACAACAATTGTCCGGTGACTAATTACCTTAAATTAGTCCGGTGAAGGTCAAGACGTTGAAATATTGTCCGGTAAATGTCAAGACGTTGAATTATTGTCCGGTGAATGTCAAGACGTTCAAACAGTCAACCTTGAAATATTGTCCGGTGACTACCAAGATCTTGATACACTAACCAGTTTCAAAAGTTTTGAAGTACAGGAAAACGCTGCGGTGATGCTGTACGGTGCTCTCACCGGTCGGACCTGTGAGTGCAGTAAGACGTGATGTTGCCGCACATTCCACTGCAACAAATTGCACACAGAGAATTCAAGAAGTTTTGGGGAGACAAAAATGTATTCAGAAACGCATACCGGCGCTTCATATCAGGGTAATACTTAGGGTTACAATTCTACCAAGGAAGGTGTCTCGAGAATCGAGATACACCCATAACTAAGTCTACTGACTGTGCTAACAAAATGGGATAAGAACAATGAAACGAGCTAGCGCATGAAGAAGATGGATCATGCTAATAGACAAGTTCTGTAAAAGAAGGAAAAGAAAGAATAATTTAGTCATCGTAATGAGGAGTTTGTCAGCGAAAGAATATGTAAATTTGCACCTTACCTATAAACATTCTGCAGCTGCAATCAGATCCTTGGTAAATCATAAATCTAGCACATCTTCAGGGAGCTTTGTTTCCTACAAATGAAGATTAACATTAGTCATAACTACACATGCCTCACACATGGCCAGTTGACAGCTTTGATGAACATTACTGAGAACTACCTCTGGTCTCAAGTGGCATGTTCGCCGATTGTGACCCAGGCCCTTACACAGGGAACATTTCGTCTTAGATCTAGTCTTATCTGAACTTGTCCTGAACTTTTTCTTAGGGGCCCCTCTGCCAGGCACATGCATGGGATCCAGGACATCTACGAACTCTTCACAATCAACCTCTGGCGCTTGCGGCAGCACCGGTCCATAAATCTTGCCTTCGTTCGCTCCTGCATTTGGCACGATCACAGCAGCTTCGTGTTCAAGGACACGTTTCAACCGCTCGTATCCTTCAGTTGAACGAGATGCAACGAAGGCTGCAGCGCGACTGAGATTGCGTAGCTTACGGTACCTCAGTAGGGTAGGGGAATAGTCATACATGGTGCTCTTCCTTATCAGCGGAAATGCACGCTTCGCCGCCATTGTCCACCTTTCCAAAACACAGCAGTCTGGAAGCATGCTCTCGTCCCGAAGGCCCAATACAAAGAAGATGTGTGAGCAGGGGGTTCCAAGGGATTGCAACTTACGACAAGAACAAGAAATTCCCTTCAGATTGGCCTCTTCACTGAATTCACATTTCACATAGTACATGATGTCTCTATCGTTCCTTCCAACAATATACTCAGATGTGTCATCGCCATCTAGAATCTCAATCAGAGAACACTTCTTGGATGCTTCTATGCTGAACTGGACCGCCTTAAAAACCTTTGGTGTGAACCTTTTCTTCGCATTTATCTCAAGAATTGAAGCATCTGGTTCTGTGAATGGCTCAGATTGGAGTGCTTTAGTGTCGTCATCCGCCTCCATTCTGCGCACCTTTGTAAGGCAGCTCTCATAGTGCTGTACCATCTCTAACAGGGTCATTTTACCATCCAGTTTCATCTGAAGCCTAGAGTTCAAGCTCTCACTCCGTTGGTTGCTCCTCAATCCTAAATAGCAATTACCGGCATGATACACAGCACACCAGGTTTCCCTCATCTCATACATCTGATAAAGCCACGAGCCCTCTCTGACCTCATGCTTAGCCAGGAATACCTGCCATTTCCTCTCAATCTCTTGTATGGAGCAACGGTCATACATAAAAATCCTGAAGTCATCCTTCACTGTACCGTCGTGAACATTGCGCACGAGGTTCTGCTCAATATGCCATCCGCAAAGCCTATGCGGTGAATTCGGCCACACCACACTGATTGCTCTCTGCATAGAGAGGTCTCCATCAGTGATGACGGAAACAGGATGCTTCTGAACATTAGCTTCAGTAAATGTTTTCAGCAGCCACACATATGACTCAATATTCTCATGAGCAATAATTCCACATCCGAAAATTACTGTGCGGTAATGGTGATTCACCCCAACAAAAGGCACAAGAGGCAGGTTGTACCGATTTGTTTTGTAGGTGCTATCAAATACAACGACTTCACCAAATGCTGCATAATCAAGCAGACATTGAGTATCACACCAGAACAGCCCCTGCAGGTGTCCTTTGTCATCAGTCATGCACTTGAAAAAGAAATCAGAATCTCTATTTTGACGTTCCTTCATGTGACTAATGACTGTTTGAGCATCACCACCAGCAATTATGTCCTGCTTATGGAGATGGCAGAAATTATACATGTCCCTTGATGTATGGCCAAGCTTGTCATACCCACCGTACTGCATTTCCATAACTTCAAATATCTGGTGTTTACGGATCCCAGATATCTCCAACTCGAGAATTTCAGCTTTCTGCTCATCGCTGATTTTTTTATGTGAACGCAGCAGACAGCAAAGGTCAGCTGGAGCCAGCGGATGGTTGTGTTCATCGATGAAATCCTTCACATACCACTGCCCGGTGTTCTGATCTAGTGTAATCACCAATTTTGCAGGGCATCCAACACGAGTTATATCCCGTGGCCTCCGCTGCTTATTCTCCTTCTTCATGTACCTCTCTTCACGGTAGCCTTGACGACTGCAAACATACCTCCGAAGGGTGATCTCAGTGTGGCCACTGTTCCACTCAACATAGCTTTTCCTCACACTAAACCCTTTATCAAGAGCGTATGTGTTATAAAACTGAAATCCTTCATCTTCGTTAGCGAACATCTTGCTAACAATTTCATTGTACTCCAGCAAAGACTCTAGATCCGCCATTTCCTCCTGCATCCATCAACAACATTTAACAAATTAAATATCCACATAACAAATTCAAACCATTTCTGTCACTTGAGAACCCAGACTACAAACAAAACATTTCGCTGCAACCATCGAATACTATCTTGAGCAAGTTACCATCTGATCATGAAACAAGGCACACAACAAGAGGAGGCGGCGTCCAAGTACCTGTGGCTAGATGACCGAACACGGTGCAGCTGGCGAGGAACGAAGCAGGCGCAGGCGGCAACGTACGCGGCGTTCAAACCCTACCGAGCGCGCGGAGTTGGGCGACGGCCTTTGGCGGCGGCGGAGTAGGGGTGCGGCGGCGGCGGCGGCGGAGTAGGGGTGCGGCGGCGGGGACGACTTCGCGGCGATCCGGAGGGGGCGAGGCAGCGCGCTTCCGCGGGCGGATAGGCCAGGCCGTGCGGTTTGGGGGGGCCTGTGGCCGGGGGCGTGGGGTTTGGGGGGTCGGGGTGTAGGACGAAATTACCTTAGTACCCTTCCGCACCTGAAATTAATTAAATTAATTATTTAGGGGAGGAACCGGTAGGAACCAGGAGGAACCAACAACCATTGTAAAAGTTCTCTTACAAAAATACATTTTATAATTAATCTAGTGATATTTATTTGGTATCATATATAAATATTGAATTTTTTATCTATAATTCTATAATTACTAAAATATGACACTGTGCTAGAATCGTATTCTTTTTGAGACGGAGGGAATATACAGCAGCAGAAGTATATACTGCTGCCCATGCCTAGATCTGACGCTGCACCCCTGCAGCTCTAATTTAATCATCTGAATATACACAAGATGTAGAGATACATGCATGCACACGTACAGCGTTGAGCAGCGTACGACCCGCTATGCTTTGACAGTTTGACCGCTGCACACACAGATCAACAGAAGCTGTAGGCAAACCAAAGCGTTTTGGTTGCTGGTGTGTGCTGGTTCAGAATTAATTGGTGAACATGGATGCATTTGGTTTTTTTGGCAGAGACCCGTGTAACAGCGTCTGGTGTCAACTGCACAGTAGCTGTGACACGGACAAGTGGGGCCGGCCGGGCGGTATTCCATCTGCTGCATCCTGGAGAGTAGAGCGATCGAGAACAACAAGGCCTGGCCACCCTACCGCTGCCTTAATGCTACCCGGCCACACTAGACTGATTGTTTTGATTTGTCAGTAACTTTCAACGTCAAGTTGATAGAGAGAGTAGTACACACTACAGTACTGGTGATCTGTAATGCTCCTGGATGTCGTCGTCACAGCTCAATTGCTCATCGTCCATGTAACCTGAAAAATGCAGGCAGGTCACGGGAGCATATGCATCGAGCTCTGAGTGTCCGTTTGATAGAACTTAGCAACTCAGCTTCATATGTCTTGCGCAAAACAAGATACTGTAGCATGAAGCTGTTTTGAATGATGTAAAAATGAACTAAAAGCTAGACAAAACTAGTTTTTTCAGCTTGCCTAAAACAGCTTCACTGGGCTAAAGTTGTTCGCTCAGCAGGATCCAAAATATTTGTCATATATGACTACAAAGTGAAAATTTCCGTTTTTGCTTTCCTAGTGGGTACGAAAACCCAAGACAGAAATGTCCTGATATCCAATGGCAAGAAACTTGAATATTGCAATCCAAAGCATTGCTTCAACGAAGTTCATTTGCCAGGACCTGCGTCCCTAGTTGTCTCATACGATTTATTAATTTGAGCCCCAACTTGGTTTATCACATCCAATGCCGCCTTTGCATTGCGTAGAAGACAAGCATTGCAAGTATAAATACGGCTAGGCTACGAACTTGAAAGGCCTGCTCTGCTCCTAGTCAGATCACTGAAACTGTAGCGTGTTGGTGAGACCTCCTTACACGTGTATAACAAGGAGCCATGCATCTACTTTGCCCTCAAAAAAAAAAAGAGTCATGCATCCTACTCCGACAATGGGCCAATGTGTGGGCCGTTTTCGTCGCCGCAGTAGCAGCAGGGCCTGGTCGGCCGCCTCGAGCATCTGGGCCGGGCCCTGTGCGAGTTCGCGGCGGACGTAGAGTCCGGCTCCATCGAGAAGGCCGCGTCTCGCAGGCCTGCGGGAGACAGCTCGCTACAGCGCCTGGCCGTTCCTGTGGCCCACTGCCTGGCGCGCGCGCCTGACCAGCCCGCCCCATGGTTCCCGAGAAACCTATCTGGCTTCCGGAAGCCAGATAGCTTCCACGGTGTCTACCGTCCGATGCCTTCGTCTCTACCATCTGATCTTTTTCCTCCTCGCTCTATCTTCTATCTTCGTTCACTCGCTCTATCGAGGTCGCCGCCGGCGGGGGAGGTGGTGGAGGCGGCGGAACTTAGGGTTAGGGTTTGAGGTTGGTCCGGGGATTCTAATGTCCTCCGGACATAGAAGATGAGGGGGCCGGGGGGCGGTGGCGGTGATGGTTGGCTGGGCGGCGGAGGGCGCGGCGGCGCGGGAGCGTCTCCGGTTGGGCAGTGCTGGACCCCCCGTGGGCGGTACCGGCAGTGGGGACGAGGACGGCAAGCTCGTTAGGAAAGGGGGCGAAAGGGGGCAGTGGTGGGTGGTGGGCGGGTGGCGCGGCGGCGTGAGCCGCCAGCCGCGGCAGCGGAGGAGGCGGCGGTGGTGGAGGAGAGGAAGAAGATGAGAAAGAGAAAGAAGAGACGGATGGACTGAATGGGCCGAAAGTTATCTTCTTAAAGCGTGTTTAATTCCAGTGAATTGGTGAAAAATTTTGCATTGAAAAGTGTGTCCTATGAGAGGGGGCACAGTTGTCAGTGTAAAAACTTTTTGGTGACTTTAGATAGTTGAGGGAATTAAACAGGGCCTTGTCTAGCTCATGGAAGCTGAGCCTCGTGGTCCCGGCCGTCGCCGGCGCGCTCAAATAAATGTTTACCATTCAAAACTTCGTAAATGTTTGACCTTTACCATGAGCAGAGCGTCCACGTCATCGACTTCGCCGGGCCTGCATTGCAGCAATGCTAGATCCAACTCCTGCGCGACTTCCACCGCCGGCCGCCGAAGGGGACGCCGTCGCACCTGCGCCTCACCATCGCCGACGAAGCTGACGGACTCACGGCGGACTCGACGCGCCATTCCAGGTTCACTGCGTTGCTGGCCCCATCCGGACGCTGGATTTCAACGACCTGCACGGCGTCCTCAGGCTAAGATCCGGCGAGGCGCGCGCGATCGTCTGCACCCAGCAGCTGCACCGCCACCGCCTCCTCGCCGCCGCTCGAGCTGAGCCCCGACGCGTCGTCAGTGGTCTCGTCGCTGATCTCGCCGCAGTCCCCGGTTCAGCCGCAGGCGGCGGCGAAGCTCGGGAGCTTCTTGCAGGCGGTGAGGGGCACTGTCTGCAAAGACAACGCATCATATCCAAAAAGCTCCCATGGTCCCTCCCATGGTCGATTGCTAAACTGCAGGGTGTACGTTTTCAGATGATGCATGCAAGACGTCACCTTTGTCCTTTGAGTCAAGAGAACTCTGTCCAAAAAGGCCTGTTTCCTGGCCTCTTGTGTTTGTCCCTGAAAACTCTGAAAAGTGAACACGAATGGCTCACTGCTTTTGAGTTGGACCACGAAATTCAAGTGAAGTTGCGAGTGTGGGCATGGAAACTCTGGTTCAAAGTTAGCGCAATTTCTTTCTCCAAAACAATTGAAGCTAATAAGGCAATTTCGCTGCACTGCCACGATGCAGTGATGATGCACGACATAAATGTTCCGAAGCCCCGAGATTGAGTTTTTGTGCTTATATCGCTGATGATGATTAGCAGCGCCAAAGTCTGACGTACTGGAATTTGGCAATACCAAATCTGTTGGCACGGAAGGCACTCTATATCTTTCTCACGACTTTCAGTCTTTCAAAGATGAATTAAGTAGCAAATTCGGTGGGCAAGTTTCTAGCATAATAATCCGCATTTGCCTTTAGGTATGCTCATTTATCTACGTATCGTGCTATTGTTTTATGGTTTTAATGAATTAAAGGCTAGAATTCCACTTATATTACTCCATTTCATCACGTATGTCTTGCAAGAAAAATTGCTATTCATAAAGGAAATGGATCTCTCTCAAATTTATAGGTCGGTTCACGTTTCAAACCTCATACGGAGTAAGTCATAGTGTGTCCTTTTTTCTACCTATTACCATGTTCTATCAAAATTTAAGCTTATTTTTCTACATATCTACTTATGATTTTTGGTAATCTACTGTACCTTAGAGGGACCTAAAAAAGCGCAATATTGTGCTTATGATCCAACAAAGGTTTGGTCAATTTCACTCTACACGCATTCTGTCGTGTAGGTGGGTCTTACTTTTGCTAGATTTATCTCCACTTCTGTCTTCCCTAGATAACTCTCCCCTAGTCAAGTCTATCTAATCCTCGTCCTCTCACTTTTTCTTTCCTTTTTTACTCTCTCCTCTTCCCTCTTCCCTAGATCCCACAGGAGGAGCCCCATGTCGTTGCCACTTTCTCCTTCCCTTTTTACTCTCTCCACTTCCCTCTTTCCTGGATCCCGCAGGAGGCGCGTGATGGCATTGCTCGGAGGAGCACACAGGGTTATAGGTGGGTGGCAATAGTAACAGCGAGGTGCGCCGCCACTAAGCTGCCGCCGATTGCGACCCAACCTCCTTTTTTCCCCTTTTCCCCACTTCTTCCTACTTTTCCTTTTTGTGTCCAAAGTTTTCTTGTTTGCAACTTCTATTCTTGGTGGAGACTTTTTGCAATTTTTTCTTTTTTTGAAAATTTTCATATTTTCTTCTAGGTTTTTATTTTTGAACCTTTTGGTTCATTATATTTTTCCAATTTTTCTTTTGCAATGTTTGTTTTCAAGTATTTTCTATAATAGTTTGTTCTCGTATAATAGACAACAAATCTGTTTGTTTTCCCAAGTTTTTTTTTTACATAACTATTTTTGTCCCCAATTTTTTTCTGCTATTGTTTTTGGGTTTTTTTTTTTGTGAAGTACCGACTGGGACAAGACAGAAAGACTATTGACAGTGATATATCATGCATAACCTTAATGCTCCGGTACAATAATGCTACAAAAGGTGGAGTAATGGTCAACCAAACGTATCAAAGTACAATGTTCCAAAAATCCTATTTCAAGGTCAAGATACTAAAATTAGACCATTTTTATGCCCATGGTAATCTATTAGACATCTAGACCCTTGATCAATGTAATAAGCATAAAATTAAGCCCTTGATCAATGCAATAAGCATAAAATTAAGCTCAATAATGAATCCATATCCTAGAACTATAGCACAAAATATGCAGGTTCTGTTTATTAGATGACAAAAGGGTAAATGAACATAGGAAGATTTGACTTTAATTACAGAGAAACATTTCTATATAGAACTAGAACCATAAAACAAATTATAGAATCCGAAACCCTACGAAACTAGGCCTTAGACCCAAGCTCTGGAGTGGAATTGAAATTAGGTATATCCTTAGTCCTTACAACAACATGACGAACCTGATGAATTAATCATATCTATGTATTTCTTTGATTATCAGTGGTGGTTCTGCATGCATGATGTAGATCAAAACACTCCATTCATTTGTGATCACTGGACTGGAAAGAACAAGATAGAAGAAGTAGCAGGCACTCTTGTTGGATTCACCTCGCACGAAGTATTGACATTGACAACACCAAAGAACAGATGCAACAGGAATACATATAGATGAACCGCACGTAACCACCGGCATAATCACGCCCATTGCATCATCATCATGCGCGAGAACTCATTGAAGCAGACGAATCCGTCGCCGTCGACGTCCACGCCGCCGATCATGCGGCGGCAGTCCTCGACGGAGCAGCGGTCGTCGCCGAGCGAGGCGAGCACGGCGAGGAGCTCCTCGGCCGAGATCCTGCCGTCCCCGTCGGCGTCGAACACGGAGAACGTCTCCCTGAGCTCGCCCTCGTCCGCCGCGTGGGCCCCGGCCGCCGCGATCTCCTCCAGCAGGGCCCCGGACTCCGCCGCCTCGGCGAGCATCTCGGCCAGCTCCTCCTCGCTCGAGACCACCCTCCTGAGGGCGATCTCCAGGTCCTCCCTCGTCACGGGCGGCGCCGCCGGCTTCCTCTTGGCCCCGGACGCCGACGACGGCAGGACGGTGCGCGGCGTCGCGGCGGCGGACGACGCACACTCGTCGGACGACGTGGTGGAAGCGAACGAGGCGCTCTTGCCGTTCTTTGCTCTCTTCATCTTGCTCTTGCCGGAGGAGGAACCAAACAACGACGGCACGCTAAGCTTCATGGCGATTGATGATGGTACCTTGTACTACCTGAGGGATCGTCGAATCGACGACAAGCTAGGAAGACTCGACTCGAGGTATGAAGGAAGGAAGGAAGGAGGCAGGAAGGTGAGGTTGGAGAAGACGAGAGGAAGTTATAGGCGATGATGGATCGAGTGAGCTTCCACGAAGCTTCGCGCCCGGCGCGGGGAAAAAACGGCCGGTTCTCACGGGACCTACCTCTGCTTACGTGCGATGGCGATGCGATTCTTTCGCCTCCGCTTTGAAGGTTTCTCTCGACCGTTTGGCAAGGTTCCCTCACTCTCTACAGCGAATGCGTTTGCATGTCCCTTTGTGACGTCCACTAACGAGGGTTTTACCTTCAACTCTCGACGTTTCCGTCAGAAACCAACCTGATATATGCTAACCAAACGCAAATTGCCAAACATGAAAAACAGAGCCATTCTTGTTTTGCAGCAACTTGTGCTCGCAAAAATAGTTCTACGGAACTTTGTGGGTCCCGGTAACAATGGTCAGCTGGTAGCTTACATAAAAACTGAACTTTGTTGACCACCACACGTGTGCAGCTTAGAACTTGCAGTTCTGTGACAGGGACGTAAAAAGTCGGCATCACAGAATCATAAGAAAAGGAAATTCATGGTCGGCAGCAGCACTGCATATACTGAACCGGCAAAACTTTCACCGTCACCAAGTATAGCACTATGGACGGGGTTAATATAAGTTTGGTGTCGTATTCGTATACGTACACGCACTACTGCACAAAACACTTTCGGTTCGACACCTTTAGTCCGGGCCACATTTGGCACCGGGACTAATAGATCTTTAGTCCCGGGTCCAGTTGGTACTAGCCAAAGAACTCTTTAGTCCCGGGTAAAAAAGAGCTTCAGTCCCGGTGGATGCTACCACCCGGGACTAAATCTTTTAGTCCCGGGTGGTAGCACCCACCGGGACTAAAGCTCACTCCTTTAGTCCCGGTGGGAAACAACACCCGGGACAAAAAGCCAGTGGCCAGCGGCTCTTCGTGATATTTCTAATCCTTTCTCGTCTCTCGTGCTGACCTCTCATTTCTCCCTCTCTCTCATCTCTCTCCCTTATCTCTTTCGTTCACAGGCGGCGGGGCGAGAGCGCAGGGCGAGGGCGCGGGGCCTCCGGCCACTGGCGGGGCGAGGGCCTCCGGCCACCGGCGNGCGGCGGTCCGACCTGGCGGCTGGCGCACGGCAAGCTTTTTTTTTGTTCTTTTCCCCCTTATTTTCTCTGTGAATGATCTCTATTTTTCCCTTATTTTCTATGTGAATGATCTGTATGCGATGCATGACATTGGATGATTGATGATTTGTGTGTTTGTTATTGAGAATGAATAATTGATGATTCACATGTGTTTGTGATTGAGAAAAACTTCTCGATTTGGAGAAGCTGCTGGCTCATGAGTGAGCGGCGCCGGTCAGCCGGCGAGCGGCAACCCTGGATGGCCACTGCGTGTGGGCCCGTGATTTATTTTTTTATTCAAAAAATAACATTAGTCCCAGGTCGTAAACTACCGGGACTAATGTACCGAAGGCTTTATTCCCGGCTGTGTAGTCCCGGTTGGATAACCGGGACTAAATCCAGTTTCCAACCGGGACTATATCCGGTTTCTCTACTAGTGAAGCCTCAAATCGCCCAGCCGAGGAGCACCGCCGCACCGAGGTAATCCCCTTCCCCTTTCCTCTTCCCACGATTGGATCCCGGCCGCGGCGCGCCCTTCTCGCGTCCGCGCATGTCGGTCTGCCCTGTTCCTTCCTTCTCTCCCATGATCGCGCCTTCCATCGGGGCGGTGTGTAGTGTAGATCTGGGCGTTCCGATGTGTTGCTCCCTCGATCTGTTCGCGTTAGCCAGATGGCACGCGCGACGGCGCCTTCTGCCTGGTTTTACTCCTATTGTGGGTCGAATTCAATTCACACCACGTAGTACGATCGACAGCTTGTTCGGGATATCACAGCACAGTTTCGGAAGGCAAGTTGATCTATCGCGGTAGCTAGTTATTTTAGCGATGATGAGAAATTGGAACTCTACATATTCAAGAGTGGGCATGTGCCGGCGTATGATCCCGCTTGCTCTGCAATCTGCTCACAGATACCCCACTATTAGAGAACTCTCTCATGGGCATTTTCCCATATACCAATGTAAACTCCAAGTCCTGGTGTCTGTCCTTTGTGTTAAACTAATTTGATGCTTTGAAGAAAGTAATTTTCACGGTTCTTGATACAAGTTTAATATTAGTGCTTTTAGTAAATCTGGTCCTTCAGGTTATCTCTATCTGTAATTATCTGATATCTCGCCTGCATGTAAGTCTAATTGAACTTTGTCCTTGCAGTTGGATATGGCGTCAACTGTTACCTTCAGCTCAGTCAGCGCCCAGGCTGGGCTGATCCAAAAGCTTTGCAATTTTGCCATATTAGTGCCCATGTATACATTGTGCTGGCTCTACAGATGGGGCATGCAAGCCTAAGGCGTTTTTTTTTATATATATCATGTAAGCATGCTAGGCTGTTAGTATATGTTTTTTTATTTATATATGGTTTTATGTAGTCTTTTCCACCATTGTTTGCACACAAACCCGCAATGACGATGATACTCCACTTTAGCAATAACTATGATCCTGGTATTTGACTTACTACTGGCAGGTGTGGGACTACACTGGATTTGGATACGCGAGGGGTATAATGCAAAAGATGTGGGCAAAGAATACCTTGGGTATGCTTTAAACAAAGCTGTTATAATTCGTTTGATCTTCTTTTTTGTCAGTGCTTCATATCTTTCCATTTCTGTTTGTGTTGCTTAGATGCGTGGTGGAGAACAAGGTTTTGCAACTCACTGCTCTTACGTTTACAGGTTTGTGTTTTCTTGAACCCTTTAACACCAACACTATTTGTATTGCACCTTGGTGTTTGTGTGTTATAAACCTTATATGTATCAAAGTAAATTTATGGTACATTTATCATAGCAAAAGGATGAGTTTGCTTTTGTGCTGCCTAAAGCCCATTTATTTCATTTTGATACCTGTAAACGACACCGGTAGAACATCCTTTTTAATATGATGTACTTACAAGTTTATAGAAAATAATATAATCTCAAATTACCAAGGACACAAGGAAGTTGCAATTTGGTGTCATGCAGTACAGATTCTCACTCTTGTTAACATGCCTTTTTGTAAGTGAGAATAGTCAACTTAGTTTGATGCTTAGAAATGTTTCCCTGACCAGGAAGAATTCTGATGTTGTATTCCTGTTGTGCATCTCTATTAGGTATCAAAGGAATCAGGGGTTTGCGCAGGCTGTTGTGCTACTTGATAACGCAAACTCCATGGCGCAGGGCCCTGGCCCTCAGAACCGTGACACATGAAACACCAACGACAACCGGAAGGTTCTGATGGAAGTTGAGATTGATGGAGCCAATCAACTTCAGAACATAAGTAATAGGTATGATTTAGTATAGTACTTAGCGATAAACTTCTTTTAGTTTGATCTTTGCCCAGTGCAATTCTTGCATATTGAAGCTTGGATATATCGTATACGCTACGGGATTTCATTCTCAATCTCTTATCTCTTATCTTTGATGAAAATTTTCAGTGATCAACACCTGACCTTTCCCCTCGCCTCAGCATTTAGTGGCAGCTACACAGCAGGCATGGCACAGCATTCATGGTTGCAGATCTCATCAGTATATGTTCTGTTCATTTAAAGAAAAGGGTATGTGCAGCTATGAGATGATGTGTTCAAGTGTGATTCTAACTTGTATGGCTGCATCAAGTGTTCTGTTCAAGTGTGATTCTAACCTGTATGGCCTCTGTAGGTGGTTAGCTACCATTAGCCTTCTGTTAGCTACCTTTAATGTTCTGTATTGGCATTTGTATGGATGAAACTGAGCATGTATGGATGTAACTGAGCATGTGTATGTAACTATATACTTGTGTGTATGCATGTATGTATAAAATGAAAGAATAGAAGGTATTTTGATTTCTTTTTTTTGTTTTTTTTAATTCCACATTGGTAACTGGCATAGACTTGTTGCCAGTTACCATTAACAGTCATTGGTAACGGGCATCTATGCCCGTTACCAATGACTGTGTTATTGGTAACGGGCAATAGTCTATGCCCGTTACCAATAATAGGTTATTGGTAACGGGCATCAGTATATGCCTGTTACCAATGACTCGTTATTGGTAACGGGCAAATGCCCGTTACCTTTAACCTATTATTAGTAACCCAAAAAGGGTAACGGGTGCTATGCCCGTTACCAATGTCGATCTATGCCTGTTACCTATCTGCTGTTCTCACGTAATGATTTATTCTACACAAGTGAGCAGTGTAATCAAGAACGTTAACCTGGGTTCAAGCCCAGTCCAACAATATTAATCTAGGACAATGTCAGACGCCTAATTAAATTACCGTGCCCAGGGCAAAGTATAATTAGTTAATGTCAGCAACAATTTTTTTTTTCACTTTCAGTTTAATTCCTATCCCATCTCTTGTATAAACGTACTCCACATTATTAGTGCTGAGTAGGTAAGGCATTATCACAGCTGCTGCCACAAACTTATCAATACACCATCATCACCATTACCCGCTCTTCTCCCGTGTCCCGTCTTGTTTCTTACATCCTCTTCATATATAGAAAAGCGATGAACTTTACACACAGGAAAGAAACCAGACAACAGTGGAGAGCAAAGAGCACGGAGCTGAGCTGCCGCAATCACACAACAAAAAAGGAATGTGCAAGCAATAAGGATGGGAGGCATCGGGGAAAAGGTTCCTAGCATGGCTTATAGATTCTGTTCAACCATTGGCGTTGTTTCGGGTGCTCGAGACTACATGGAGTGTTCATCGCCGGAGGATGTAGCATATGGTGTTTGTGTTCTGGCAACAGCCTCATGATCATGGTCTCTCTGGTGATGGAGCTGTACGATTTGGCGACCACACTTGGGTCGGTAGAACCTTTGGATTGGAATGGTGCGGCGGAGATCGAGCATGGGTATACAAAGTTCGCTCAGGCGCTCAGCTACCATGAGAGAGATGGCGGCGAGCGCCGGATCAGCCACCGGATCAGCGTCCGTTCTGGCATTATCAGTTTAGGCCATGTAACGATCCATCTCTGATAGGCGTCATGAAAACTTCGTAGGACTGTCCTATATGCAGATATCCATCCATCGTCTTACAATCCCAGTCGATTTAAACATGGCTTATCTGCATTGTATTACCATTTGTTGCCTTTGTTTAAGGAGAGGCATTTTCGTTCTGATCTTTCTCATCCTCAAGAATCAAGACACTGTTTTAACTGTTCTTTAGTCATACACTTAATAAAGCAAATTGAGTAGGTGAATATAAAAGTAGGCTGATTTTATGGCCCTATGAAGGTACATGTACCAAAAATTGGTGGCCAGACCCTATAGAGGTCCAAAGTTTTAGTTCTTCAATTTGGTACATCTCACCTAGTTATAATTTGGTTGGTACCTCCAAGGACAGAGAAAGGCCCATTGAAATATGGTCGGCAGGGAAGCTCTATATTACCTCCAAGTACCCTACTCTTTCTTATGAAAATAGTTTTGCTCCTTCACTAACAGCTTCAGCAAGTCTTCTCATTAATTTTCACAAGCTGCTACCATAGCATGCATGACGTGTATACCTCATTTCCCTTCTCCTATGTTTGATGCCATATCTTCCTTATTTAAGTGTCAAATCGTGAAGAAGGAAAGAGAGCACAGTAAAAAAGACAGTTAACAAAGTTCATCTTGTGTTCCTCAGGATGCCAAAGCAATATGAAGAGGCTTATTGGCAATGGAGTTTCATGACGTTTTCACCTTTCTCAACTTTCTGGATGCATTATGAGAACAGGAAGCATGGGGAAAAATATATGCAGCGTCCCTGACGACCATCACTAACCAATTGCCTGCAGTAGTACATTTTTTGAGCCGTGGTCAGCTCACGGTGGGGTGGTTGTTTGGAGCTACTGGTGGAGCGCCCTCCTGTCAGTGCATATATGTGGATGGTGCATGCATGATGCATGTCATCCTTTCTATGGCAGTGATTATGCTAGCTGGAATCATACTGTGTGCAGGGGCCAAAGCTCTTGCCTTTTCAGTTGATTTAGTTTTGCGAGTAATCACTTTACTCATTGTTGGATTTGGGTATTTTTCTGGCTAGGGCCGTCCTCCCCACAGTCTCTCTCTTCTCTCTATCTTTTACCACTTTACATAGTAGTTCTCATACATCTACCAATTACAATACATCAACACTCATGTGTTGCCAAAGCCGAGCAATCTGCTAGGCGGCGAAAAAACCACAGCGCATCTTGCGCTTGTATTCTCTCCTTTTTATTAATATATGCCGGCAACGTTTCGTTATTTTTTTAAAAAAAACAGGGTTCGAGCACAGTCGAAGAATTTAAGCCAAAATCGTGTAAACCAAAATTAACATGCCCAGGACAAAGTATAATGACCTTCGATTGGCGGCATTAGGGATGAAAACGGATCGGATACGAACGGATATGCACGAATATAAATACAAATATTTATTTTTCTCAGATCGGATTCAGATACGGATAGTGTAGAATGTGTCGGATATGGAACGAATATTGATATATGTTACATATCTATAAGAAATATACAACTTTGGGTACCTGGATTCGGATACCAATCGGATATTGAATCTCCGAATCTGAATATTGGACTATTCATTTAGTGTGTAAACCTCTGAAAGTGCATCTAGGCCTCCCATGTGTTTTGGTGATAATGACAATTAGAATTTGGGATTTGATGCTTGTATTGAAGTATATGCAGGAATAAAAGAAAAGAAAGGATTATGAATATCAAAAGAAGGTCCCCAATTACTTGTGTATGGTGGATGAGCTCATTGGCGATTTAAATTTATTTTTGGTTTGAATTTGAGTTTAGAAAATCACCGTACTATCAAGGGGACGTGCTTGATGGATCAAAAAGTGCCAAAAGTGCTTAATTGAGATGCTAACAACCCAAGAGAGAGTTTAAGTTCTGTTTTCTGGGCAAAACCGGTTTGACCGGTTTTGGAAACCGGTCGGATCGGTTTCTAACTTTAGTTTTTCAGGCGCTGCACAGCGTCCTGTCGGAATTTCCGACACTGCGTCGGAAGTTCCGGTAGGGACGGAAATAGCCGCTGCTCTACTTCCGGCACGCTCGGTTTGCCGCCGGAAATCTCCGGTGCGTTGTGCCGGAATTTCCGGTAGCTCTGTTCTTCGCGCTGACTCAGTTGACTTGGGCGTGCCCGGAATTATCCAGAGGACAACCCGGAAGTTCCGGTGGGTAATGCCGGAAGTTCCGGTGGGACTGTTCGTCAGGCTGTTTCTTAGTTCAAAACTGTGCCTTGTCGGAAGTTCCGACTATACGTCGGAAATTCCGGCAAGTGACCTGGCAGTGCATAACGGCTAGTTTTTGGGGGCCTCTATTTATACCCCCTCAGCCCCCCCTTCATTTGCTGCTGACCTAACTCGAGACAAACACCTCCCCAAGCATTGAATTCACACTCCCAACTCCCTCTAGAGCCATTTCTTGCAAGGATTTGAGTAGGGCATTGGTTGTGAGTGATTCTTGAGGTGTGAGAGTAAGGCTTTGAGTGAGTTCTTCATTGGTTCATCTCAAGAAGCACTTGAAGCATTCTTTGATTCGTCGATTCGCGTTTGTTACTCTTGGAGCTGAGCTCCTAGACGGTTAGGCGTCGCCCGCAACTCCCAACTTGGTGTGGTTGAGTGCCGGATGTTTGTAATCTTCATCCCTAAGTGGGAACAATAGTAAGAATTTCAATCCGGCCTTTGTGGTTGATTGAAGGAGGCAAGGGGTTAGAGTTGACCCGGCTCTACGTGAGCACCTCAACGGAGACGTAGCTCCTAAGTGGAGTGAACTTCGGTGAACAAATCCTTGTCTCTTGTTCTTGTTATTGTTCTTCATATTCATATCGTTCTTGAGCTTAAATTGACCCGATCTATATTGTTATAAGTTTCCGCTAATAGAGATCATAGTTTTAAGGTTCCTTATACTTGTGGTGAACTTTCTATTCATATAGAATCTGCAGTTTCATTTCAGTTTTTGAATCTCGAATTCAGGTTTTTGTTGAGCCGGAAGTTCTGCCTCTGTGCCGAAAATTCCGGTAACCCGGAAGTTCCGACACAGTGCCAGAACATCCGGCCCATTTAATTTTTATTGTGAAATTTACAGAAATTTTTATACAGGCCTATTCACCCCCCTCTAGACCTAGTGTCGGTCCTTTCAATTGGTATCAGAGCCTAATCTCTTGATTTAGGCTTAACCGCTAAGGGAAAACACTATGGCCGGCAAAGAGGATGAAGTGGTTGTCACCGGTGCTTCCGCCAATGTCTCTGATGCTTCCGCTACCGCTGCCCAACTCACGAAGATCGGGCGCACAAGTCATCCCCCAACTCCATATGACTCAAGCTCAAGTGATGATGATGATTTTGATGTGAGCGATGTTGAGGGTGACTTTACCGAAGAAAAAAAGAAGAAGAAAAGAAAAGAGAAGCTAAAGAAGAAGTGTCAAGAGAAAGCCGAGAAGAAGGCTCAAAAGCTTCTCAAGAAAAAGCTCAAAGAAGAAAGGGAGAAGAACACTCTTGCCGGGCTTCATGCGGTGTCTCATCCATATGGGGCATCTTCACAAAATACTCCTAACCCTTCTCCATTTTCATTTACTCCGGTTCCAATGGGCAAAGCCCCTCACTTTGATGGGAGTGACTATGCTCGTTGGAGTGATGATATGAAAATGCATCTTTATGGTCTTAATCCCGCTCTTTGGACCATTGTGGTTGTAGGTGTGAAACAACATAATGAGGATGAACCTATCACTCCGGAGCTAGAGCATGACATGTTTCGAAATGCTCAAGCCGTTCGGGTTATTAGAAGCTCACTTTGCACCTATGAGTACAACAAGGTTAGAGGGATTGAGAGTGCCAAGGAGATTTGGGACATACTCTAATTGTCTCATGAAGGGTCCGATGAGGTCAAGGAAGGGAATATGGATCTACTTCAAGGAGAATTGGAGTCATTTGTCATGAAGAAGGATGAAACCCTCCGGCAAATGTACGATAGGCTCAAGTTGCTTGTGACCGACATTAGATCTCTTGGAAGCAAGGATTGGGATGATAGCAAGGTCACAAAGAAGATGCTTAGAGCTTATGCTCTCAAGAACCGGAATTTGGCAACTATCATTAGAGGGAAGGAAAGCTACAAGAAGATGAAGCCCATCCAACTACTCAATGAGTTGGAGTATCATGAGATGACCGACTTGGACATCACCAAGTCAATTGGGCAAGATGAAGTCAAAGCCATAGCTCTCAAAGCCGAACCAAGCAAGAAAGTTGAATCAATTGAGAAGCCATCAAAGTCAAAGAAGAAAG
Source organism: Alloteropsis semialata (assembly GCA_004135705.1). Taxonomy (NCBI): domain Eukaryota; kingdom Viridiplantae; phylum Streptophyta; class Magnoliopsida; order Poales; family Poaceae; genus Alloteropsis; species Alloteropsis semialata. Next base: position 4,767,543 of record CM014277.1, on the reverse strand, counting down.
TTGATTCAAGTGAAGATGAGAGCACGGATGAAGAAACGGCAATGATGGTCAAGAACTTCAAGAGANGTGTAAACCAAAATTAACATGCCCAGGACAAAGTATAATGACCTTCGATTGGCGGCATTAGGGATGAAAACGGATCGGATACGAACGGATATGCACGAATATAAATACAAATATTTATTTTTCTCAGATCGGATTCAGATACGGATAGTGTAGAATGTGTCAGATATGGAACGAATATTGATATATGTTACATATCTATAAGAAATATACAACTTTGGGTACCTGGATTCGGATACCAATCGGATATTGAATCTCCGAATCTGAATATTGGACTATTCATTTAGTGTGTAAACCTCTGAAAGTGCATCTAGGCCTCCCATGTGTTTTGGTGATAATGACAATTAGAATTTGGGATTTGATGCTTGTATTGAAGTATATGCAGGAATAAAAGAAAAGAAAGGATTATGAATATCAAAAGAAGGTCCCCAATTACTTGTGTATGGTGGATGAGCTCATTGGCGATTTAAATTTATTTTTGGTTTGAATTTGAGTTTAGAAAATCACCGTACTATCAAGGGGACGTGCTTGATGGATCAAAAAGTGCCAAAAGTGCTTAATTGAGATGCTAACAACCCAAGAGAGAGTTTAAGTTCTGTTTTCTGGGCAAAACCGGTTTGACCGGTTTTGGAAACCGGTCGGATCGGTTTCTAACTTTAGTTTTTCAGGCGCTGCACAGCGTCCTGTCGGAATTTCCGACACTGCGTCGGAAGTTCCGGTAGGGCCGGAAATAGCCGCTGTCTACTTCCGGCACGCTCGGTTTGCCGCCGGAAATCTCCGGTGCGTTGTGCCGGAATTTCCGGTAGCTCTGTTCTTCGCGCTGACTCAGTTGACTTGGGCGTGCCCGGAATTATCCAGAGGACAACTCGGAAGTTCCGGTGGGTAATGCCGGAAGTTCCGGTGGGACTGTTCGTCAGGCTGTTTCTTAGTTCAAAACTGTGCCTTGTCGGAAGTTCCGACTATACGTCGGAAATTCCGGCAAGTGACCTGGCAGTGCATAACGGCTAGTTTTTGGGGGCCTCTATTTATACCCCCTCAGCCCCCCTTCATTTGCTGCTGACCTAACCCGAGACAAACACCTCCCCAAGCATTGAATTCACACTCCCAACTCCCTCTAGAGCCATTTCTTGCAAGGATTTGAGTAGGGCATTGGTTGTGAGTGATTCTTGAGGTGTGAGAGTAAGGCTTTGAGTGAGTTCTTCATTGGTTCATCTCAAGAAGCACTTGAAGCATTCTTTGATTCGTCGATTCGCGTTTGTTACTCTTGGAGCTGAGCTCCTAGACGGTTAGGCGTCGCCGGCAACTCCCAACTTGGTGTGGTTGAGTGCCGGATGTTTGTAATCTTCATCCCTAAGTGGGAACAATAGTAAGAATTTCAATCCGGCCTTTGTGGTTGATTGAAGGAGGCAAGGGGTTAGAGTTGACCCGGCTCTACGTGAGCACCTCAACGGAGACGTAGCTCCTAAGTGGAGTGAACTTCGGTGAACAAATCCTTGTCTCTTGTTCTTGTTATTGTTCTTCATATTCATATCGTTCTTGAGCTTAAATTGACCCGATCTATATTGTTATAAGTTTCCGCTAATAGAGATCATAGTTTTAAGGTTCCTTATACTTGTGGTGAACTTTCTATTCATATAGAATCTGCAGTTTCATTTCAGTTTTTGAATCTCGAATTCAGGTTTTTGTTGAGCCGGAAGTTCTGCCTCTGTGCCAGAAAATTCCGGTAAGCCGGAAGTTCCGACACAGTGCCAGAACATCCGGCCCATTTAATTTTTATTGTGAAATTTGCAGAAATTTTTATACAGGCCTATTCACCCCCCCTCTAGGCCTAGTGTCGGTCCTTTCAATTGGTATCAGAGCCTAATCTCTTGATTTAGGCTTAACCGCTAAGGGAAAACACTATGGCCGGCAAAGAGGATGAAGTGGTTGTCACCGGTGCTTCCGCCAATGTCTCTGATGCTTCCGCTACCGCTGCCCAACTCACGAAGATCGGGCGCACAAGTCATCCCCCAACTCCATATGACTCAAGCTCAAGTGATGATGATGATTTTGATGTGAGCGATGTTGAGGGTGACTTTACCGAAGAAAAAAAGAAGAAGAAAAGAAAAGAGAAGCTAAAGAAGAAGTGTCAAGAGAAAGCCGAGAAGAAGGCTCAAAAGCTTCTCAAGAAAAAGCTCAAAGAAGAAAGGGAGAAGAACACTCTTGCCGGGCTTCATGCGGTGTCTCATCCATATGGGGCATCTTCACAAAATACTCCTAACCCTTCTCCATTTTCATTTACTCCGGTTCCAATGGGCAAAGCCCCTCACTTTGATGGGAGTGACTATGCCCGTTGGAGTGATGATATGAAAATGCATCTTTATGGTCTTAATCCCGCTCTTTGGACCATTGTGGTTGTAGGTGTGAAACAACATGATGAGGATGAACCTATCACTCCGGAGCTAGAGCATGACATGTTTCGAAATGCTCAAGCCGTTCGGGTTATTAGAAGCTCACTTTGCACCTATGAGTACAACAAGGTTAGAGGGATTGAGAGTGCCAAGGAGATTTGGGACATACTCTAATTGTCTCATGAAGGGTCCGATGAGGTCAAGGAAGGGAATATGGATCTACTTCAAGGAGAATTGGAGTCATTTGTCATGAAGAAGGATGAAACCCTCCGGCAAATGTACGATAGGCTCAAGTTGCTTGTGACCGACATTAGATCTCTTGGAAGCAAGGATTGGGATGATAGCAAGGTCACAAAGAAGATGCTTAGAGCTTATGCTCTCAAGAACCGGAATTTGGCAACTATCATTAGAGGGAAGGAAAGCTACAAGAAGATGAAGCCCATCCAACTACTCAATGAGTTGGAGTATCATGAGATGACCGACTTGGACATCACCAAGTCAATTGGGCAAGATGAAGTCAAAGCCATAGCTCTCAAAGCCGAACCAAGCAAGAAAGTTGAATCAATTGAGAAGCCATCAAAGTCAAAGAAGAAAGTTGATTCAAGTGAAGATGAGAGCACGGATGAAGAAACGGCAATGATGGTCAAGAACTTCAAGAGATTCATGAAGAGAAGAGGTGACAAGAAAAAGAACAACTCAAGAAGATGCTATTCATGCAAAAGAGTTGGTCACTTCATTGCCGAGTGTCCAGACAAGAAGGATGATGAGGAGCAGGACCACAAGGATGACAAGAGATCCATGGACAAGGAGAAGAGGTACAAGGAGAAGAGCAAGGAATACAAAAAGAAGAATGGCCATGCTCATGTTGGTGAAGGTTGGGATTCAAGTGATGAGTCCGATGAGGAAGGCGTGGCATCCATGGCCATGCATGAAGCTTCACCAACACCAAGGCTCTTCAACAACCTCTCCGATGATGAAGATGATCACCCCATGTGCTTCATGGCCAAGGGGACTAAGGTATCAAACTATTCCAATCCTCCATCATCTCCTACCTCCACATCTAGTAATGTAGAAAATGACTTAGATGAGGAGGAAGAAGCCGAACATAAAGCTATCATGATAAAACAATTTGGCAAAAAGGGCTATAAAGAAATTAAAAAGCTTGTGGAGAAATTGGAGAAAAAGAAAGAGGCACTTAGAGAACTAGAAGAATTGCTCAACCTTGAAAAGGAGAGAAACCTAGTTCTAGAAGAGTCTCTAGTTGAGGAAAAGGTAAAGGTTGAAAAGTTGGCAATGGACTTGTCTCTTGTCAATGATTCATATGAGCGGATGTCAAAGGAACATGCTTTGGCAAATGATGCTCTAGCTAACCTAAAGAACGTGCATAGCGAACTTCAAGAAAGGCATTCACGCCTAGAAGATACATACAAGGAACTTGAAGTTAGCTTTGGTACTCTTTGGGAAAGCACCAAAACTAATTCTAAAACTACTATTGACTCCAATGTCTCCACTAGCAAAGGTTGCTCAAGATGTTATAATTTTGATATCGATGCTTGTGCTACTAACCTTTCAAAGCTAGAAGAGTCAATCAAGGACAAAGATGCTCAAATCCATAGGTTAAACATGTATATTGGAAAAGACAAGGTCAAAGGTAAGACTGAGTTTGATACTCACCCGGCTTACAAAGCCACAAGGCATCCCACCATTCGTGATGGACTTGGCCACACAAGAGGAAACAAGACAAATGGACAAGAGATTGTGAATGGCAAGTTACGTCCATTGTGGAAGAAGGGTGCCAACCTTGGTGAGTTGATGGACATGGCTCATGGTGTCACCAAGAAAAATGTTGCACAAGGTAAGGCCATGGTTGAGAGCTCAAACAAGGTAAACATCAAGAGCTCAACCAAGGTTAATGTAAGCAACAAGAATGTGACACACTCTCCTTCATCCAAAACACCATTGACTACACGGTTGTATTCCAAAATGGCAAGATGGTAGTCAAGTATACTAGGAAAATATTGTGGAGTGTGTGGA
>CM014277.1:4743920-4762056 GCA_004135705.1 Alloteropsis semialata | reverse complement strand
TTATCCTGCTTAATTTTTTGGGATGGTATAAACTTACATCTAGTAAATAGGTGCTTGCTAATAAAACTTGACCAACTAAAAGTGCTAACCGCTTGAGCCTGAACCCCTTTGATGGCCTTGCATATTCCCCCACTTGCTGAGTACCAACCATAAGTGTACTCACCCTTGCTAAACAACTGCTGTTCAGAAGATAACAATGATGTGGAGTACTTCAGCGACTTTGATGAGTTCTAGGCGCGTCAACCAGTCAAGTGCCTGTGGATGAAGTCAAGGAGCTGTTTTATCGTTTAGGTTGTCGGTGAACGTTTAAGACCTTCGTGTCTATTTATCGATGAGTGTAATAAGTTATGTAATCTCTTTTGTACGCTTTTGAACATTGTCTTTTGATATATTCACTGATGACGTCAACATATGTGTGATGAACGGATCCTGGCACACATATGCGATGCATTCGATTTTGTCCTTAAAATCGGGTGTGACAATAATCTATGTTAATTATGCTGAATCCGGAGTCTGATTAGAAAAAACAAAGAGGCTGAACGCCACAAAAAACAGAGCGCATGTGGAAGCATATTTGTATATGTAGCCGCGTTTTCAGAACATTTGAAGACAGTGGATTTGACCGCATGAGTTGGACAAAAAGGGATCCAAAATAATTGGAGAGTAAACAACAACCTAGAACAAGCAGAAGTGCCCACTCAGTCACTCACAAGTCACAACCACGGTTGTTCGCAAAAAAAAAGTCACAACCATGGCGGGCCCATCGCCGTGGCGAGGCCTAATATATCGAACAATCTAGGACAAAATCATAAACCCAAGTTACCGCGCCCAGGATGAAATATAATGACCATTGATTAATGATACCGTGCACATGTGTACTCTGGCAATTTATTTTTCTTTTTCACTTCTAATTTACTCCCTACCCTGTCTCTTCTGCAAACTGATCCACTTAAGTGCATGACAGTTAAGAACCATTGCAGCTGCAAAGCTGCCACAAGCGTACATCTTCTCCATGTATATAGGAACACTCCACCAGACGAGGAAGAGGTAGCAAAGAGCAGAGTTTAGAGAAGAAAAAAAATCACAACACCAATATGGAGAGAGCATGCACATTTACAGATAGCCTTGCCTTACACGAGTTCAGTTGTGCAGTAAGGATGGGACTTGGGAGGCATTGGGGAAAAAGTTCCCAGCGTATTTGATAAAATGTCGTCGGTGTTCAACAGCTCTAGGTGCTAGAGCCTGCTTGGAGACTTTGAGTGTTTGGGCGTGTGGTGTTTGTGTTCTGGCCATGGCCTGATCACACATTGGTGGCTTTGGGGGAAATGTGCATGGGGACTTCTTCAGCACTAATCATACACGCACGCTGTGGATCCAATGGCTGAAGTTGTTCGGTTGCACGGTAGCACCTGGTGTGGTGGGTAGCACCTGATCTCCTTGGCGATGGGGGCTGTTTGGTTCAGTGACCGCGTAGAGCTGTTGGTTTCAAAGTTATGATCCGGTGGTTAAGGATTTAGGTTGGAGCAAACTCTCGCGGTCCTTTCAAAAAATGGCATTTATTCTGAAGCATGTTTTTGTGAAATTCAAAAAGAAAAATTCTTTTCCGAATTGCACGTAGCTGTCTTGTGGACTCTTCGTATGTGATCTACACTGCATGTGTATGCAATTCCATTCGGATGCCACTAACACGAGCTAGTGTTCATTCACTTGTCAAGTACCCTTCCCTTTCTTTTCTTTTCTTTTCTTTTCTTTTCTTTTTTCCCTCTGGACTTCTGCCTGATTATTGTAATTTGTAATAGAGACACTGACATGCTGTCTGATCAATTTTCTTTAACAAGGCGACCAATCCTGCTTGCCTTCACCGTTAATTTGGTATATGCTCTTCCACGTGCCATGCAAGAAGGCAAGTGTATATCCAATTACCATGCCTAATTGCCTAGGACAATGTATGATGACCATCGATTGGTGGTAGCGTACACACTGAGACAAATTATATATTTTCTTTTTTTCATTTGTAGTTTACTTCTTGTCCTGTATTGTACAAACTCCACTTCAGTGCTGTATGGTACTCTAGTTGATGGCTGTGTGCGTTTACCACAGAGGCCGGATATATTTCCATTTTCTAAAAAAATGGTACTCTAGTTGGGAAGCATTGCAGCAACTGCCACAAGCTTATAAATACACCACTAGTCGTCTAGATTAGTAGTCACATCTTCTTCATATATAGAAGCACGTCAAACGTTGAAAGAAACTAGACGATTGTCGGAAAGCAGAAATTAAAGTTGAGCTTGGAAATATAAAACCAAAAGATCTCTCAAGTTCGCAACTTCTTTGTTGCAGACAGTCTTGCCTTACACAAGTATCGTTCCAAGTTCAGTCGTGTATTAAGGATGGGATGCATTGGGAAAAAGTTTCCCAGTGCGTCCAACACAGTATGGTCAGGGATTGCAAATGTTCTGACTGCTGGATCCTACTTGGAGTGTTCAGCGTCAGAGGATGTAGCCTGATGAGTTTCAGTTGCGGCCACAGCCTGATCGGCACGATGTTGCTTGGTTTAGCAATCACTGGATCAGCAAAGCAATTGGATTGAAACTTGAATGCCTGCAGCGGCCAGCGGACGATACCGGGCATCAACATTGGGGCGGCCGGCGGTGAGCGCAGATTGTATAACCGAGGAGCTCTTGAAGGATGATGCGACGGACAAGTGGAATGCCGCGAGAAAGAAAAGGCATCCTGGCAACAAATATAATCCAAACTGCTTTGTTTAGCCAGCAGCCCATTTGTTCGCTGCAATGGTGATCACTAAGTTGATCGAAGATTAGTGCTACATTTTGACTTGTCATTATTTGTTAAATGTAATGAAGCTCAAATATAATCCTACAGCAAGAACACTACTCAGTTTGTTTTACAGCGAACAGTGTAACCAAGCGCCGCCAAGAACCCAGGTTCTGAGCCAAGTTGAACAGCCTAGGACAAAGCCAGTACGTCTAAATTACATGTCCAGGACATTGACAAAGTGTAATAACCAACTATTTGTTGGCATTGTGCATATGTGTGTTCAGACAATTTATTTTCTTCTCTCACATTTAGTTTGTTTCTGGTACTATCTCTTGTGTACAATTAGTATTGATAGTTACGAAGCATTGCAGCTGCTACCACAAGCTTATCAATGCACCCACCTGCTCATCTAGTTTCTTCACATCTTCTTCATATATATATATAGAAATGTGTCAAACCTTAAAAGAAACAGACGACGATCAGAGAGCAGAGGTTGGAAAGACAAAACGAAAAGGTCTCAAGTTCACATCTGCTTAGTTTCGCATCCTCTTAATTTGCATATATAGTCTTTGCCTTACACAAGTGTCGTCCCAAGTTCTTCAGTCATGTAGTAAGGATGGGAGACATTGGGAAAGAGTTTCCCGGCGTGTCCGATAGACCATTGTTAGTTCTGGGCACTGCTCCGGTTGCTGGATCATGCTTGGAATGTGCAGCGTCCGAGGATGCAGCACGGAGAGCCTGTGTTGCGGCCACGACCTTATTGGCACGATCTCGCAAATTCTGTGGCCGTTCGGTTCAGCAACCGCAGCTGGGTCAGCACAACAGTTGGGTTGAAAGGCTGTGGCCGAGATCGAGTTTATAGGTTCTGTCTGGCTCATCCACCACGTTCACCTGCGGTGGGTGCCTGATCTACCACATCAGAAGCAAATCAGAAGGCTCAAGAACTGTGGCGCAATGCAGGCGGAGCTTCCATCAATGCTTGATACGGTGGGCTGCCTATCTAGCTATTCTCATCACATGGACTCGAAACCCATCTAGCTAAAGAAAGAGTTCTCAATAAATGTGAGGATCGAAGTTGCATTGGATGAATTTGCCTTTGCAAAAATGGAAGGACTTGTATTATTTGGGAGGGCATGACAAAGGAATGATATTTTACTCTTTCCATTCTGAATTATAGTTCACTGTTGAATTTTAAAATACAACTTTGACCATTCGTCTTATTAAAAAATAGTACAAATAAATACAAATTTGAGTCATACTTAAAGAACTTTTGATAATAAAACAAATAATAATGAAATAAATAATACTAATATAAATTTTTTGAATAAGATGAACGGTCAAATATGTATTAGAAAAGATCATAATTAATGGCCTTTAAAAATTCTACATGACTTGATAAACTGCGCCGCATTTTTCAAACGTTACAAAAGGGCCAACCTGTCTTATTAAAGTCACCCTCCATTTTCCAGTCACCTATCCTGCATCCTCACTCTACCTAGCTAAGAGAGTACTACAGACTATCGATATCCAAAAGAGACTTATCCTCAAGAGGATCAGGCAGAATGCTCAGAGACACAACATTGGCATGTAGTCTGAAGTACACCGACTTATCCTCGCATGGCAGCTTGACGCTCATCTGAAGTACACTGACTTATCCTCTGAACTTCTGCCTGATCCTAATGAAAACACCGACTCGCTGCCGGTGCCGATCAAACTTCCTTTGACTCAGCGATCCTTATTGCTTTCGTCTTCGTTGATTTCAAATTCAAACACACTGACTTTTATCATAATTTGACATTGCTATGAGAGTGTGAGACGCACACATTAGACTTCATATATATATTGATATGAACAAAAATGTAACCACCTACTTGTCACTTTTTAGTTTCTTTCACATGCATTAGGTATTTCTTGATTGAGAGTGTGAGACACACACACAAGATCACACGAACTAGACTTCATAGACACACATCAAACCGTGCTAGCTACCGGTGGAAGATTCGACACCTACCCTCCGGCATCCACCCCTCCCCCTCTCAAATCCAACGTCTGCGACTCATGGAGTCATGGTACATCACCGAGCCACGTGCCACCTCTCTCGACCAATCCCAACCCAAGTCACCCCTGTATTAGCCTTTCCAGATCCCCTAGGCCCCTACGTACTCCACGTAGGGAAAAGCTTCCTCCCAACACCAACCAAGTCTTCATGTAGAAAAAAACTTCCTCTCGACACCAACAAATCTCCACATAGAGAAAAGCTTCCTCCCGACAGCAACTAAATCTCTACACGGAGAAATTATTCCTCCCGACACCAACCAAATCATCCCCATTTTGCTCGACCCCGAAGCGAGTCTGACCTCGACCCGATGGCACCCAAGGTCAAGAAGAAGCTGGCGGGCGAGAAGGCCGAGAAGCACATGCCGTCCTGCAAGTCTTTTAGCAAGAAGTGTGGCAAGGAGAAGTAGATGAAGAAGGCCAAGAAGTGCGTGAGGACCTACAAGATCTACATCTTCAAGGTGCTAAAGCAGGTGCATTTGGACATGGGCATCTCCACCAAGACCATGGCCTTGTTTAGTTCGAAAAGTGGAAACTTGCTGAATCGTAAAAATGTGATGTCGGTAGGGGTATTCGGATACTAATAAAAAAATAACTCGTCTGGAAATTGAATTTTGAATTTATTAAGCCTAATTAATCTGTCATTAGAGATTGTTTACTGTAGCACGACGTTGTCTAATCATGGCCTAGTTAGGCTCAATAGATTCGTCTCACGATTTTAACCGGGGGTTGTGGAATGGGTTTTGTCATTAATCCATGTTTAATACCTCTAATTAGTGCCCTGATATTTGATTGACAGGTGAATAGTGAAAACTTGCAGGAAACTTGGCTATCTAAACAAGGCCTCAGTAAGGTTTAGGACAGGTTCTCTAAATCCAGTTTCCATTTTTTATTTTTTTTTTTTACCGAGCAGCATTACACCACCTGCTACCATCTTTGATGAGGGTCATAAAAATTGCTCGATGGACTGTTAGACATGCAACTATCCGATACCCATCGCCTTTGGTATGCAAAAGGAGGGGTAGCTTGTTGGCCATCAGGAAGCTATGTCTATAAATTCCATGCAATTGTTGCAACACAGGAAAGAAGCCTGACGACGAGTGAAGAGCAAAGTGGTTATTAGCCTGGGCAAAACAAATAACAAATAAAATGAAAAGAGATGATGCGCATTTACAGATAGCCTTTGCTTGACAGGACATACCACACATCTCCCGTTCAGTTGTGCATGGAGTAAGGATGGGAGGCATTGGGAGAAAAGTTCCCAGTGTGGTTGATTGATTCTGTTCAGCAATCGACAATGTTTCGGGTGCTGCATTGTTTCTGAAACACAGCAAAGCTCAGATCCTTCGGCCTGAGCACAACTCAATTTATTCTACACAAGTGAGCAGTGTAACCAAGAACCTGGGTTCAAGCCCATTCCAACAATCTAGGACAATGTCAGACGCCTTGTTAAATTACCGTGCCCAGGGCAAAGTATAATGAGTTAATGACCAATGATCGATTGGTGCCATTGTGGTCTCTATTTTTTTCACTTCAGGGTTAGTTCAGTTCCTATTCCGTCTCTTGTATAAACTCCACACATTAGTGGTGAGTAGGTAAGGCATTATCGCAGCTGCTGCCACAAACTTATCAATACACCATTATCACCATTACCTGCTCTTCTCCCGTGTCCTGTCCTGTTTCTTATATCCTCTTCATATATAGAAAAGTGATGAACTTTATTTACAACACAGGAAAGAAACCAGACAACAGTGGAGAGCAAAGAGAAAGGAGCTGAGCTGAGCAGTGTGCAAGCAATAAGGATGGGGGGCATCGGGGAAAAGGTTCCCAGCATGGCTTATAGATTCTGTTCAACCATTGGCGATGTTTCGGGTGCTGGAGAATACTTGGATTGTTCAGCGCCAGAGGATGTAGCACATTATATTTGTGTTCTGGCAACAGCCTGATGATCATGGTCTCTCTGGTGATGGAGCTGTACGATTTGGCGACCACGCTTGGATCGGTAGAACTGTTGGATTGGAATGGTGCGGCGGAGATCGAGCATGGGTATCAAGGTTCGCTCAGCTACCATGAGAGATGGCAGCGAGCGCCGGATCAGCCACCGGATGTGGGTCCGATCTGGCATTATCAGCTTAGGCCATGCAACTATCCGTCTTTCTCACTGGACTGTCCTATACTTATGCAACTATCCATTTGTCTTCTTACAATCTCAGTTGATTTAAACATGGCTTATCTGCATTGTATTACCATTTGTTGCCTTTGTTTAAGGAGAGGCATTTTCTGATCTTTCTCATCTTCAAGAATCAAGACATCTGTTCTTAAGTCATACACTTAATAAATAAAATTAAGTGAATATAAAAGTAGGCTGATTTAATTTTATGTCCTAGGAAGGTACATGTACCACAAATTGGTGCCCAGACCCTATAGAGGTGCAAAGTTTTAGTTCTTCAATTTGGTGCATCTCACCTAGTTATAATTTGGTTGGTACCTCCTAGGACAGATAGGCTCGGTACTCCATACTACCAATGAATGGTATATATATAGTATAAACCTAGGGGTAATTTAGTAATTTCACTTGGATGGAAATGAAATTGGAGTTTGGAGATGCAAAAATATATATCAATGATCAAAGTGATTGTTTTAAAATATAAATATTTCAATGGCACCATTAATTTTTCCCAAAATTTCCATATACTATATACTACTCATTGTATACTACTATACTACATTTAAAGCCTTCAATAGTATACAATTAATCTCAGCCATATGATCATTTTATACTTTAGGCACTAGTATAGAGTAGTATGGAGTACCGTAAAAGAACTATTGAGATATGGTCGGCAGGGAGAAGCTCTATATTACCTCCAAGTACCCTATTCTTTCTTATGAAAATATAGTTTTGGTCCTTCGCTAACAGCTTCAGCAAGTCTTCTCATTAGTGTACACAACAGCTGCTACCATCACATTCAATGCATGCATGACGTGTATACCTCATTTCCCTTATCCTATCTTTGATGCCATCTTCCTTATTTAAGTGTCCAAATCGTGAAGAGGTAAAGAGAGAGCACAGTAAAAAGCCAGGCAACAAAGTTCATCTTGTGTTCTTCAGGATGACAAAGCGATATGAAGAGTCTTAGCAGTGGAGTTTCATGACGTTTTCACCTTCCTCAACTTTGGGGATTTTTCTAGCTGGGGCTGTCCTCCCCACAGCCTCTCTCTTCTCTTTATCTTGTACCACTTTACATAGTAGTACTTATACATCTACTAATTACAATAATACATCAAAACTCATGTGTTGCCAAAGCCGAGCAATCTGCTAGGCGGCGAAAAAACTACGGTGCATCTTGTGCTTGTATTCTCTCCTTTTTATTAATATATGCCGGCAATTTTCCGGGTATTTTTTTAAAAAAAGCAGGGTTCGAGCACAGTCGAACAATTGAGGCCAAAATCGTGTAAACCAAAATTAGCATGCCCATGACAAAGTATAATGACCTTCAATTGGCGGCATTGTGCATATATGTATTCATACAATTTATTTAAATTAATTTAAATAAATCGTATGATGTCTTCGAGCGCGCCACCTCCACGGCGGCGGCCATCGGGGACCACCGTGCCCCGCAGGAAGTCATGGTCACTAAGCGAAGCCCCGTCTGGTTCGAGCAGTTCCAGCTCGCGACGGCTGCATGGCTCTGGGAGGGCGCGTACGCCACAAGACGGCTGCGATGCCGTACAAGAACACCGATGGACTCACCAAGTACTTCGTCGTGGGGCACTCCTGTGCGGCCGTGTCTTTGTCTTCTCCATGGCCGGGGATGCACTACTCGAGCTCGAGGCCGCTGCCTCCGGTGATTCCCAAGTCATCGCGCTAACCATGCTAACTGTCTAGACCAGCGAGCCCAACCCTACCCGATATACATGTCGAACCGTCACAACCCGTGTAAAACCAAGCTACACCAGACCAGCATGTTTTCACTGGGTTGGGCCGGAAACAAACCAGAAACCGGTTAAACCGGACCATGAACAGGGCTATATTTAATTTCCTTTTTGCACTCTTTGTTTACGTCCTATCCTGTCTCTGAGTAAACCCCACTTAGTGCTTGTCAGTTAAGAGGCATTTGAAGCTGCTGCCACAAGCTTATCAACATGCCACAAGCTCCTTCTAATTTCTTCACATCTTCTCCATAAATAGAAACACGCCAACCGTTGCAACACGGGAGAGGAATCAGTTGATGAGTGGAGAGCAAAGAGCACAATGCAGAGCATGGGAACACACAACAAGATTAAGGAGAGCATGCATGCGTGTTAAAAGGTAGTGTTGCCTTACAAGACGTATCTCCATTGTCCAGTTCCATCAGCCAGCATGCAGTGAGGATGGGAGGCATAGGGGAAAACGCTTCCAGAATGCTTGATAGATCATGTCCAAGATTGGATTATGCTTTGGGTGCTGGAGCCTACTCGGAGTGCTCAGCATCAGAGGATGTAGCGTACCGTGATTTTGTGCCGGCGACGAAGTGATGGAACTAGATCATCTCCCTGCAGATGAAGCCATTTGGTTCGGTGATCTTTTGGTTTGAACCGTGCAGTGGTCAAGCGAGTAGGTCAATTTCCGTGTCGAGCAGCGGATCAACCACAGGGGGAGCGCTGTCCCGTCCAGCTTCAGCAGCATTGCTCGGCATCCTGTCTGCAGAGTCACAAGGACATACAGGGCTCCTGTTCAGCCTCTTGTCTGGTGCCACTCACACAACGCAAAGATCATACGACATTTTTGAGGAGTACCGCTTATCTGGATACAGTTTCCTTTCAGTTCCTGACATGAAACTTGGATTAATAACGTCTTTACTGAGCATTACAACACCACCTCTATCATCTTTAATGGGCGTCCTAAAAACTTTCACTGGACTATAAATTAACATGGCCTATCTGCAACAGGTAGCGCCATATTCTTGGCCATATTTGGTTGCTGACTTGCTGCCCTTATCTACTGTTCATTATTATGGGTATATTTTGTTGCCTGGAATAGTACTTTTGTAACCAGGTTTAGACCTAAGCCAGGGCCAGCCTGAGCCTGCATCTACACATATATGCTTGTTTTTATGATGCCCAGGACAAAGAATAATGACCATCGAATGGTGCCATTGTGCACATCTGTACGCAGACAATTTATGTTATTTTTTTACTTTTAATTTAATTCATGTCCTGTCTTCTTCATAAACTTCAATTTGTTGCTCGGCAGTTAAGAAGTATTTGCATCTACTGCCACGCAAGCTCATCAATAGTTGCATATATACATGACCCGCTCATCTGGGTTTCACATCTTCTTCATATATAGAAATGCACCAAACGCTGCAACAAAGGAAAGAACCGGACAACGATCGGAGAGCACAGAGTAGTTGAGCTTGGAAAAACACAAGAAAAAAAAAGAATGCACATTAACAGATACTCGTGCCTTAAAGTATCTCCCGTACTTCAGTTACATTGCAGCGCAATAAGGATGGGAGGCATTGGAAAGAGGTTCCGAACCCGTTCTGTGGCCAATGGGGGACAATGTCTTCGGTGCTGGAGCCTACTTGGAGTGTTCAGCGTCGAAAAATGTAGGATGTGGTGTATGTGTTAGTTGATCTTCACCAGTTGGCCCAAAGGTCAATTGGGCCTTTGACTCGCGTCCTGATCGGGGACGTCTAGCCCAATAGAAGACTAGTGGGCCTCCGTCGCGCAGCGCCATACAAAAGGAGGTGGAGACTAGTGGCTAGGGTTACGAGGTTCACCACAGCCGCCACTCTGCCTCGGTCCTGTCCCTAGTCCGATCAGAGAGGGGGCGCTGAAGCGGCGGGATGCTCCATCGGCGCCACCATCGCGACACTGCAAGAAGCATCACCGACGCACTACCGCGATCTCCTCGCCAGATCCTCACCAAGCCCACGGTCACTCTCTATCTCTCTCTGTTCTCGTTTCTCTGTTGTAATCCATACTGTTATTCACGAATTTATACAAGAACACCCCATCGATCTGCTTCTAGCCGATCCAAAGGGCTTAACAATGGTATCAGACGTCTCGATCTAGCAATTAGATCGAGATGGGGAAAGAAATTAAATGGATTCGGTCTCGGATCGAATACATAGAGAAGAGGGGGAATTCCACCTGCCGGCTCGGGTCCGGGGGAGGAAGACAAGGACCCTCGCCGGGCATGGAGCTAGTGACCGAGGTCGCGGCGCCCGCAAGAAGCTCACGGCCATGGCGTTCGGCCAGTGGCCACGCGCTTGAGTCGAACGAGAAAGAAGAGGCTCCCGCGGTGTGCAACACCGGCGCCAGACAGATTCAAAGCGAATCGGGCACAGAAATGCCAAAACTCGATACAAATCGAAGATTCAAAGGAATCAAAATCAAATCCCTAACCCTAACCCTAGACAGATCTTGGAGGGGGGAAGGGGAACAGAACTGCCGCTCGATGGCGGCACACAGAGAACACAGAGTGGCTCGCCCCAAAGACGGGACGGCCACCATCACCGATGGCAAAGAGCGTGTGGAGGCCGAGCAGCACCTCCGCCGGTCGGGGCCGACGGCAAGAGCGCGGCCAGGCCTCGGCCAGAAGGGCAGAACGGCGTCGGCCTCGCGGCGCAGAAGCCTCGCGGCTGTGCGGCCCGTGGCCCTCGCAGCCTCGGCACACGGCACGAGGTTGAGCACGCGGCACTAGGTGCACTGGCGGGCAGCGGCACAGAGAGGCGCACGGCGCGGCGCCCGTGACCTGTGCTCGCGTGGCCCGCGGCCTCCGGCTCGCGGCGCGGGATGCCCACAAAGGCACACGGCCGGCGGCTCGCTCGCGCGGCCAGCGCACGCGCAGCACCAGCCAGCCACGGCGGCCAGAGAGCGGCTAGCGGCCCGTGGGGAGCTGCGCCCGCGACGTGCGGCGCTCGCGGAGCATGGAGCTCGCAGCGCCTGCCGCGCGCGGCGCCCGCGGCTCTGGCGTGGCAGGTGCTTGCGCGGCGTCCGCGGCCAGCAGGTTCGTCGGCAAGACCGCGGCACAGAAAGCGCGTGGCCTGCAGGCGCGTTTCGCGAGGAACGAGCGGCTCGAGAAGAGTCCGCTCGGGGACGCAGCAATGCTCGCCAGAGAGAAATGCTTGCTGTGTCGGCTGGTCAGTGAGAAATGAAATTAGGGTTTGGTTTTCAAAGGGCAACTGGCGTCCTTTATACCCCCGAAATTTACTCTAAGCCGTCGGATTCCTTGAATGATCGAGATCGACGCGTGCAGTGAAAGGGGGCAGCAGCGCACTGGGCTAAATTGACGGCCCAGCCGTTGGTTTTCGGGCAAAGGGCCCAGGCGGCAGCAAACAAAGCCAAAAGGCCATCTGGGCAGACTGCAGAGGGCGTGGCGCTGCTGGGTTTTTGGGGCCGCGCGCGTGCACAGGAGAAGGGCAGGCAAGCTGGACTGCCATGCTCGGTCTCAATGAGCATTAAATTTTAAGAATTACATTTTATTCTTTTCAGAAGCATATTTTTTTTATGAGTTCTGTATAATTTTGAACTCTATTCAAACTTGAACCAAAAGGATAGTTTGCTTTAGAGAAAAGTAAAGTTTAATGAGATGTTGCTTTTGAATAGATTTAAAGTTTCCGCTGCAAAGTAAAGTTTTCATCCTCTAAATTTAAGTTTAATTAGAGGAGTAGAAAGACAGTTGTTTAAAGTTAAAATTATGGTATTGTTATTTTCTGACCAAAGTTGATGTTAACAATATTATAGTTCTATGAGTCTTATGTTTAAAGTTTAAATCTCTGATAAATTTTGAATCAAAGTGATCAATTGTCAGAGAATAGATAAAGATTAAGATATGCTCTTAAAGTAGAGCAAAGCAAAGTTCATGTTTTCCGCTGCAGTGATGATTATCTTCTTATTAAATTCAAACCAAAGGGAGAATCTAATTTGAGGAGCAAAGTTTTGAAGGTTATTAAGTTTTTCATACGTTTTTTCCATTTCTACCCAAAGACGATGTGGAATTAATGTAAAAATAAAGTTCAAGAAATTCTCTTAAAGTAGAGAAATGTTTAAAGTTTCAGTTTAAGAAATGCTCTTAAAGTAGAGTAATGTTTAAAGTTTCATACGTTATTTCCATTTCTGCCCAAAGGTGATGTGGAATTAATGTAAAGATAAAGTTTAAGAAAAGCTCTTAAAGTAGAGTATGTTATTTCCATTTCTACCCAAAGGTGAGGTGGAATTAATATAGAAGAACGATGTTTTATTCTATTTCTGCCCAAAGGTGATATAGAATAGAACACAAAGATTTCAAAATTTAATGAGCATTGTTGGGTACTTGTGACTCACATGATAAAAGGCCTACGGGCAAGTTTTGTACGAAAGAAGGCCATTGCATGAGAGACTGTGTTCTCTGTAAAGAATGGCTTCAAAAGAAAAGAATTCTGGGATATTGATCCTTGAAAAGAGATAGATCATTGAGAGTCTTGAGAATGTCTTGCATGTACTCTTTATGAAGAAGAATTTATTTTCAGGTTTCAGTCATGATGATATGAGATGTCATAAAACATATGCATGTTTAATTTGACCAACGTCAGACTAAGCGTGTGTGTGTTAAAGAGTATTCGGAATTATTTCTGAATTTAAGGATTGCATAGGCAGTCAAGAGAGCCAATTCTGGCATTTATGTCCCTTATAAGAAATTACCCGCATGGCGGGAAAAAGTTTGAGAAAATACCCGCATGGCGGGGTAAAGATGGAACAATGCTCATGTCAGACAATGCCGCATGGCGGGAGAAGTTTGGCAAAGGACTTGTCCTGCATGGCGGGAGAAAGTTAGAGGCGAACCTAAAGATAAGAATGACATGCGAGCGTGACTTGCAGAAGTACTAATGATAAAGGACTCTGTCGAGTTCTTAAAGTGAAATGAGGAAAAAGTACTCCCACACGAATTAAGAGATAACTTTGTTTTGCATGACGTAATCATGTGGATGAAGTAAGTAATCAAAGTTCCTCATTCACAAGAGTTAAGAAAAGTTTTCGAATTATGGCAGAAAAGTTCACGCCACATTTCGAGGGGGAGAAATGAAAGATAGACAAGAAAGAAACTCCCTTACACTTCAGATAGGTAAAAGTGATCAATAAAAGATAAATGTGATCGTCGGGGGAGTACAACGGTCATATTAATGATACCCCTAAAGCAAAGAAATAGCTAAATTCCTAAACGGACTTTTTATGGTTCTGATGGGAAGATAGCGTAGTTAGCCGGTATTCATACTGGACAAGTTTTCAGAGTTATTTAAGCGGTGATTAAAGCGCCATTTGAGAAAAGTTTTAAAAGAATAAACCCAAATAAGAAAAGTTTAAAGATACACCATCTTTTCAGAAGATGGAGTAATCAGGGAAAGCATGATAGCGCGAGAGATTGATCTTGAAGAAAAACGGGTGGTATGTGCACCTAATCCGCTTATTCAAGAACCTTTCTTTGAGCTACCAGTTTCTTTACTTCCATCAGTGCAAGGCACTGTGGAACCAGCGCCAGTGGCTAGTCCACCGGTACAAGTAGTGAATGAGAATGTTGAACCTGCTCCACAAGAAGAACAAATCATTGCACAAGAAGTAGAACCGCAGCAAATCCCAGTGCAAGAGGCACCAGCTGTGGAGGCCCCAAGAAGGTCTCAAAGGGCAAGAAAGCCAGCGATCCCTGATGATTATGAAGTTTATAATAGTGAAGAAATTCAAGTGCGGAATGATCCCATAACTTATGAAGAAGTTATGAGAAGCGCTGAATCTCAAAAATGGCTTGAAGCCATGAAAGAAGAAATGAAGTCTATGAGTACCAACAGAGTTTGGGACTCAGAAACAATTCCCAATGGAGCCAAAACAGTAGGCTGTAATGGGTCTACAAGTCGAAATGTGACTCCAAAGGGAATATGTAAAGATGTAAAGCGTGACTTGAATTAAAAGATCTTGCGCAAAGAGAATGTATAAATTACAATGAGTAGTAGTGGCACATCATAATATGAGTTACAGCAGATGAAAGAAAAGATGGCATTCCCCAGTGGGATTTGTATGAGAATGTTTACATGGCTTAACCTAAGGGTTTTTGTCATGAAAGTAAAAGTACATAAATAAATCCTTTATGGACTAGAGCAAGTCTCTAGACAGTGAAGTTTAAAGTTGAAGAGTCAACTAGAAAGTTTGGGTTAAAGAATATAAGAGGACAATAGTAATTGTATAAAGTTAGAGAATGGAAATTCATTTCCTAATCCTGTATATATGGATGACATCTTACTTGCTAGTAGTGATGTCAGTCTATTGCAGGAGAAGAAGAAGTTCTTGTCCTCAAAGTTTAAATGAGAATGTTCTCGGTGAAATGTCTATCTTTACAAGAGTTGAAATTCACCGAGATAGCAGAAAGGGGTATTAGGATTATCGCAAAGGCATGCTTAGAAAAGTTCCTAAAGAAATAAAGTGTGCATGCGAGAAAAACCTAGGCCTGTCCTTAGAGTCAAGGGTAATGGTTTTGGGAACTTTAGTGTTCTAAAGAATGAATAAGGAATGGTTATGGAACTATAGTGTTCCAAGAACCAACAAGGAGAAGATTAAAGAAATATGGTACCATTTGCTTCAGCTGTTGGAAGCTTAATGTATGCAAAAGATGCAAAAGATGAACATTACCCTGACATAATTCAAGTATCCGGGATGTTTTTGGCAATGTCCAGTCTAGATATAGATCACTGGAATGGAGTTAAGTACATCGGCCTCATGCTAAATTGAGAAAGAAATTACCAGTGCTCTCAAAAGGTTGTGAGTACAGGGAAGAACTTGTGAATGCTAAATTGAGAAAGAAATCACCAGTGCTCTCAAAAAGTTGTGAGTACAGGGAAGAACTTGTGAAATGTGCAGCGAAATCCACAATTGTCGCTAACTTTCACATTTGGGGTTTTTGTGTGGAAAATCTCCAAAGAATGGAACAATTATCATCAATGTGATGTAAAGATATGGTATAGCATGATATGAGGCTGAGGGACAGGCAAAATGGTTGAGAAAATCACTGCCCGGAATTGATAATGGTTGACAACAGCAACAACCATCTAAATGTTTTACTCCTATGACAACGAGTCAAGTGTGGTGCCAAACACATTGACAGAAAGGCATACGTTGTAAAGGAGAAAGTCCGGAATCATGTTGAAAAGCAACAATCAAGTACTTGAGGATCCATCTATTAAAGGTTTACCACCCAGTGTGTGCAGAGGACACACGGTCGACATGGGTTCATGGTATAGCCTATGACTTCCGGACTATAAAGGGCCCAAAGTTATGATCCTTCAAAATGGATGAGTGTATTGTGGCTGGTTAATCTGATTGAAATGACAATCATGATGACCCATGCTCGATGTGCTTATTTGTGATGAAGTGGATGCCAAGCGAAGAGCTGAAGTATAAGAAAAACATAAGGTGAGATCAAAGGGGAGAATGTTAGGTTGATCTCCACCAGTTGGCCCAAAGGCCAATTGGGCCTTTGACTCGCGTCCTGATCGGGGACGCCCAGCCCAATAGAAGGCTGGTGGGCCCCGTCGCGCAGCGCCATATAAGAGGAGGTGGGGGCTAGTGGCTAGGGTTACGAGGTTCACCGCAGCCGCCACTCTCCCTCGGTCCTGTCCCTAGTCCGATCAGAGAGGGGGCGCTGAAGCGGCGGGATGCTCCATCGGCGCCACCATCGCGACACTGCAAGAAGCATCACCGACGCACTACCGCGATCTCCACGCCAGATCCTCACCAAGCCCACGGTCACTCTCTATCTCTCTCTGTTCTCGTTTCTCTGTTGTAATCCATGCTGTTATTCATGAATTTATACAAGAACACCCCATCGATCTGCTTCTAGCCGATCCAAAGGGCTTAACAATATGTGTTCCGACCAGGTAATGATGGCTGTGATCTCGGAGCTGAGGGACCCGTACATTTCATCGATCACTCTTGGGTCGGCAGAGCTTTTGGGTTGGAATGGCGTGGCCGAGGTCGACCATAGGGGTTGAGGCTGGCTCGCCAACCTTGTCGGCTGGCGGCGAGCTCTGAATCAACCGCCGGAGGAGCTGATCGCCTCGGCGCCTCGCATCATCAGCTCAAGCCACCTGACGCTCCATGTGTGCGTAGCAATACAAATTATTAGTTTTTTAAGCTCCTATTTTTTAATAATACATTTTACGGCAATACAGATTATTTGTTTTTTGGGACATTACAAATTATTAATTACCAAGAGCCAGGTTTGCATTTTAGTTCTTAAATTATGTGCATTTCTACTTATAATTTAGTGGTACCTCCAAGGACATAGAAAGGCTCATAGAAATAGGGTTACCAGGGAAGCTATATATTTCCTTCAAGTACCCTATTTTTTCTTATTGTGAGGTTAGTTTTCCTCCACTAACATGTTCTGCAAGTCTTCTCGTTAACGCATACAAGCTGCGACCACCACATTCAATGCGTGCATGAGCATGACATGGACGGCCTCCTCTCCCTTCTCTTATCTTTCATGCCGTTCCTTATTTAAGGGTCCAAATTGTGAAAACAGAAAAGAGAGAACAGAGGTCAAAAGGCAAGCAACAGAAGTTCATCTTGTGTTTCTCAGAGTGCCGAAGCAAATGCGAAGAGGTTTATCAATGGAGTTTCATGCAACTTTCATCTTCCTCCACTTTCTGCATGCATAATGAGAATAAGAAGCATGAGGAAAAACATACACACTCCGGTTCACGGGCCGCAGCAGCTAACTGCTAAGGCAAGCAATTGCCTATATTAGAACCTTCTTAGAAAAGGAAATTAGTATATTAGCTTTAGATGCACCATTCTTCTTAGCTGTGCGTTACCTCTCCTAAGAACTGAACAATACAACTAATTAAGGATAAGCAGCTTTTCGACGATGATACGATGAATAAATGAAATGGCACAACAAAAAAGGGCATCCTACTAGGCCTCAACTCAGCTCATAATCCCTTTTCCACACTCTCGGCCAAAATTACAGCGTTTTCACTAGGTTGATCTAAGCCTGGTTCTGCACTTCTAGAGTCATTATTTCTTCACATCTCCTATACATCAGGCGCCTAAAATCGCACAGACATAAAATTACTCTGTTTGTTCTCCGACTACTACCCCAGGTTTAAAGGGAGGGCCTTGGTGAACAGGCTTGACCAGAAGCAGAGAGGTGGGTGCAGGGGCGGCACGATGTGGTGCTGGGAGAATCCGGATGGGCTGTGCCGTCAGCATGGAGTATAAATAGCAGATTGTTGTGTGGCGACGGGAAGCACCGCCGCGCTGGAGGAGGATGGGTGGCGAGTGCCGAGAA
>CM014277.1:4716848-4738894 GCA_004135705.1 Alloteropsis semialata | reverse complement strand
CGGTCGGTCGGTCTGCGGCGCGGCGCGGTCGGTCGGTCTGTCTGCGGCGCGGGCTGGTTGACTGTGGTTAAGTAACGGTTTCCCCGTTTTGCCGAGTGCCCACGATCTGGCACTCGGCAAATCCCCTATTTGCCGAGTGTCAGATCCAGGCACTCGGCAAAGATTTTTTAAATTTTTTAAAACATGTTGCTGCCTGGTGGGCCCTGGGCCTTTGCCGAGTGCCAGCTTGCAGACACTCGGCAAATAGGCTCTTTGCCGAGTGCTGCTCCGCGGGCACTCGGCAAACAGGCCTTCAAAATTTGAAAATATAGGAAATTTCGATTTTTGGTGCAACGAATATTGAAAAAAACATGTCAACTCCACTGTACAATGCATATCTCATCATTGTAGAACAAAAGAACCATTATTTTATGTCATTATTCAACAAAATCCATGTATATCATTTTAGTTTCAATATACGTAATAAAAAAATTATAAAATCTGAAATGGATCCGAAAATTTACCAAAACTTGACACGATACATTTTAGGTAGTATATTGCCATTACAAAAAGTTTGAAAGTGAAACTCGAATTGTCATGTCACTCTGTGTCCAAATCATGAACGATCTATTAGAACTCAACGAAACTTCTTCGGAGATGTTCCGGTTACAAGCATCGTATGTGAAAACTTTTGCAGAAGCTTCTATATTTTTTACCACAGCCTCCACATAAGATATCATGAGCTCTCGACAAATCTCAGGATTTTCGGAGTTCATTAGAATTTTTTATAATTAAAAAACAATCCTACCACACGTACATCGTCGTGTTTCGCAAATATCATTTGCCAAAATGACTTATTTCTCATTGATATTGTCTAAATAAGGAGTTAGTAACATGAATATCATTTTTTCAATCACTCTGTTCCAAGATTTCAAACACCTGTAGTTCAAATTTTCAATTAAACAAATAATTCAATTTAATGAAATAAAATCATTGAATATAGTAACTGAGCCAAAAAAAATCCTAAATTGCAACATAGAGTACACTGTATCATACTTGAATCAACAAAAAAGGTTTGGTAGTATTTACATGAAATATGGATCCAGGGTTTGCCGAGTGCCACACAATACACTCGGCAAACGCTCTCTTTGCCGAGTGCTAGCCGTAGGGCACTCGGCAAACGTCCGACCGTTAGCCGCCGTCCAGGCAGCGTGACGGCGGCGGTCTGACAAGTGGGCCCGGATCGGTGTTTGCCGAGTGCCCAAGGGCTGGCACTCGGCAAACGTCCGACCGTTAGCCGCCCGCAACGGCCGGGCGGACCGCGGGACGGAGGCGGCCTGGCAGGTGGGGCCAGGTTGCGCTTTGCCGAGTGCCTGCTGTCGGGCACTCGGCAAAGACGTCTTTGCCGTGTGTTCCTGTGTCGACACTCGGCAAAGAGTGCGTTTGCCGAGTGTCCATTTTTCGCCGAGTGTTTTATTTCCTACACCCGGCATATCCCATTTTTGCCGAGTGCCCGAAATTTCGCACTCGGCGAAGCTTCAGGCACTCGGCAAATGCCGGGTTTCCCGTAGTGGTTTGTGATTGAGAAAAACTTCTCGATTTGGAGAAGTTGCTGGCTCATGAGTGAGCGGCGCCGGTCAGCCGGCGAGCGGCAACCCTGGATGGCCACTGCGTGTGGGGCCGCGTTGGGCGGGCGTGAGCGCCCTGGCCCGTGATTTATTTTTTTATTCAAAAAATAACATTAGTCCCGTAAACTACCGGGACTAATGTACCGAAGGCTTTAGTCCCGGCTGTGTAGTTCCGGTTGGATAACCGGGACTAAATCCAGTTTCCAACCGGGACTATATCCGGTTTCTCTGCTAGTGACGGTACTCCCTACGTTCCTACTAATGATAATCCACAGCTCAGCGTACGTACGTAGGCTTCACAATCACAAAGGATTTGGTCGCGATGAAGGTGCCAGGAAACTTCCGCTTGCGTTCCGTAAGGCTTCAGCAAACCGGTAAACCTGACGACAGTTCTGGTACAGACAGCGTGATCGATCTTGATGAGCGAGCGTGAGTTGGTTCGGAAACTCCATCAGGAATTTCGGCCGCGCGTTACGTGCAGCTGCACTGCCCTCGCCGATCGTCGTCGTCGTCGTCCTTGTGCTCGCTCCTTGCAAACAGCAAAAAAGCCAAAGCTATACCGTCCGTTCGCTGCAGTTGCGCCGTGTGATTCCGATGGCGATAGTCGGCAGCAGCAGCATGCACACCCACAGACAGGATCGTTGTTGAGCTGTAAATAAATACTATAAGGCAAATGTTCGTGCTTGCCAATGCCATAGTTCAACTTCAATTCAGGGCTTAGCATGTCCACTTTACAACTTTATTTATGTTTGCATTGGTAAACACTACTATTGGTGTGTGCCTGATAATCTGCTATAAATTTTCTAGGCTCGTTGTGTTACATTATAAAAATTGGCCATGCCGACAGAGAGAAAAAAATGGTGTTTTTTATATGCATAAAAAAGACACAGAAAAGCCGAATCAAATATAGGGCCAGCCCAACAACTCTACTCCCTCCAACAAATCGAAATTGAAACCTTTGTGCTATTCTGCCCACGGTTCGAGCGACACCACCAAATCTCCTTCAACAACTCCACGCACGTACAGAAGCTCCCGGGCCGGCTATCATGAGGACGCCTATGCAACCACCTCCGCGCCTTCCGGGCAATCTGATTGAACTCCACGCTCATCGCGTAATCAATAACATATAGTATCGAGTATTTTTCATGCTGTTCAGTTCTCTGATTTTGATAGATTCATATTCATGTTTTTCTTTCAAAATTTTAACTCCTGTCATTTTCATGCTTGGATATGTTTTTCTAAATTGCATAATTTCTGATAGCAAAAATTTCTTACTCCTCTGGATTCGGCGAGTCCAAGTCAGGCAATGAAATTTCGTAATTGCAACATACTATTAGCTTGATCAGCAGAGAATCAGGGGCACATAGCCCCAATGACAAAAGAACTAACACAGTAATAATCCATAAAAGCATGGATAAAACGTGGATTGATGACCACGCAGAGGCCATAGAGGCCCAACTCAGGGACATACTCGGCCCAGAAGGATAGACGTGCAGTGGGCTGAGACGCGACATGGCGGGCGGGACTCTCTCAGCTCTCTAGTTCCAGTTGGTTGGGCCTCGCGGATGGATGTAGCGAAACAAAACTTCCGCCATAAGAATACACAAGAGTGGCGGTGGTATCAGTGTATCGTATTAGACACAGAGCACTACTGGGAAAGAACAACAACCGAAACATTTAGCAAAACATCAAACATTCCGTAATCTATACGAACATCAGTCACAAGAGGTAGGTATTTGTATTTCAATACATTGCAAGCAGATCAGCCACAGGGAGTGAGCTTCTTGTTGCCCGCGCCACGGGGATTGTCGTCCTTCCAGTCGTCCCACGCCCTCGCTTTGGCCTCCTCGGCGTCCTCGTCCTCCTGGGCTGAGCTAGTGCCATCCTTGTGCCACGCCGAGTTTGCTTCCTTGATCATCTTGGCCGTCCTTTCTTGCCATGTCTCCATCATTTTCATTTCGCGTAGACCAGCCTCTTCTATGCTCATTGTTGGCAGCCTACACATGATCCAAGTAACAGAGAGGAGTACTCTCTCGTTAGCTCCAACAATTGTTCCACGAAACATCAAAGCATGGATGATACAGGATCAATCCAGACTCCAGAGGTGTATGCTCCGGTTTATCAGTATGACATTGTAACTTGGGAGTGTTTTTCCACATTCACCAAAAACAC
This sequence comes from Alloteropsis semialata, assembly GCA_004135705.1. Taxonomy (NCBI): domain Eukaryota; kingdom Viridiplantae; phylum Streptophyta; class Magnoliopsida; order Poales; family Poaceae; genus Alloteropsis; species Alloteropsis semialata. The sequence continues at coordinate 4,735,115 of CM014277.1, read as the reverse complement.
GGGTTATAACTAGCACAGATGTACGACATAGGAAGTGGCAAAAGTTGCAGTGTCAAGGTGTATAACACATTAAGGCATACCTGTAACCAGGCTGAAAAACTTGTGCTGCCATTCTTTCCCTTTCACTGGTTAGTCCTCCACCAACAAGACTTGCAGGTCCAAATATCAGGGGTTGGTGTTTGTGCTCATGAGCCTGTGAAACACTTGCTCTGCCTTCAAGTACGTCTTGAGCAAATGTTGCGCAAGTGATCGGATCAGCTGGTTTGGAATATGGTGCGCGGCTTGCAGCATTATGGTGCCATGCTTCAACCTTTTTTGTACGTTCATCAAGCATTTCACGGGCAAATGCATTCCCATCCTGCAGGAATGGAAAGGTTACAGTTACAGCAGCATTTTTTCTGTTTGTTAATTTATGATACTGTTTTTTCGGTACAAAATCTACAAAGATCATAAATTGAAAAAGGATAACTTTCAGACATTTTAATAGCATTGCTTCTTCAGAAACTATTCAACATCAGATTCACTCTATGAAATATTTTTATAATTTTATAAACTAAACAAATTCCTGTTGTTTTTGTTTTTTCTTTGATGTATCAGGATCTCCTTCCTAAAACCTTGTTTGTCCTTCCTTAATAAAATGACGCGGAGCTCTCCTATGCTGTTCGATAAAAAAAACATTTGGCAAATGCTATGTTGAGAAGACAGCCACTCTAAAACTCCATGCACCGATATACATGAATGCTACCTTATTCTAATTCCAACATTTTTTTTCTTAAGGCTGCTTAGAGGTTTAAATTTTCTCATTATATAACGAAAACATCCATCCAAACTGCACAGTTAGTAATGTTAGGCATGATAGCCTGAGTTCCTCAGAGGGAAAAAATTTAACCAAAAAAATTGGCCAAAGATGCTGCTGACAAGAAATTGCCAAATCACTACCATTAGCATTACCTTTTCCTGTCTTTCCTTTACAGCTTGAAGCATTTCTTCTTCCTTCTTTAGCATATCCAGAAGATCAAAAGCCTACATAAGGAATAACAAAATATCTATTAGCACATCAAATATTAATATGCAAGTGCTACATTTTGAGAAACAGACGCCTCTAAAATAAACTTATGTAACATTTATTTCCATAGCAAACCAACCTTGCAAAGAGCCAATGAGACTGTGGCGAGCCAAGCCTGCAGCATGGGAAAAGTAAATCAGAACCAGAACATATGTTCTGACTAATTATAAAAATGAAGTGCAAGGTAATAGTATAAGCTTTGGAAGCACATAGTGATAAGATATGAAAAACTATGTACAAGATTCCGAAAGAATTATTTAGTCATGTGAATTTAAATAGCACAGAAAGAACAAGGATTACAAATTTGAAACCCTGCAGTGAAGATTTATTTCTATGGGATAAATTCTACAGTAGCTCTGTGTCAAGTGTCACTAGAGAGAACAAGATCTCCATGGGCTTGGTATGCACTAAAAGGAGAACCTCAGGGCATGTGGTTGACTCCCTGCAGGTATTGAAGAACCTAGCTGCATGTATTGAATTCATAAAGCTCCCTACAAGCACTAGGCTTGTTAAATAAAATCTCTCATGTCAAGTGGAGCAAAGCTCAATATTCTAGAATATCACAGCTCATTTTAATTTCAAAAATTTAAAAATCCTTCATGTAGAGCAAAGATTTATTTCTAGTATATCACAGCCCATCTAATTAATAAATATTAATAAAATAAGCTTCATCCTGTCATGGGGAGCAAATCTATGTGTTCTAGTATATATCACAGCTCACTTTAAATTGAAATATGCTGAAATAGAAACCAGAATAAACATATGATTCAACACAGAACACCTTCCAGGTGCGGAATGCTAACCTCTCTTTCTTCCTCCCCATCATCCTCCAAGGCGTCTTCCTCCCCAGCTTCAACAGGAGCAGATAAAGCAGCTGCCCTCAATGAGCGCCCTCGCCTTTCTTTCCTCTCTTTAATCTCTTGGAGCTTCGTTTCTGCAGCTTTTTGACGTTTGAACCGGGCAATCTAGGCTCCACAAAATAAGAACAGAGTAAATTAGAGGAGATTAACCAAAAACATGTGAATAGTATGCAGCCTATGTGTCCAAGATTTTGCAGGCTCAATGGACACCACAAGTGATTTGGTCTCACCTTCTGTGCTCTTCTGTTTGCCATAGTATCAGGCTGCTTCTGTCTCAACAATTCTAGCTCATCTTCTGGAATAAGCTCTAGCGTTTCACATAGAGCAATGAACTCCTGCGGAACATAAAAGGAGTGATTCGTACATGAGGAATGGGTGGTGCACTGACAAATTACCATTTGACAAAAGCTTCCTCAGAAATGAATTACAAAGCTGCATCAAATCGACCAATGTGTCGGGGCAGATCGCTAACCTTCAAATGGTCCTGTGATGCCTTAAGAATTGGGAACCTTTCCTCCTGTGCTATCTTCTCAGTCATTTCCCCAAGGTAGTATGGGACCTAAATTACCAACAAAAATCAGATATACAACCATAATAACAGCTGAATTTGTGAAACACTGAAACAGCTGTAAGCATGTATTACCAGCAAAGATCAGAGAGATATAGCCATAATAACAATTGAATTGTGAAACACTGAAACAGCCGTAAGCATGCTAGCATTGTTGTGATCCGAGCTGCACTGAGGAACTGACAAGCCGCGGCTAGTGTCATCTATAGCCTGTCTGTTCCAGGAAGTTAATCACAGAGCAGAGGGAGGGAGAGGGGACATACGAGCAGGTATTTGAGGTTGGCGGTGGAGACGTCCTCCTTGGTCTCGTTGGGGGAGAAGAGGCCGAGCTTGCTGACCATCTCGTCGCAGCGCCGCAGCAGCTCGACCCCCTTCCGGATCCCTTCCTGCCCAGCACAAAAATCAAGCACGCAATAAGCACTACTCGCACAAGAGCCCGATCTCTTGGAGTCTTGGTGATTGGGAGAAGGACGCAAGCGATCCAGAAGAGGGGGGAACCTGGTCCAGAGCGGAGCTGGAGGCGAGGGCGTGGAGCCGGGACGCCCTGTCGAAGAGGGCGGGGAGCGGGAGGTCGGCGTCGTCGACCTCCGGCCCCGGGTGGAGGCGCATCTGCGACTGCATCTTGTTCCCGACCTCCTCCACCTCCGCCATTTCGATCGGACGGGCCGTCTCGCGGAGCCGGAGGCGAGCAAGAGATCGGCGGCAAAACCCTAGAATGGGGCAGAGTTGGCTGGGAGGAGAGGAAACAGAGGAGAGAGCGTCGCGGTGGGGAGGGAGGGAGCAGAGCAGAGCAGGGGTTGGCCGTCGTGGCCGGACGGGTTGGCTCGTTCCGCGCCGTCGCGTGGTCGGATTTGGCGCTGGTGGGCGGGCTCCGAGACGCCAGAATGTTCGGGTGGCGTCGACGTCGTGCTCGTGTGGGGCACGGTTTCGTTTCCCTTCCTCTCCTGACGTCAGCGACCTGTGCCGTACGCCGGCGCGTCGTCGTTGCGACACGGCCAAATGGCCAACCATCCGCTTTGGGTGGGCAACGGATGTAAATTCTTTGGGGGAAGCATAACCTAAAGATAAGGATGGGACGGCGTTAAGAATTTTGGGGAGCCGTTTGGAATAAATAAAATCTTTAGGTTCCACTTCATGTAAAATACTTTCAGAATCGTCCTCAAAAGATGAACGAGCTAACCAGGTGACTGCCCTCGAACTCGAAGAGCAGCAGCACAGCACAAACATCTATTTACAAGTACCAATTTGCCAGCAGCCATTGACTGCTGAAAACAAAAGCTACAGACTACTCATCTCTCAACAAAACGCGGCGATTTCGCCACTGGATCTAGAGCCACCCTCCATGACCTGACCATTTTGGCAATCCCTGTTGTGCAATGGACGCCATTCCCTGTTTCTTCCTCTATGATCCTGCCGGATGCTTCTTTGGTGCCCCTCATCCTGGCTCCTCTGTTTATTGTTCCTGTGCCGGAAGTATCCACCGCCGTTCCGTTTCCTTCCAGACGTGTGGCTTGGATCCTCCTCCCGGTATCTACCATGGGAGTTGTTATTCCTGTTGTTTGATGCATAATACTGGTTGTTGCTCCAGCCACGCCAACTAGGCTTCTCCAGAGGAGCACCCCAACCAGAGTTGTTGCTATTACCCCATTTATTGGAAGATTCATCCTTCCCTCTCCAAATCGCATTGGATCCTAGACTGGCCTCCCAGTCCCACTTACTCGCTTCAGCTGGCTTCTCCACGTAGATATCCCAGTTTCCAGATTGGTTCCGAGTACACTTGTTATCTGCCCCGGCATCGGCCGATCCTGTCTCCAGGACTGAATTATTATCCGAGTCAAATGGTAGACCTACCTTATCAAGGTCAGCTACCAACTCAGGATCGACCTTGCAGTGGTGGTCGACCTTATCAATGTACATATAAGGGTCTGGCAGAGGAATATCAGAAGGTTGGCCATGATAGTTAGCCCAGAACCTTGCCTTTGCATCTTTAAAATTCTCAAAGGCTCCTGAATCATCCCACTGCTCAAGGTTACTGTATACTGAAACATATTGCTTATTTTCACAGAACTTTTGCCAGGAAATGTTGCCAACATAACTGCAGAATTCCCTTTCCCATAATGGGACTAAGCAGTGTTCTTGTCCTGCTTATATGAAAACAAATGTTAGAATTATATGGAACCTTCATGGTACTGCAGGATGAAACAGTACTTGCTAACCTACTGCATTCAGCAAACTATAACAAAAAAAAAAACATAAATGAAGTTATCTTATAGCTAGACTAATCAGTACTCTACCGTGCAAATTTGGAATATACCAGACTCATAGATTAAAGTTATTACCATCATCCATGTTCCAACCGCAGAGAACATTTAAATCCATGAAGGAAGATAAATTTAGAGGCTATTATGTGCTCATTCAAGGTGCCTTCTAGATAGACAAGCCTGCACATTAGCTTTCGTATTTGTTACATGGCAACGTAATACTACGCAATCCGAGAATTAGATGCTGTTCTGTCATTCTAGTTTCTTTGGCGACTCCAGCGTTACAAAAATTGCTGGAAGGGGATGTTCTTTCCAAGTTAAGCTGACTTTTGCACCAGCAATGCTGGTGAAATGGTGCTGACCCTTTTGTTCTAAAATATTGATAAATAGACAAATACAATAAACTCTTTCGATAATTCTTTGAAAAGTGTACATTTGCTCATATTACTGAAATAGTTAAACCCAACCATGATGTAAGCAATTCATGGAAGTGAGAAGTTTGCAACACTGAAACTGGAAAGTTGAAATCAGTTCAAAGGAAGAAGATCCATGAAGGCTAAAAGCTATAATGCCAAGAAAGAAACCCAGACTCTTTCTTTCCTGTGCTTGTTCTGTTAGAAGAGTGTTTTCCACTATGTTGAAGTTCTGGTGTTATGTGCTGATGTTGTCCTGTTAACTTTATTTTGGTTCCAACACATAAAGCTGGGCGCCTATCCTAACTCTGAAAACCAGATAAAACCATAGTGGACAAGGAACATTAAATTTCCTATGCCGTATAAAGAAGTTTGTATCTTTTTTTTAATGTTCATGACTACATTAATAAGGGTTCCTAAAACTTAACAAAGGAACTTGTTTGCCAGCTTGCAAACTGGTTCACAGGCAATGTTGTGAGTATTCCCTGTCAATTTTTTCCATTTGATCCCTACGAATCCTGTCAGTATTGAGAACAATGTTATACAGTCATCCGATTAATCGCGATTAATCGGGCTTATCGCTCCCGTAGCACCGATAAGGCCGAGCGACTAGGCAGGAGCGATTAGAAACCTGGTCATCTGATTAATCGTCACCTAATCATGATTCATTGTCCGATCAGAAGGAAAAATGATCAGGTTCCAGCTGTTTTTTTGGGCTGCTGCGAAACTGGGCTTCGGCCGGCTGGTGGGCTGGACAGTATGTGCATCAATTCTTCTCTTTGTTATTTCAGTTTCATCAGCAAGTCTGGACAGTGTGTGCATCAAATCTCACAAGTCACCAACTGATCATGATTTGTGGTGTTGATGGGTGATATATACTATGTACTATATAGTATATATATTATTCATATAGTATATGTATCATATCAGTCCTTGTATATATGGACGACTAGGTACGATTAGAACCGACTAATCAGGCCTGATCAACGACTAATCACCTTATCGGTGCCATGGTTCGACTAGACGATCGTATAATTTCAGTCCTTGTATATATGGACGACTAGGTACGATTAGAACCGACTAATCAGGCCTGATCAACGACTAATCACCTTATCGGTGCCATGGTTCGACTAGACGATCGTATAACATTGATTGAGAATGATAAGGAAAACCCTAACCTTAAAACCCAAATCATATCCCCAAAGACTAAAACTTAGCTTATCGATATAACCGAGCATTCTAGGATCACTAGCTTCAGAGCCTATAGCTATAAGGTGCTTCTTTGATAAGCCAAGCCACTGGTTGGTCTTCCACTTCCTCTTCATTCATATGAATGAAGATCAAGGTTGTGGGGGAAACATTGGACAGTTATATTCATAGCGTGCTAAATAAAGGAATCTTTCATATTCTTGATAAAGGGGTTTGATACTTCAATGGCACCATTCCTTCCACAGCCTACAGGTAGGTCTCTATCTCTTATACAGTTGGATTCAATGTTTCATTTGTTTAATGGTAATAATTAGTAAGAAGAAAGTGAGCATCTGTCTTCCAGCAGACCATAACTTTGAGGACATTGCTCGAGAAAAAGATGGACAGCAAATGTGTGACCAATGGCAATATTTTCCTTGGCAGGCATAAGGACAGACTTTGGTTGCTTAACAGGAAGGGACTAGCGACTAGCCGTTTCGACAAAGTATGCAAAAGGACAAGGTAATCAAAGAAGGGGCACAAAGCCTGAAAGGAGACATGAATCTGGAAGATCCCAGCCGCTGGACCTATGTAAAGGGCGAAATGAACGGTTGTATTGCAGCCAGACACCTGTGTCGGACAGATGGTAATACATTCATTGGCAAGCGTATGGACGGACCTCAGTTGCTCAATAAGAAAGGAACTAGAAACAAGGCATATGAACAAAGTGCGCAAAAGGACAAAGTAATCAAAGATGGTGCGCAGGGCACGAATTGAGCATTGAACGGAAGATCCCAACCGTTCGATCTATGTAAAGGGCGAAATGAACGGTTATGTTTGTAGCCAACTAGAAGAGGGAATATTCAAAATCTTCAAATGAGTACACTGCATGATAGTCTATATTTGTACTTCCATAAATGTTTAAAATATTTTGTGTTAATTTTCCCTCATTAGTCATTACCAATTTGAACCCCAATAGTAAATTATTACTGGGACGGATGATACAATGCATAACATGGACACTGATTGGAGAACACAGCCTACTTGTACAACAAAATGGCACGGCTGCAATTGCAGTTAGCCGATACCCTCCCAGTTCCTATTCCCCAAACAGGAATGGTTATCTCCAATAGGTGCGACAGTCAGGCAAAGCTAGCATTTTTATCTGACAATTCGTTATAACATTCTGCAATGGCAAGAACAGTTTAGACACATGAGGAAGCCTAAAGCAACAGAGTTAGTTTGAATCAGAATTCAGAAACTCTGATTCTAAGCTCGAATCAGTGACCAAGGCACCAAATCTCTGTTCCACAAGAATCAAGAAGTAAACGCCGAGTTCGAACAAGCTGAAAACCGATCCTAACCCAACAGATTACGGGATAATATACCCCAAATCACAACAACATCAGAATGAAAGCGATAGGCATCCGTTCGTACCGTAATCAGGCGGAGCGAGAGGAGGACTCGAAGGGCGGCGGGAGCGGTCGGGCTGTCTCCTCGCATACCGCGACCGATTCCATCCCCCCATCGGGAGGATCAAGCGGCGGAGCACCCAGCCCCCAACTCAATGATTCGCCGGACCTCCCGGCGGCACCAAACCAAGGCAGCCCAATGGCAGGCAACCGGAATCCCCCCAAGAACTATCTCCTGGGGCGGCCACCTGGCCCGCGACGGTGCGTGTCCGGGAGTATATATCCGATATCGACACAGCCGGGCCGAGAGCGGCGATGACAAGCGGAGAGCTGCGCGGCGAGGGCGCGAGGGGCGACGAAGGAGAGAGAGAGAGACGGGGCAGACGGCAAGAAGAGGAAGCCGAGCCTGAAACGGGCGCTGCCTCGGGCCCCTGGCTTCCCCCCATTCAGGACCAGCTGGGCCGTCAGCCCGTCACACTCATGGGTTGTCGTGTTTGGGCCAGGTCCGTCTAGGCCCATCATCACTGGGCCGAGGAATATCTAGGCGTGCTTCCCCATTCGCTTCATCAGGTCGTCGTCCTCCAATTCCAGTCTCGTTGTCGTTGTTGTGGCCGTTCCTTCTCCACTCCACCATGCTCTGCGCCATGGCCGCGCGCCCCGTGACCGCGGCGACTAGCTCACGCCGCCCTGGTCTCCCATCCCAGGCTGCCGCTGCTGCTGCCGCCGTTGCTGCTTCCGCCCCCTCCTCATTCTCTCCCGGTACATCTGTGCCAGCTGCTTTTTTTGCGTCATTATTTGATTGATTATTCCGCCTCTTCCTGATTTTTTATGTTTTTGTTTCCCCAATACAGCGGCTCATGGACTCAAATCGGAGGCGGCAGCGAAGCGCTCGCTCCTCCGTCGGTGCCCCACGCTGCTGACCTCTGTGGCAGGTAGCTCCGAGCGTCCCTTTGTTCCCGACCTTCCGGCATGCTTGCTTCGTTTGCTGTCTGTTCGATGAAATGGCCGTGACTGACACGATGGCGATGTCTGGGTTTCAGTCGGGAGTATGGTCGCCGCTGGAGCCGCAGATGCTACCGAGCTATGGGATCCTCTGGTTAGGAGAATCAATCGTGCCCTCAAATGTGTTCCATGTTCACTGTTTAATGTTCATTCAGAAGTTGTTGATCCCTGATTGCTTGTGTCAAGTTATGATTACAGCGCCTCTAATTTGTCAAGTTATGTTGTTATTGTCCATCGCATAAGCTGTAGCATGTATCACTTGTACACTTGTAATGCAGCCAATTAGTGTTTCTTGTTCTTTCTTATTTTATCCATTTGCTTCAACTGCAGTGAACATATTGGTTGTGCATTAATCCTTGCAAACTGTTTGCTTTTCACCAGCACGGGTCATCAGGACTTCTCTTGGCTGATCTTGGCATCGGAGATTGGTTTGGGCGTTTGCTGTTTTCAGCTGGACAGCAGGCTAATGAGGCTGTTCAGGATCAGCTATCTGCTCTCAGTTTCTCTAGGTCTGTTTTTCTTTTTCACTTCTGTTAACTTTTTGTTGACAGTTCTCCCTCCTCATTGCTTTCCGTTTCTCTGCCTACTGCTCACATCTCTTTATGTCTGACATTTACCTATATCCTCCAGCTTGGCAGTCATTTTTGGTGCTGGGCTTGTAACTAGTTTGTCTCCCTGTACACTCAGTGTTCTGCCATTGACCCTAGGATATATAGGTGAGTATAGCGGTTACTGTTTGAGATAATTATTAGATTCCCTAGAATTAGTCATCGCTGATGTCTCTGACATGGTGCTTTCTTCATAAAATTCAGGTGCGTTTGGCTCTGGAAAAGGCCGAGCTGAGGTAATTTGAGATGAGTGAACAAGTGGTTCTTTATTACGTAGAAGTTAGGATACATATTTCTGAAAACTTACTTGCACTAAAGCATTTAGTTGAGTTATTAAGCCCATTTAGTATCTATAATGCTGAAAGCTTGATATTTCCAGCTGTATGCTTCCCTGATATAATTACTGGTATCTGAGTATGTAACAAGGTTTTTCCCATCTATTAGGTTGTCGGAAATTCAATTGCTTTTTCATTAGGACTGGCAACAACCTTAGCTATTCTTGGTGTCGCTGCTTCTTTTGCTGGAAAGGCTTATGGTCAGGTCGGACAAGGTCTCCCAGTGGCTGCTTCCGGATTAGCCATCATCATGGGACTGAACCTTCTGGAGGTAAATCACTGGGAAAAGCAAAAAAAATATAAATTGGAACATGTCAAAGAAACTTTTTCTTGCGTTTTTTGTGTCCATAATATTAGCACGTAAATTTCCCATTGACGTTTTATTTTTCACCTAGTTTCTCATTATAGTGGTAGTTCGTTCTGATGAAATCACATTTATGCCTTTCCTTTTTTATCCGTAATATCGGCATGTAAATCTCCCCTTAACGTTTATTTTCTTGTTATTCTGTATTTAACAGGTACTTGAGTTGCAACTTCCCTCATTTTTCAGTGATTTTGACCCTCGAGCTGCTGCAGCTAACCTCCCTTCAAGTGATGCCTCCTGTCTCCTGACATCATTGTTTAAATATTGAACATACTAATATGTATATCATCATATTTCTTTTGCTCAGAAATAGTGTGGTCTTTTGTCACTTATTTTATTTATTTTATTTTATGTCAGGTGTACAAGCATATCTTGCTGGTCTTACATTTGCATTAGCAGCATCACCTTGCAGCACACCTGTTCTTGCTACCCTTCTGGGATATGTTGCCACTTCAAGAGTATGTATTATTGGACACATAAGTTGCCTCAGCAGTCAGAAGTTTGTTACTATTGTTTAAACTTTAACACATCGAAAACTGTGTCAAAGTTCTATCATGGAGTCTCTGAATTAATTAGTAAAATATAATAATCTAATTGTCCCTTGCAGTACTTTATTTTGGATTATATGCCATCTCTAGGTTATGTTTTTTTAAAAATAATGAGGATATCCTGTGTCACCACAAAGTCAAGCTATTTCTGTCAGGATCCGATTATTGGGGGAAGCTTGTTGCTGGCCTACACAACAGGCTATGTTGCGCCTCTTCTTATCGCAGCTTCTTTTGCTGGAGCATTGCAGGTATGGATGTTGCCTATTTTTTCCTTCTTCTTGAGAACTCCATGGTGGGTGTTGGACCCCAGCTATTCCAATGGGATTTGAATTTTGAATTGCTCCCAAGACTTAGTTAACAGCACCAGAGCAATAGACCAAATTTGTTTATTCTATTTTATGCACCTCACAATTTAGTTTCCTTCTGTAGAGTTTGCTGTCATTCAGAAGATATTCAGCATGGATAAACCCAATCAGGTACCTACTCCTTACTGATATTTGAATGTTTTCTGTTAAAAATGAAATCTTGAACTGAGTATCCATTTGCATCTTGTGCTTTCTGGTCAGCACTGTGAAATCAAAGTCTTAATGGCGACTTTCAGATCGGACACTCAAATGTACATCAGATTGCTAAGTTCATAAATAACCGTAGGCTCTGTTCTCCCATAATTACTCTGAATCTACTCCATAAACTAGCTAGGTTAATTTACTCTTGGGCTTTGGATATATAGATTGGTGAAAAAACAGCACATGAAATGACATATGAACCCTATATTTCCCAATACCACATCTATGAATGGCTTTGCAAATTACTGACCTGATGTTAAGATCATATCAGTTGCCCCTTCCAATTTTCTCTTTCCATTCCTAGGGATATGTCTTGCACTAACAACTTCTTGACAGTGGTGCATTTCTACTTGGTGGAGGTGTCTACACCCTACTGGACCGGGTGTTTCCTGCAACATCAATGGTAATGTAGTTATGTAGGACATTCTTGGACAAGAACTGCAAGACAACAGTCCATTGGACATGTGATAGCAATGTTTTCAGATGTAAAGTAACTAATGATCAAGCACTAACAGAGTATAGTTGGTTCTCTCTACAATGTATAGTCATGTAAACAGTTCAGGGCAGCCTAAGACATCTTGACCTCGTTAGTCTATACGGACCTCGATAATTGGAGGTGTACCCAATGAAATTGTTTATTTCTGGATGAATTGATAGAATACATTTTTTTTGGGGAATTGATAGAATACATAGAATACGGTCTTGTTTAGTTCGCAAACTTTCGCAAACTTTGCAAAAGGTTTCTGCATTGAAAAATATGCCCTATCTCTCGTGACACGCTTCTTAATGCAAAGTTTATGTAAAGTTTCTGAACTAAACAAGGCCTACATTGATATATGCCTACCTAACGATGAGGCCTTTTCCCGGGGTCGGTTCCCCGCGTGGAATCCTGTCAAAAAAATCCATACTGCCTCCTTCAACTATGACCAAAGTCCAGCTTTCCTCCCTAACCTACAAAACCGGGTAACCCACCTCCCTCAACAATCAAAACTGTTCACTTAACCTCCCTGTCATGGTTATAAGTGTTTTTCAATGGCGGTTTTGTCTTTTAAAATTAAAATAAATGTAGTAAATACCTAATGAGGTTATTAAACTATGAAAAATATCCCTAAGCTTCTAGAAATTCTGAAAAAAATCATATATATAGTTTAAGATATCATAAACCCAAATACAATTTCGATCTCATGAAAATACATATTGAATCTTCCAAAAATTATATTTAGCTCAAGTAAAATAAGAAAATATCCAAAAACTTTTGGAAAACTACCACAATATTCTAATTCATGTCTAAAACAATTAGGAACTTTTCATAATATAAATATGAGATGTAACCATCATAAATGTAACATATATTAACATTGAATGCATATATGTTGAATGTATTCATGTTAGTTTCATCTCATGTTTTATTGCAGAAAATATTCAAAATGCAATTAGACATAGATTAGAATATTTTATTTTTATTTTTATATTTTCCATCTTGGTAGAGCTAAATCTAAATTTTAGAAGTCCGTTCTTCTAAAATTTAGATTTAGCTCTACCAAAATGGAAAGATATAAGAACAAAAATAATATTTAAATATTCTAATCTATGTCTAATTTCATCTTGAATACTTTCTGCAATAAAACATGAGATGAAGCTCCATAAATACATTCAGCATAAATACATTCAATGTTAATATATGTTACATTTATGACGGTTACATCTCATATTTATATTATGAAAAGTTCCTAAATTTTTTAGACATGAATTAGAATATTGTGGTAGTTTTCCAAATTTTTGTATATTTCTTATTTTATTTGATTTAAATATAATTTTTTGAAGATTCTATATATATTTTCATGAGATCTAAATATGTTATTTGGGTTTATAATTTCTCAATCTATCTCTATGATTTTTCTTAAAATTTCTAGAAGCTTAGGAATATTTTTCGTGGTTTAATAACCTCATTAGATATTTACTGGATTTATTTTTAATTGAAAAAGACAATACCGCCTTTAAAAACCTTATAAGGGTAGGGAGGCTAAGTGAATGGTTTTAAAACTTCAAAAAGGTGGGTTATCGGTTTTGTAGTTTAGGGAGGAAAGCTGGATTTTGGGAATAATTAAGGGAAGTGAAATAGACTTTTTTTGCTGTCACGGCCCACAGTGTCACAAGATATCCTGTCACGGCCCACGGGATGCATCTAGGTCTCTACTTCCCCCACCTTGCCGTCGTTGGCTCCGTGGTTGCGGCGATGAGGGGCTTCACGGTTCTCTTGGCGGCGGCGCTGCTGCTGCTTGTGTCGCTGGAGGCCGCGGACATATCGACCATATCGTACGAGGAGGAGACCCGCCGGATGTTCGTGGAGTGGAAGGCCAAGTACGGGAAGACGTACAAAGACGTCGGCGAGGAGGAGTGCCGGTACGCGATGTTCAAGGACAGCCGCCGCCGCGTCGACGACCAGCTCGATGCCGCCGACGCCAGCGTAACTTCATACGGCCCCAACCAATTCGGCGACCTCACCAACGAGGAGGTCCGCGCATACTGCTTCGGACGCGGGTTCCGGATTGAAGAGGAATTGTACGAGGAGGAGACCCGCCGGATGTTTGTGGAGTGGAAGGCCAAGTACGGGAAGACGTACAAAGACGTCGGCGAGGAGGAGTGCCGGTACGCGTTGTTCAAGGGCAACCGCCGCGTCATCGTCCAGCTCAACGCCGCCGGGGAAACCTCATACGGCCTCAACCAATTCGGCGACCTCACCAACGAGGAGGTCCGCGCATGCTGCTACGGGCGCGGGGTCCTGAACAACCTGGAGATAGAGGGAAAGCTGAGGGCCAGATGCCAGGCCGCCGCCGCCGCCATGGACATGCCGGACTACGTCTACTCGAGGAAGAAGGGAGCGAAGGCCAAGGTTATGCTGAGCCGGTCCCAGGTAAGCAATAGGCATCTTGCTGTTTTTTGTTTCTTCATTATAAATTTCTTTGGGTAAAAAGAAACTGTCTTTTTTACACGCTGTTGATTGTACACATACCATTTCCATCAAGTGGGGAATTTTCTTGCGACTAGTAATTATATCCTGCTTCACCGTAGTCCTGTAATTATGGATTTTGTTTGGTCAGCTGCAGTAGTTTCAGTATCCATATGGCCAGAAGTAGACGATGTCTTCTATCTGCAGGTCAAGCGGCAAGTTGACGCAGTTTCTAGCGCTTATTTCCAATCGGGAACTGGGAAGGGGACAATTATGAATCCCTTCAGAGATAAACAAATAAAGAGAAACATAATAAATTTTATTTTTATAGGGGTAGGATATGCTAGCTGATTATACAATAAGATTTTCATTAACCTCTGGATATGATTAGCCACATACATGGTTTTTATCAGAACTTGTTGTTTGACTGTTATGATTCTATTACCGAGTGAAGTACAATATGGAAGAGAATCGAGAGTTTTGGTTTTATATTCGATGAGTGTTATAGAACATATTTTTTGGGTAGATTCACCAAACAGGGGCATCATTTGTCATAGTGGTGCTAATGGTTGATAACCTGGTGGATCCATCTCTGATGGACTATATCATCATCTGCTGTCTTTTCCAGCTTCTGTCATTTGACATGCTCTTAAATTTAAGTCTCATGTGCATGGCTCGCAATCCTATTGGTAGCAGTGCATCCTCTGCATTCTCATTCGTTACTTTTTACTTGTTATAGGTCTGCAGTTGCGTTGCCACGGAACTGAAACAAAGTCTTGAGGTAGCGCCATTCCTAGAGCTAATGTAATATGGTAAATTTGAGATGAGAATGTATGCATTTCCAGAAGATGAAATGAAAAGTGCAGTATGGATGCTTTATCAAGTGTTCGTTGGAAATGTAAGTTTTATCTCTCCACTTTATACTAAGAGGACTGATGCACAGCACAGTTCAATACTATTCTATACCATACGGCTATGTATATATCTGATCATTCATCTGTTTTAGTCCTTGTTACCAGAATATGCTTTTCGTACTAAGAGGACTGATGCACAGCACAGTTCAATACTATTCTATACCATACGGCTATGTATATATCTGATGATTCATCTGTTTTAGTCCTTGTTATCAGAATATGCTTTTCGAACTAAACATATGAAATTGGTATTCATTTACTGCTGACTATTTACAGATAATATTTGTGGTTCTAATAATGATTTGTATTACATTTGTGATGTTTTTTTTTCACCTTCAGTATTTAGTATGTCTCTTTGGTTGGGCTCCATTAAAATATTATTTCAATGTGAGGATTGTATTATTTTTAGTTCCTGCTACAAAGTTCCATTTCAATGAACAACAGGACTGATGGTCTTATTGTCAATGTCAACTAATGATACAAAACATAAGTCGTATCTTATATCTTTACTTATTTTCCTTTTTTTCTCTCTTCCATTGATTGAGCAATGGCAATGGTCGCAAATTAGTCTGCTGCCATCAAGCCTTTCTATCAAAGTTTTGGCATTCGCTTGAATCTCAGCAGAAGTTCTAGTGTTAGAGCATCTCCAACAGCATATCTAAAATTGGAGACCTAAAATTTGCTTTAGGTATAGGAGAGAGAAAAATTTAGGTACATAAAACTTGCTCTCTCCAACAGCATATCTAAAACTGGAGACCTATTTTCTAGATACAAGACACTGGCAAATGGGACCCGCCTGTCAGTGCCCCTCTCCTTCCTTGTCCATTCTCCTCTTAGGAGGGAAATAGGTATCCACCCTTTGGATTGCTATATTTTGGTTCAGGAGAGAGAAATTTAGGTTGAGACCTAAAAATTTTAGGTATAGGTATCTATATAGGTATGCTGTTGGAGCAAATTTTTGTTGGTTTTTAGGTATTCTGTCAGTTTTTAGATATAGGTATCCTGTTTAGGTATGCTGGTGGAGATGCTCTTAGGCTGTTAGCTATGTGGGGGTGAAAAAAGGGAGGAAAAGAAGTTCTTGAAAAAAAGAAAATAAATATTTAAAAAAGAAAAAAAGATTTTTTTGCGAACAAAACGAAAAAAGATTTGAAAAAAGAGTATAGAAAAAAAGGGGAGGGAGGGAGAGAGAGAGAGCAGCTGCTTTAGGTTATAGGGATGAAAACGATAGGAAGGAGCCTAAATTGCTTTCAGTTTTATTTTTTCATGCAAACAAAATCAAAAACATATCACCGGAAACGAATATGATACCGGTACTACATAAACATCGGAAATTAAATTATCTGATCGAAAGAAATCTGACAATTTATTGTAAAGAAAACGATTTATGAATGACTACGTGCATTAGGTTCGATATCTTTCTCATAACATATTAATTACGAATGGCTACATACATTAGGTTCGATATCTTTCTCATAATTACACATGAGAATGCACGATCTCCCCGCTGTTCTCGGATCTTTTTTTTCTTTTTTTTTTCCTTTTTCTTCGAAACGCTGTTCTCAAGTATCATTAACTTGATACCAGCAGCCGTGGCTAATCTCGTCACCGGAGACCCTTAACCAGTTCCTCTCCAGGTCGACAACTCATTTTTGCTCGTGCAGAGGAAGAGCGTCGTGCGAGGAGTATGATACTCCGAGTATAGGGCCGGGATTCGCGACGCCTAGGAGCAGGCGCAGCGGCGCTAGGGGCTGGGGATGGCGGCGCCCGGCGCGAACGTAAGCCGCCGAACGCGAACACGCCGTTTGGCGCGTACAGCACCGGCTCGAACGGTGCCGTGGCGCCCGCCTCGTGCGTCGCAGTGAAGCCGTTCAGAAGCTGCGTCGTAACTCGTAAGCTCTCCTCTTTGGCCCCGCCGACCGCAAGCACCGCCGATGCCACGCAGGCGCGCCAGAGCGGGAAGGAGCAGGGTCATGCTTCTGATGATGATGATGATTCCGACGTCATCTTCTCTTACCTCCAGCCAAACTGCTGTCATGGAAGAAGCTGTTAGATTGATCTCAAGTGGGGGCCCAACGGCAGCCCATTAACCCCTTAATCGCGCCCTGATCGGGGGCGCCTAACCCTAATGGTTAGTGGGCCCCCGTCGCACTGCGCTATATAAAGAGGGGTGGGGGCTGGCAGGCACACTACACGAGGTTCGCCGCAGCCACAATCCCCACCCCGACAAACCCTAGATCTCCACCGATCGGAGTTGCGCAGCAGCGGCGGGAAGCACCACCGACGGCTTCACTGCGCCCCTCTTCCTGCAACGACCACGTCGGCGTCGCCATGGCGAACAGCTCCGTCGGGAACCCCGCCGCCACTGCTGATGGTCGACCCTTTAACCCTAGTTCTTTATCTGTTCTTGTTAGTAGACGATGTATAGGATCTCTCTACTGTTTCTTTCTCTGTTTACCCGAACCGTATCTACTGCTAGTTGTAATGCAAGTTCTATCAATGGTATCAGTCGGGTACTAGCGAGTAGATCGAGTTTTTTCGGGTTCAAATCCTAGAACAAGAAACACAGGAGGCCGCCGAGCGACATGTTCTTGAGCATCGTCCCGGGCCTCACACAGTACAGGTGGCCGCCGAGCGACATACCATGAGTATCGTCCCGGGTCACAAAATCAAAGCAAGAACATAGAAATCTCAAGCAAATCCCTAACCCTAACAGTGAAAGAGGGGCTTACCCGCGTACCGTCGCGTACCGGCGCCAGCAAGAACGCGCAAGCAAGGTTGCCGTCGCAACGCTGCTCGACGGCGGCGCGCTCCGGCGAACGCGCACACCGGCGAGAAGCATCGCGGCGGCTACCCGGACAGCAAGCAAAGGCGGCAGCTGCGCGGGCGTTTTTCGCATGCGTGGCAGCTGCGCGAGCACAGAAGCCAGCGGCGGCAGCTGCGCAGCGGCGATTTTTCCGCGGCGCGAGCGAACAGAACGC
Organism: Alloteropsis semialata; assembly: GCA_004135705.1. Taxonomy (NCBI): domain Eukaryota; kingdom Viridiplantae; phylum Streptophyta; class Magnoliopsida; order Poales; family Poaceae; genus Alloteropsis; species Alloteropsis semialata. Next base: position 4,717,082 of record CM014277.1, on the reverse strand, counting down.
GCGGGCTAGCGGCTGCGCGAGGGAACCGCGGCGGCAGTTTCGGGCGAAGCGAGCGGCGGCTGCGCGAGCGAGGAGCAAAATACGCTAGGGTTCAGGGGCGACCGACGCTCGACGTTTTTATCTCAGGCGAGAAGCCCGGACAGCCGAACATCCTCGTCCGCGGGGGCGGACGGCTCAGATGAGCCGACCGTTTCAGGCCTCCGGCAAAGCAGGCCAGTGGGCTGCTGCTGGCGC
>CM014277.1:4698411-4715848 GCA_004135705.1 Alloteropsis semialata | reverse complement strand
TCTATCCACAATTCTACTCACTTGGCCCAAGCACACTGATGTGTGAAAAGAGATCAAGCAGCTTCATGTAACCGCGAAGGACGGACAACTCGAGTTGATTTTTAACCATGCATGGGACAACCTAATCGTACGACCCGTGAGAGACACCCAGGACCTCACGGGGCAACCTTTCCCATCTCTCCCTGCCATCTGCCATCGGGGACCACTCCACCCGAGTGCACGCCCCAACGGACCCCAGGTGCCCCGGGCAAACCTGTGCCGCGGCCACTGCTACACTCGCCATCAACCCCTCGCCCAATGGAGTGGATATGTCCGTCAGACGTCAGTTTGAATCAAGTACTAGGTTTACCAGTTTACCATATTTTCCGGCATACGATTAGTACCTTCAAAAGCTTGACCAACATCGCCACACCATCAATGCCTTAGCCAACCATTTTCTGTGCAAGCGGGACATTCAATCAATCATGAATATCGCACAAGCCCCGCTTGCCGAACTTTAAGAAACAGTATAAGGTAAAAACCTATATTTCACGAGTGACAAGGCATTCACTCAACTTCTACCGGTCCTAATTAAGCATAGCCTTTTGTACGACCTACCCATGCTAGTATTAGGACTTAGGTACCTAGGGATCATGCAACTAGGGTTTCAATCAAAACCTCAAAACTTAAATGCACAAAAATAAGGCATAAGCAAGGAGTGTTAGTTTAACAGGGGTCATGCTCCGGGGCTTGCCTTCTTGATCACCCGTGGCCTTGGGCCTTTCCGGACTTTGGTCCGGGTTCTGAGCAGTAGAGTAGTTCACTTCCGCAGCAACTGGATCTCCCTCGGGCTCGACTTCGATCTCGTACACTCCGTCAGTAATGGTGTGCTCTACATGAGATGCAAACGTATGCATGAGATGCATGAATGCATAAGCGATCAATTACAAGAATATTTACAACAACTTGCATCACTAGTCAATCATTTATGGAGCACAAATAACTAAGAGATTTAATTAGCACAGGGACCGGTCTGACCGGCTGGCCACACCAGTCCGACCGGTCTGGGCCGGTCTTACCCCCTACTAGCTAGAACAAAATCTAATTTACCAATACCAACCACTTGTATTCAGAGGCTAATTCCTTTTGTGAGGGTTCCTAAACTTCAGAGTAATTTCAACAAAATTGCCAGATTTCATTACGTACATATATGTTTAGTACTTTATCTACTTCATTAGCTTAACCAACTCTCAATCCCCTAAAATCATGAATAAACTCTAGCCACTAGATACCCTACTCCACTCCACTAATTATTCAAAACCAACAAGGGTGGCTTTGCATCTTTAGCTTATGCCTAGGATTCATGAAACAATGAACAACTTTATAACATACATTAATGCATGAAGCAATTCCTCACTCAAACAACCCTTTTGCACACGAGTTCTAGAATTCTATGGAAAAACCCCCTACTCTTACCCCGGGGTCCTTGCTTCTTCTACCTTGAGCTGAAACCCAAGCTCTGCTTGGTGAAGCTCCTGGCCGGCGGTGGTGTCCCGGCTCAGGGAAGGCGAAGGGAAGGGGAGAAATGGCCGGGGATGGTTCGGACGAGGAGAGGGCGATGTGAGCGAGCTCGGTGTGCGGGACATTCAATCAATCATGAATATCGCACAAGCCCCGCTTGCCGAACTTTAAGAAACAGTATAAGGTAAATGAAACGACCATGGGGGACCGACTGTTGCGGTCATGTCTTGGGCGAGGACCGCAACATCTGGTGGCTCGGATAATGAGTGTAAATGAAACGACCATGGAATGTTGCGGTGGCGTACAAGTGAGGGACCACCGCAACAGTCTTTCAATCCAGAGAGTATTTTCAAATTTTCAAAGGCGACCGACTGTTGCGGTCGTGGCAGTAAAGTAGCCACCGCAATAGTCGGTCATCCAGCGGCATAAGGGGTTAAGTCACTAGAGCATAGATTGTTGCGGTGACCATTGAAACCAGCACCGCAACTTGCTGTGCTAGCGGTATTTGCACTTTTCAAGTTTGTTTCATTTTGAATCTTGAAGGGCTAAGGTTTATTTCATATTCAAAGGTCTAATAGGACTGAATACACCTCGTCTTAGACAAAGCCATGAGGACCTCTCTCTCCAACTCTCATTTGAAATTACTAGCATTTAACTTTGGTAGTTGACTTGGGTCAAGCATACACACTTATGCACAAACAAAATGATCATGAAATGATGCATGCCATGATTGACTTAATTAAGCTCGTTTAGGGTTCTTAATTACTATAGTGACACCAGGGGTGTCACAGCCCTCCCCCCTTAAAAGAATCTCGCCCCGAGATTCCGGTGCAGAAATTTAGTGCGGAAAAGAAGTTACCTAGAATAGAGCTCATAAAATCTAGATATTTGGATCTGAGATATGACTCCTCTTCCCAAGTAGCTTCATCTTCGGTATGATTATCCCACTGAACTTTATAAAACTTGATGACTTTTTTCCTTGTGATTCTATCCTTTTGATCAAGAATCTTGATAGGATGACTTTCATAATTGAGATGGGTTCCAGAGGAATTTCTTCATAAGGAATGGATTCTTCTGGAACTAGAAGACATTTCTTGAGTTGGGAGACATGAAACACATTGTGTACGGCTGAAAGATTCGTGGGGAGTTGAACTTTGTAGGCCACGGGTCCACAAGTTTCTAGAATTGGGAAAGGTCCAATATAGCGAGGAGCTAATTTTCCCTTCACCCCAAATCTTTGAACGCCTTTGGTTGGTGAAACCCGAATATAAACATGATCACCCACTTCAAAGGTCAAAGGTTTTCTTCTTTTGTCATAATAGTTCTTTTGACGAGATTGTGCAGCTCAAAGATTTTTCTGGATAATCCGTACTTTATCTTCAGCCCCTTGGACTAAATCCGGCCCAAAGAAATTCCATTCACCGGATTCGGACCAATTCAAAGGGGTTCGACACCGACGCCCATACAAGGCTTCAAATGGTGCCATTTTGATGCTTGCTTGGTAGCTATTGTTGTAGGCAAATTCAGCCAAAGACAAGCATTGGTCCCAAGTTTTGTCATAATGTATGACACAAGCTCTAAGCATATCCTCCACTATTTGATTCACCCTTTCAGTTTGCCCATCAGTTTGAGGATGATAAGTGGAGCTACGAATCAATTTGGTGCCTAAGGAAGCATGCAAATGTTCCCAAAAGCGAGCGACAAATTGGGTGCCTCGATCAGAAATAATTATTCTTGGAATCCCATGAAGGCAGACAATCCGATCGATGTAAATTTTAGCGTACCTCTTGGTAGTGTAAGTGGTGTGGACCGGAATAAAATGAGCGGTCTTGGTGAGCCTATCAATAATCACCCAAATAGAATCATGTCTTCGAGAAGTGTTGGGCAAACCCACAATAAAATCCATGGCTATGTCATCCCATTTCCAGGATGGAATAGGAAGTGGTTGCAAGGTTCCGGCTACCTTTAGATGGCTTGCTTTCACCCTTTGGCACGTATCACATTCGGACACATATTTAGCAATCTCTCTTTTCATCCTTGTCCACCAAAAATTCTCCTTCAAATCTTGGTACATTTTATTGCTACCCGGATGAATAGCAAATTTTGATAGATGAGCCTCATCAAGAATTTGTTTTCTTAGCTCATGGTCTTTAGGTACCACAAGCCGTTGCTCAAACCAAAGAATTCCCTTCCAATCTTGCCGAAAGCACTTATATTTGGGCAAACCTTGAGCTAGCCCTTGCTTTATATGAGCAACTCCTTTATCTTTGGATTGTGCCATAATAATTCTTTATCTCAAATTGGATTCTACCACCATGTGGCTTAATGAGCCTTGAGGAATAATCTCCAAATTCAATTTGGACATCTCATGGTAAAGAGTGTCATTAAAAGATGTTGTGGTGAGACAATTACATTGAGCCTTGCGACTTAAGGCATCGGCCACCACATTGGCTTTTCTTGGATAGTAATGCACCTCAAGATCATAATCCATAATTGGCTCTAACCATCTTCTTTGGCGCATATTTAGGTCGGCTTGGGTAAAGATATATTTGAGGCTCTTATGGTCAGTGTAGATATTGCAATGAGTGCCCATAAGATAATGCCTCCAAATTTTCAAAGCATGAACCACAGCAGCTAGTTCCAAATCATGAGTGTGATAATTCACTTCATGAGGCCTAAGAGCTCGGGAAGCATAAGCAATGAGTCTATCTTCTTGCATAAGCACACAACCAATACCCATGCCCGAGGCATCACAACAAACATCGAAGGGTTTGGATGTGTCCGGTTGAGCTAGCACCGGTGCTGAGGTTAGAAGTTTTCTCAAGGTGTGGAAGGCTTGCTCACATTTTTCACTCCACACAAATTTTTCTCCTTTTTTGAGAAGTTCAGTCATAGGCTTGGCAATTTTGGAGAAATCCGGGATAAAGCGGCGATAATAACCAGCTAAACCCAGAAAACTCCGAATTTGGTACACTGATTTAGGATGCTTCCAATCCAGTACTTCTTGCACTTTTCCTGGATCTACAGTAATTCCTTTGGCTGAAATAGTGTGCCCCAAAAATTTTACACTTGACAGCCAAAAATCACATTTGCTGAATTTTGCATAAAGATGATGATCTCGGAGGCGTTGGAGAACATGCGGAGGTGCTGAGCATGTTCTGCCTCATTTTTGGAATATATCAAGATGTCGTCGATGAATACGACCACAAATTTATCCAGCTCGGGCATGAAAACCGAATTCATGAGATACATGAAATATGCCGGAGCATTGGTGAGACCGAAAGACATCACTAAGTACTAGAGAAAGCCGTCTTCGGTTTATCACTTGGTCGAATTTTGATTTGATGATACCCGGAGCGTAGGTCAATTTTCGAGAACACCTTTGCTCCAGACAATTGATCAAAGAGAGCATCAATGCGGGGAAGTGGATACTTATTTTTGATAGTCACCGCATTGAGAGGTCGGTAATCAACACACAACCTTAAAGTTTTATCTTTCTTCTTCACAAATAGAGCGGGGCAGCCCCATGGTGAAGAGCTAGGGCGAATATAACCCTTGTCTAGCAATTCTTGAAGTTGAACTTTTAGCTCGGCCAGTTCCTTGGGCGCCATTTTATACGGCCTCTTGGAGATGGGAGCTGTATCGGGTTGTAGTTCAATCACAAACTCGATAACCCGGTCAGGTGGCATCCCGGGTAAATCATCAGGAAAGACATCCGGATATTCACATACCATCGGAATCTTCTCCAAAGGAGTTTCTATTGCAGAGAATGCACAAGAATTCCTGATGTCTTGGCGAGGTAGATATAAGGTTAAAGCACCGTGGGTTGGAGAATTGATTTCCACATAACGGGAAGGAATATCTAAATTGACCCCATGATTTTTCATCCAATTCATACCAAAATAATATCTATCCCTTGATTTTCTAAGAGAATAAAATTAGTCTCATAGACTTTACTACCCAACTTGAGAGGTACCTTTTTCACAATTTGATGAGATCCTATTCGACCTCCAGGTGTAGATATGACATATTGTTGAGTAGTATGTGTAAAAGTAAAATTGTGATTGGTAGCAAGTTTATTGCTCATGAAACTATGGGATGCTCCAGAATCAAATAAAACATGTGTAGGCACATTGCGGATAGAGAAAATACCCGACATCACTGGAGCACCAGCAGGAAGTTCATCCATAGTAGTGAAATTAAGCCTCCCTGCCTGACAACTGCCACTTGCTTCTTGCCTTTATTATTGGCTTGATTTGGAGCATTATACCCACCTTGTTTGGGAAGCTTGCAATCCCTAGCAAAGTGGCCCGGCCTACCACAATTATAGCAGGGAGCATTACTGGGACGAGGCGGCTGCTGTCCCTGAGCTGGAGCACGATACCCCTGATTCTGCTGCTGTGGAGGCCTGACAATCCATGACCCTGGCTGAGGGGCCCTCTGAAAGGATTGCGAAGGATTCTTCTGCACCAGACGAAATTTGGGCGGTGGAGAGCTAGATTGGCCAACTGGTACCTTCCTCTTCTTCTCAGCTCTATGTGCATTAATGCTGTCCTCCTGAGTGATAGCCATATTTACCAGATCAGCGTAGCTATTTGGCTTGATAAGAGAAAGCCTATCCTTTAGCTTTGAGCTAAGGCCACGACGGAAGCGATCCTGCTTCTTAGCATCAGTATCAATGTGATGGCCTGCATATGGTGCCAATTGATTGAAAACCTGGGTATACTGGAGCACATTACGCGTGCCCTGAGTTAGTGCAAGAAACTCATTCAGCTTGCGGTCCATCAAACCAGTAGGAATATGATGAGCACGAAAGGCATTCTTGAATTCCTCCCAAGTCACCACGTGGTCAGCTGGGAGCATGCCATTATGATTGTCCCACCAGAGTCGAGCTGAGCCTCGCAATTGCTGAGCAGCAAAGCGAGCCTTGTTAGCATCTGAGCAAGGTGCCACCAGCAAAGCAAACTTGGACTCGATATTGCTGAGCCAAGCATTAGCATCGAGGGGATCCTCCGTCTTAGTGAACAGAGGTGGCTGAGTACTTGTGAAATCCGAGTATGTCGCCTCCTGAGGATGCTGGTTGTGACGTCCGCCCTGTGGCTGCGGATTCACTTGCCCTTCGGTCAAGCGCCGAAGAAGCTCCGTCTGCATCGCCAATATCTCAGCGAGATTGGTGGGCAGAGGTGGCGGGAGAGGTAGACCACCCTCCGGAGTTTTTCGACATCTGCATTAAGTCATAACTCCCATTAGTCATGCAATTCCTAGAATTACAAAAACATTAGGATGATAAAAATAATAACAAACATGAGAATGATTCTTCGCAAAGTTAGTATAAATCATCATCCTTCATGTTGGTACTCGCATTCCTAACTTGCTAAAGGGCAATGAGGAAGCTACTAAATATTGGATTCATTGCTATGGTCAATTCTGGTGTGTTAACAGATTTCTGAAGCGAGACTCAAAAATTCCTTTCTGTAGTTCTGTTAACCCAAAAATTCTCATCTTTCTCCAGAAGATAGCCCATATAATTGTCTAAAGTTTTTGTATTTGGTGTTCAGACTGTTTCCAATAGGAAAGATGTGAAATTTGCAATTTTCGTGGTGGTTATCGTGGAGCTGAGTTGCCACCGACTGTTGCGGTTCCTCATTCATGGCTATGACCGCAATAGTCGGTCATTCCAGTAGCCTTCTTCAATCTATGCACCTGGCACCGACTGTTGCGGTGGTGGCACGCAATCGGCACCGCAACAGTCTGTCATGGGTAGCACCGCAACAGTCTTTCAATCCAGAGACGACTTTTACTGTTTTCTTAGGATCACCGACTGTTGCGGTGCTCCTCGCCTTTAGGACCGCAACTTGCTGTGCTCGAGTTTGAATCTCCCGCCTAAGTTTTCTGGTCACCGATTATTGCGGTGCTCAAGAACCAATTGTTGCGGTGCTCGCTGAGTCTTGGTATTTCGACCATAATTTTTGTTGCCTTGCTCCAAACGAGTTGAATTTTTTACACAAGCTAGATTATGAAGTTTTGCACAAGTTTTGGTATTCATGCCTCATTCGATAAACATCGTTCACTAGAAGTAAAGCCGAGGGCATGCTTGTTGCAACAAAGCTGAAAAACAACATCTACACATGGATTGTTCTTCCCTACTAGTGGCCTATATTACAATATCCATGAAACAATTTACACCATCCTTGCAGCAGAACAAAAGTCTACCATAAGCTCAAGGATCACATTCATGGACACAAAGGAGAGTCATTCACTAAAAACATCCTCTAATCGGAGTCAACAAGGTAGATTATTTTTGGATCTTCCCTCATCATCTGATCCACCATTTCCATCATTAGGGGGTGGTGCCTGGTTCACTAAGCCTTCTCCATCTGACATGGCAGGATCATTTAGCTGAACCGGCTGCCCTGAAACGGTGTCCAGGCCTGACTCGCCCTGCACGGGCAGCTCTGGAGGCACAGGCACTGGGGGAGGATGCTGCAACTCGGCGATCACTCATGTTGCTCAACTAGCTCTTCGTTGAGATTATGGACTTGTTGATCCAAATCCCTCACTTGATCAGCTAGAGCTTGAGCTGCTACAGCCACCGAATGGTTCTGGTGGGTGAGCATTTCTATGAGATCAGCAGATGCTCTCCCATAGTCAATCAACGCGATAGTGGTAGGGTCCTGAACTCTGGCCCTGCTGTCCCACCACAAAATGGCATTCCCGGGCAGTGGTGGAAACAAGGCTGCAGGAGTGTGGTGGAGCTGCATCTGATGTTGCACCCCAAATTGCGACAAGGCCTGCTGTGCCGCCATCTCACAACCGGGCAAGAAGGAATGGGCCCGTGTAGTCACCACCAAGTTTTCTTGCCTCACTCCAGGCGGGCTTGAAATGGTAACGGTGACCTCAAACGGCATCACGTTCCACTCGAGGTGGTGCACTCCAACGTAGCGGGGTGGCTCGGTGTACCCGCAATGCTGCGCGGTTTCCCATAGAAGCACGGGAAATCCCCCAAGTGGAGGCAAGTGGAGTGATAGTGCCCCTGGTCGTCGATGTGCATGGTACGGTTGCTCGGACCAGCCATCTGAAAGAAAACAACAACCAGGACAAGTTTAAGTACAAGTGTACAAAACCCATCAACTCCTTAAGTATGGACAGATTTCGATACAAAGTTAACATCGACATAACTCTCAATTGGTAATGTCAACAATTTCAAAATTTTGACATGGGCTAAATAAGGGAATTTGAGACAACCTTGCAAATTCAAGTTTTTGCAGTTGAGGTGATATCGTTGGTTAAAAATTTCATGCCAACATGGAGGTCTAAAGGACAATCTAGAGTATCCTCAAGTGAGTGCACAATTTACTTTCATCCCTTAACCCACAACTTATGTTTTTGTGCATTAACATGATGCATGAATGATCGGCCTATTCGTCCTCACAAAAGAAACAATTGCCAAATAATCTTGGACTTACGGGGTTAGTCATCGGTGGCACATATATACGTCTCTCCTTATAATAATTAGTTGAATTTCTATCGAGCACACATCCTATGGTCTCGTGGTTAGCGTACCTGCAGAAAATATTCATTACTGAACCGTTTGTGCCAGCACTCACAAACAGTTCCCATGTATCTCACGCCACATGGGTGACGCATATGCGGTTACCCACATATGATGACCACACCCTGTTGCTCACTATAGAAACAACAGTTCAATCAGTAAATTAAAGCATTACAGTCATTATAACACCGTGGAGATGTTATATTGACTGCACCCCAAGTAAGCCACTGCTTGGGAAACAGCGTCCAGTATTCACACCTCTGGCAATGGGCGACCAATACTTTACCTGGGGTCGTCGGTACAGAAAAGTAATGTGCTGAAAGTTAGTAATATACATATCATGCCACCTCAAGACTACCCTCTTAACCCTAGGGCTCACGTTCTATTCTTTCCAACCCAAGCGCAACCAACGAATCCCTAAGTCAATATTAAGTTTTGCAATTCAAGAAAACATTTTTAAGACTTGTCATACCACCCGCTGCCTATTTTTCGGCTCTGATATCAGCTGTGGCAGACCGCCCCAATTAATCTGACTTAACAGTATGGGACCACCATCACAACAGTGCTCCACGCCCTTAAACCAAGTTAATCATGCAATCTGTCAGATACCTTTCTGATTAAACCACCTTTTCTCTCGACCGAAATGAAATAGCAGCAGTCCCACTCAAAGATGGGCTCAGGCAGTACAACTCATCACAAATTTTACATCACACGGTTCACATAGATATTTATACAAATACAGTGCATATGTTTTAGTTATTACAAACCAGAGTTATATATAGCGGAAGTCTAAACGTCAAAGCAAAAGATATCATGCGGAGCCCTCGCACAACACCTAGTCACCGCGGCCGGAGTCGGACTCCGACGGCACCCGCTCCACAGTCCAACCGTCAGGAAGCACACAGGGCCACGTCAGAGCAGCAACAGGATCATAACCAATACCCATATCTGAAAAAGATTAGCCACAAACAAGGCTGAGTATACTAATACTCAGCAAGACTTACCCGACAAGGTTAAAACTAGACATGCCAGGCTTTCTGGCTGAGGGGTTTGTCTTGCCAAAAGCATCTACAAGTTGATCCCTATTTTCAAGATTTTAGCCAAGTTTAGAGTGGGACTAACTATTACTATATTGGCCAAACTATCCAACAACAATCAGTGTGGAAAAACAATTGAATAACATGATATCAATACATCTCATCTATCCACAATTCTACTCACTTGGCCCAAGCACACTGATGTGTGAAAAGAGATCAAGCAGCTTCATGTAACCGCGAAGGACGGACAACTCGAGTTGATTTTTAACCATGCATGGGACAACCTAATCATACGACCCGTGAGAGACACCCAGGACCTCACGGGGCAACCTTTCCCATCTCTCCCTGCCATCTGCCATCGGGGGCCACTCCACCCGAGTGCATGCCCCAACGGACCCCAGGTGCCCCGGGCAGACCTGTACCGTGGCCACTGCTACACTCGCCATCAACCCCTCGTCCAATGGAGTGGATATGTCCGTCAGACGTCAGTTTGAATCAAGTACTAGGTTTACCAGTCATTGAATTTAAATGAAGGATGATTGAATTTAAATGAGATGCAAGTTAATAAGCGCCCGTTTCCAGTCAACAGCATGGTGGTCAATACCATGGATCTTCAGAAAGCCAAGATGTTGGTTCCGCCAGACAATGCCGATGCAGCAGGAGGCAAGAATGTTGTGATTGGGGAACCAAGGAGGATGACGGAACTGACAAAGTGCTTGAGAGAGAGGTGGGCCTTAAGCAAGCTCCTGATGGAAAGAAAATCTTGACTATTACAGTGAAGACTTCTGAAGTCGGGGGGTAATCAAGCTCTCAAGCGCGGGATCAAAGGCCGGTTGTTCCTGCTGCCCAGGACAAACCGGTCAGACCGGTTGCCCAGACCGGTCAGACCGGTCCGGCCTAGAGGCCGATCCGAACCTTTGTGCCTAAACGTCCCGAAGTTGGTACTTGGAAGGCCATTAAGGGCAAAGATCAGGGGAAGACTTTCAAGCTGAAAGCGACCTTTGTTCAAGTCATGGCTAAGCATATGCAAAATGCGGCCGTTCAATAAGATCGGCCACTAAAAAAGAGATCAAGGTCACCGCCGAGAGATTCTGGTGTGAAGGAGGCACCAAAAGGACAGTGGGGTCAGGGTTCAAGCTCATCCAACGGTGCTGGTCCTTCTAGGCCATGGAGGACGTTTCAACCTCCCTCTCCTCAACCTATTTGGAGAGATGGTATAATGTATGTGCCTTACTGTCCTGCATCAAATCAACCACGGCCTGAGGCTTATGTACATGCCAGAATGAATCCACAACAGCCTAGGCCTACAAGTTTTCAACCAAGACAGATGTCTGTGCCTCAGCAGCACAGACTGGTCAGACCGGTTACTCAGACCGGTCAGACCGGTTTCCAGAGAAGGCCGGGCAAAGAGCCGGCCAAACAGGAATATCGTCCCATTCAGAAGAAGGAAGAGCCTGCGCCTGTTATTCCAAAGCCAATTGTGAAGAGTGTGATTCAAATTGGCTCTATGGCTGTTAATCCATCAATGGCCGACGGACCTAATATTATTGGTACTTCGGCCATGAAAAAAGCGCCGCTAGCTCAGTACACGCAGCCAGGTGGTGTCCTCCTGGCTTGTCTCATTCTCAGAAGAGGAGATTGCACTGGTTGCGTACTCAAAAGCAAAGAGAGGAAGAATCGGCAAAAAAGCGGGAGGAGTGGTTCAATGAGGTTAAGCCGATGATTCCACCATCTGATCAAGGCTTCAAGGATGGTTCTGGTGCTCAAGATGGTCAGGTTAAAGCACCTGAAAAGGTTGAGCCGTCCGCAGCGGAATCGGCTAACATAACCGAGACCGGTCAGACCGGTGTCCCAGACCGGTCAGACCGATTAACTTCTGTTCCAGTTTCGGCAGCTGGAACCGGTCAGACCGGTCAGGAGGAACCGGTCAGACCGGTCTCACTTGGAGAGTTTATAGCCGATGCATTTTCTTCTTCGGCTAAAGTTTCGATTCCGCCCACTGCTATTTCAGATGTTCAGATGGGTAATGATGATGAAGCTGATGACTTTGAGCCTTCACCTAGCAGAACAGACATGGAGGTCAACGTTATCTACATGAACGCCGACTATTGCTTTGTCGGAGATGATGAGAGGGTGGCTCAAATTGATTTTGCTCCCAAGAATGCGGTGTTTCGGAAGCCCTTAGAATCGGACAACCACCTAAAAGTTCTTTATGTGAAGGGTCACATTAAAGAGAGGGCGATTTCTAGGATGCTCATTGATGGTGGTGCTATTGTAAATCTCATGCCATACTCCTTGTTCAAGAAATTGGGAGGTTTGGACAGCGAGCTCATTAAGACTAGCATGACAATCAGCGGCGTTGGAGGAGGAGAACCGATGAGCGCCAAGGGAGTTGCATGTGGCAGACCGCCCCAATTAATCCGGCTTAAGAGTATGGGACCACCATCACAGCAGTGCTCCACGCCCTTAAACCAAGTTAATCGTGCAATCCGTCGGATACCTTCCCGATTAAACCACCTTTTCTCTCGACCGAAACGAAATAACAGCAGTCCCACTCGAAGATGGGCTCAGGCAGTACAACTCATCACAAATTTTACATCACACGGTTCGCATAGATAATTATACAAATACAGTGCATATGTTTTAGTTATTACAAACCAGAGTTATATACAGCGGAAGTCTAAACGTCAAAGCAAAAGATATCATGCGGAGCCCTCGCACAACACCTAGTCACCGCGGCCGGAGTCGGACTCCGACGGCACCCGCTCCACAGTCCAACCGTCAGGAAGCACACAGGGCCACGTCAGAGCAGCAACAGGATCATAACCAATACCCATATCTGAAAAAGATTAGCCACAAACAAGGCTGAGTATACTAATACTCAGCAAGACTTACCCGACAAGGTTAAAACTAGACATGCCAAGTTTTCTGGCTGAGGAGTTTGTTTTGCCAAAAGCATCTACATGTTGATCCCTATTTTCAAGATTTTAGCCAAGTTTAGAGTGGGACTAACCATTACTATATTGGCCAAACTATCCAACGACAATCAATGTGGAAAAACAATTGAATAATATGATATCAATACTTCTCATCTATCCACAATTCTACTCACTTGGCCCAAGCACACTGATATGTGAAAAGAGATCAAGCAGCTTCATGTAACCGCGAAGGACGGACAACTCGAGTTGATTTTTAACCATGCATGGGACAACCTAATCGTACGACCCGTGAGAGACACCCAGGACCTCACGGGGCAACCTTTCCCATCTCTCCCTGCCATCTGCCATCGGGGACCACTCCACCCGAGTGCACGCCCCAACGGACCCCAGGTGCCCCGGGCAAACCTGTGCCGCGGCCACTGCTACACTCGCCATCAACCCCTCGCCCAATGGAGTGGATAAGTCCGTCAGACGTCAGTTTGAATCAAGTACTAGGTTTACCAGTTTACCATATTTTCCGGCATACGATTAGTACCTTCAAAAGCTTGACCAACATCGCCACACCATCAATGCCTTAGCCAACCATTTTCTGTGCAAGCGGGACATTCAATCAATCATGAATATCGCACAAGCCCCGCTTGCCGAACTTTAAGAAACAATATAAGGTAAATGAAACGACCATGGGGGACCGACTGTTGCGGTCATGTCTTGGGCGAGGACCGCAACATCTGGTGGCTCGGATAATGAGTGTAAATGAAACGACCATGGAATGTTGCGGTGGCGTACAAGTGAGGGACCACCGCAACAGTCTTTCAATCCAGAGAGTATTTTCAAATTTTCAAAGGCGACCGACTGTTGCGGTCGTGGCAGTAAAGTAGCCACCGCAATAGTCGGTCATCCAGCGGCATAAGGGGTTAAGTCACTAGAGCATAGATTGTTGCGGTGACCATTGAAACCAGCACCGCAACTTGCTGTGCTAGCGGTATTTGCACTTTTCAAGTTTGTTTCATTTTGAATCTTGAAGGGCTAAGGTTTATTTCATATTCAAAGGTCTAATAGGACTGAATACACCTTGTCTTAGACAAAGCCATGAGGACCTCTCTCTCCAACTCTCATTTGAATTTACTAGCATTTAACTTTGGACCGCAAGAAGCAAGACGACGGATTAGGCGCAAAAAGGAAGATTCGAGCCCAGACCGTTCTGACCGGTTTGGGGGACCGGTCTGACCGGTTGCCCTTGTAATTCGTGTAGATTTAGGATTCCGAGGTTGTAACGAGTTGTAACTTGGTTTTCTTGCGGGACAAGTCCTACCTTCCCTATAAATATAAGGGGATTCGGCCGATTGAGGGTAACCCAATCGAATCTATCAAATCTACTATTTTTACCTTTACTTTGTACCCTTCAACCCTAGCTTTTTAACCTCGTATACTGTTCTTCCTTCGTCTCCGCGACGTCTGAAGGCGTCCTAGGTGGCCTGCCGACCCTAGGGCACCCCTGCGTGCGTTCTCCCTGACGGATCCTTCCGGGAGGCGTGTTTAGGGTTCGCTCCTGTTCTCCCTGGAGGAACCGGTCTGACCGGTCTGCACAGAGAGACTGCGAGCAGCTCGTTTGCGTGCTGCGCGATCTAGCGCTCTCGTGTGTTGGCCTAATTCTGCGTCAACAGTTGCTTTTGCACTTCTCCAATAATTTTATCCCAATCAACTATGGTATTGGGAGTCACAACTCTCCCTCAATTTGGGAAGAGTTGGAGTGGATCGGATCGCTTCAGTATTTTTTTACCGTTATAGTTTTCGCATTTACGGTTACCATCACTGTTTCCATTTTGCCTGAAAATCCGAGAAAACCTCGGAAATGAACCCCGGTAAACGGAATTTCCCGTTTTCACTTTTCATCTCTGCTTATGTAGTGTAAGGTTTGTTAGTTTGGTCAGGTTTGCAAGCAGATAGGATTGATCAGGTATTTAAATATTTTTTTAGTACACGCGCGCCTGGTCTATAAAGGCCATTCCAATGAGTCATAGGTTAGGCAAGCAAAGGATATACAAATCCTAAATAGTTCGGAGCCTCCAAAGGAGGGAAAATTGGTTTTTCTTGCCC
The DNA here is from genome assembly GCA_004135705.1 of Alloteropsis semialata. Lineage (NCBI taxonomy): Eukaryota > Viridiplantae > Streptophyta > Magnoliopsida > Poales > Poaceae > Alloteropsis > Alloteropsis semialata. The sequence continues at coordinate 4,700,723 of CM014277.1, read as the reverse complement.
TTATCCTTGTTCTTCCTGTTACTGCTCAGGTTTGCTAGCAGATATGATCGATCAATTATTTGAATAAATTTTGTTAGTACGCGCCTGGTCTAAAAATGTAACCAATGAGTCATACGTTAGATTGACAAGCAAAGAATATACGAACTCTTACTGGTTTATCTTGCCCTTGTTCTTCCTGTTATCCCATCTACCCCAACCAAGTTCATGTGACATGCAACCCTGACTAAAACTTTTCTTGATTTGTGGTTAAAGTTTCATAATTTGACCAATTCAAATTTCTGTTGACACTCCATTTCATGTCATAAAAGATATCATGCATTAGAGAAGATAAACAAAACATCCATATCGGTATATATGCACCAGAGACTAGTGCTAGTAAAAGACTGTTTTGTCTTCGCAGTCGTTATGTAAAATGTTTATAGGATTTGTGTGGAAATTATGTGACAGGGTTTTTTTTATTTCAGTTTGATTTGCGCATGTACAACATATAAGTTTATCATGGCCTCCATCATATCATATATGTTATTGGTGAATCACCTCGTATAGCATAAAGAAAGAAATCCATTTTTGACTATCGAACTACCACACAGGTTTGATTTCGATCATCAAACTCTAAAACTAGAAATCTTTTACCGTCTCAAAACCATTCATATTTTGCCATCTAGTTGTTTTTATGGATTGTTTTGCCGACAAGACTGACACATGTCAATGGGGTCCACCTGTTAGGTCCAGACACAATTTTATTTAGTAAATAAAATAAAAAATTGTAACATCCTGCGTGTTTGCCCCATGTGAAAACCCACTAAAATTTTTAAAATTTTCCATAAACTAAAATACACTTTGCTTATTTCTTATATTTACCATGCATCAAAGTTCACCATATGCATTTTGAAGTATCTTGTGTGAAGTTTCTTTAGTTCGTTTCAGTACGTTTGTTTGTTGAATATCTTGAATAAAATTTCTTGCACCAAATTTTGAATCCCTTCCAAATCCCATTTCAAATCCATGGTTTCAATCCTCCCAAAAATGTTCAAACCATTTTCCTACTCCTAAAACCATTACGGGCTCAATTTCCCTTTCTTCCTTCCAGCCTAGATCGGTTCATCCTACCCATTTTCTTTTTCCCGCCTCGGGCCACTTCTCCTCCTCCCTTTCTTGCGGCCCAGAACGGTCCAGCAGGCCCAGCTTCCCTATGCGTCGACTCTGCGTACGCGACGCGTGAACTGCCGCTGACGGGTGGACCCCAACTATCAGCTTCGTCCCCGACCTCCGCGTCGTCTTCCTCCCGCGCATGTGAAGAACGCTCTGCCCATGCCGCTCTGCCCGCCTGGCGCCTGCCCCGAGCCAACCCGTCAACGGCCCCGCCGCCCATACCGGCCGGCCAGAAAAAATCGCCGCCACTGCCGAAATATCTCCGGCTCCCCGCCGCCTTCCTGTGCCCCGAACTGACCTCACGCCGCCTATAAATGGAGCTCGAGCCCCCCGCCGAAGCTCCTCGCCCCAACGAGCTCTGCGGCTCCTTCCTCACTCCGCTCGAGGTCGCCTCTCCTCTTCGCTCTCTTCTCCCTCCCTCCTTCCCCTCTGGCTAAGAGCGGCGCCGCAGCCAAGCCCGACCACGTCAAGCTCCTCGTGGCCCCTCCTCTCCGGCCCCGCTCCGCTGCGCCACCCGAAACTAGAGGTCCACCGCCTTTCTTTTCTCGCGCCCCCTTTCTTTTCCCTCGTCGGAGATTCGCTCCTCCCTTCCCGATGCGCCACCGTGCAGCCCTGACGCCCAGTGACGCCGCTGCCGCCGCCACCGCGAGGTACCCCGAGGAAGAAGACGAGCTCTCGGCCATCGGATCGCGCATAAATGTCACGGATCAAACTGCCGTGACGGGGTCAACTCCTTTACTTGGTGATAAGTGGGCCCATCCCTAACGTCGTCCGTTACGGCCACGACAGCGCCAGCATGGCATCCCGCCACGTCGCTCTAGCCATTAGCGACGCCCCACGTAGACGTAAGCGCCACGAGGGAGCCACGTCACCGACCACGTGTCGTGCGCCATGTCAGCATTGCCCATTACCGGTCAATCTCGATTTGTGGCCGTTGACCGGGCCCATATGGCAGTGAATGTGCAGCAGACAGACTACTACGCGTATCCGGGTTAGTGTACACAGAAATAATGTTTACCCCTCTCCTTTTGAAGAACAATTGCCAGAAAATTTCCAAAATTACTAGAGCCACCGTAGAACCTACCCAAACATTTTGCATCTCCTTTCTATCTTCACCTATTTCTATTATTATTTCTATAGCACGAAATGTTTCTGCCATC
>CM014277.1:4677367-4697411 GCA_004135705.1 Alloteropsis semialata | reverse complement strand
GGCCCGCGCGTCGCGCCGTGCGCCGCGCCCCGCCGTGCGCCGCGCCAATCTTTGCAGTGCGCCGCGCCCCGCTCGCGCCGAGGTTAGTTTCTTAGGTTAGTTGTAGTTTCTTATTTAGTTTCTTAGGTTAGTTTGTAGTTTCTTATTTAGTTTCTTAGTTTAGTTTCTTAGGTTAGTTTGTAGTTTCTTAGTTTAGTTTCTTAGGTTAGTTTGTAGTTTCTTATTTAGTTTCTTAGTTTAGTTTGTAGTTTCTTAGTTTAGTTTCTTAGGTTTTCCTATATAGTTTAGTTAGAATATTTCTTAGTTAGAAGTGCTAGGTAATTTTGTATATAGTGTACATAGATTGTTTGCTTAGAAGATTTCTTGGATAATTTGATAGCTAATGACTTAGAATAATTCTTTATGTATGTGGTTGTGGTTGTCGGCCATCGTGCCGTTCTCTATGTGGATGTCGGCCATCGCGCCATTGTCTTATTGCAGGTTTTGGAAACCTCCGAGTGCAGGGGAGGTGCTGCCGAAATTTTCAATTATTGACACTTTTTTCTTTTTTTCTTTTTGCAGGAGAGGCTCCCCTCCGTCGAGGTCGTTGCCCCGGAGGAGTCGTCGGCCCCGTTTCGCCGCCCGCCCTCGCCTAGCCGCCCGTCCCCGCCTCGCAGTCGTGCTCAACTCGTCACTTTGCAGGACAGCAAGGTGAGACATAAAAGATCATTCTTTCCTTATCATGCATGTTAGTGGTTTACGTAACCTAGGCGTCTCCCGTTCGAAAGAGATACGGTTGGAAATATGCAGATCTTTGCATATCTATGACCGTATCTGTTTCGAATTGTCCACGTTTTTTGGACAGCCCGAGTATGCGTAGCTGAGGTTAGTTTCCATGCGGCACTCCGATTCGACAGAATTTTGGCAGCATCTCCCCGTTGTTCTCCGGATATACAATCTCCCTGTCGGGACGTGTATTTGGAGAACAGCGGGGAGATGCTGCCGAAATTCTGTCGAATCGGAGTGCCGCATGGAAACTAACACCAGCTACGCATCCTCGGGTGGGATTAGGACCTATCTTCACCTACTAGACATTATAGTCATCGTGTAGATGCAATTGATTTATATATTACTCGTTGATATGCTAAAGGATGGATGACCGTGAGTGGATGTACACGGGCTGGTCACGTGGGGGTGACTTGAGCATGGATTGGATCCAGAAGACCGAGTCTTTCTTGGATCAAGCATTTGCAAATGTTAGAGGAGCGTCTACCACTTGGTGTCCCTGCAGCAAATGTGGAAACACGCGTCGACAAACAAAGCAGGTCATGACCCAGCATCTTTGCAAGTATGGATTTACGAGGGACCATACCAGGTGGACTTATCACGTGCGAGCCGATCGCGCGAGAGACGAGATCGTGAGACAACGCATCGAGGAGCACGATGCTGACGCCGGGGTAGCTGACATGTTAGATGACTATCATGAAGCACAGATCGATGAAGAACGCAGGGAAGAGGAGCCAGAGGCAACCGCAAAGGCGTATTATGACATGTTGGCTGCGGCACAACAACCCCTTCACGAGCATACCACTGTTTCTCAGCTGGATGCTATTGCACGCCTAATGGCCGTAAAGTCTCAGTTTAACCTGGGTCGAGACGCCTTCGATGTTATGGTGACTGTTTTTGGCAGCCTGCTTCCGGGTGGTCACATTCTGCCAAAGAGTATGTATGAGGCACAGAAACTCCTTCGTGCACTTAAGATGCCATATGAGCAGATTCATTCTTGCCCGAAGGGATGCATCTTGTTTAGAAAAGAACATGCAGAAGAAAAGTATTGTCCAAAGTGTAAATCCTCTAGGTTCCTGGAAGTAGACTCAGGTGATGGTCATAAGAGGCAGAGCACAGTCCCCGTGAAAATCTTACGGTACCTTCCCTTCATACCGAGGATCCAACGGCTTTACATGACCGAGGAATCCGCGAAACAGATGACATGGCACAAGAATGGACGTCGATACAATCCCGACAAGCTGGTACATCCATCCGATGGTGAGTCATGGACGCACTTCGATTCGATTCATCATGATAAAGCTCTCGAGGCTCGTAATGTACGTGTTGCGCTGGCAACAGATGGTTTCAATCCTTATGGGATGATGGCTGCCCCATACACTTGTTGGCCCATGTTCGTTATCCCCCTCAATCTCCCGCCCGGCGTCCTCTTTCAACGACAGAACATATTCCTGTCGTTGATAATTTCTGGATATCCGGGGCATAATATGAGTGTGTACATGGAGCCTCTGATAGATGATTTGGTCCGTGCTTGGGACGAAGGGGTATTGACATACGACCGAGCTACGAAGACAAACTTCAAAATGCATGTTTGGTACGCATACTCACTGCATGACATGCCGGCGTATGGGTTATTCTGCGGCTGGTGTGTTCACGGGAAGTTTCCATGCCCAGTATGCAAGACGGCTGTGATGTTCATTTGGTTGAAGGAAGGTGGCAAATATTCGTCGTTCGACAAACATCGACAATTCCTCCCTCTTGAACATCCATTCAGACAAGACATAAGAAACTTTACGAAAGGTGTCGTAGTTAACGATCCTGCACCACATATGATGACAGGTGCCGAGGTTTGTGCTCAGTTAGATGCTCTCGCGGTCAATGTAAAAGATGGAGGTTTTGTAGGGTATGGTGTGGAACATGCGTGGACTCAGAAGTGTGGCTTGTGGAGGCTCCCCTATATGGATGATATTCTTCTTCCACATAACATTGATGTCATGCACAGTGAGAAGAATCTGGGCGAGGCACTTTGGGGTACAATCATGGACATTGCCGATAAGACAAAGGACAATGTGAAGGCTAGAGTTGATCAAACGAGGTTATGCAATAGACCAAAAATGGACATACCGCCTCCTAAAGGCGGCGGCAAGCAATTGAAAAAGCCTAAGGCCGATTACGTCCTGACGAGGGACCAAAGGAGGGAAGTACTAGCATGGTTCCAAACGCTAAAGTTTCCTGATGGGTATGCAGCGAATCTGAGGAGGGGAGTGAACTTATCTACTCTGCGAATCAACGGGCTCAAGAGTCATGACTACCACATATGGCTTGAGCGCCTTCTTCCGGTGATGGTTCGAGGCTATGTCCCTGAGCATATCTGGCTAGTGCTGGCAGAGTTGAGCAATTTCTTCCGCCAGCTTTGTGCTAAGGAGGTATCTCGGTCCGTGATTGCAGACATGGAAAAAATGGCTCCTGTGTTGCTCTGTAAGTTGGAGAAGATCTTTCCACCTGGTTTCTTCAATCCGATGGAGCATATGATTTTGCACCTCCCGTATGAGGCACGAATGGGGGTCCTGTGCAGAACCGTTGGTGCTATTCTATTGAGAGATGTCAAAAAGTTCTTCGAACTAAATGTAAAAATAAAAGCAAAATTGAAGCTTCCATTGCCGAGGCATACATTCTGGAGGAGGTGTCAAACTTCACAACAAAATATTATTCTGACAACCTTCCTAGCGTGCATAATCCACCCTCTCATTACAATGCCGGCGAAGAAGAATCGAACCTCAGTATTTTTCGGGGGCAACTCGGAAAGGCAAGTGATGCGACCACCAAGACCTTGAATATTGAAGAGTGACGCAATATCATGCTATATGTCTTGAAAAACCTTGACGAAGTGGAGCCGTACATACAGTAAGTTCTCAACGAACTTGTTCTCGAATATTCACTCTTCTGCATCCAACCCTCCTTTGCGTTTGTACAGGGAATTTTATTTGCAATACTGGCGTCCATCAAGACCACCTACCCTGCAGGAATATGACAACCTTCTTAAACATGGTGCGGGAAATGGGATGCCCGATTTCATTTCTTGGTTCAAACAGAAGGTAATGTCCTATTTAGCGTCTACTTAGTATGACATTACAATTTAGCTCGTACTTCATATAACGAATTATCCTGATTGAACTTCTAGGGCCAAACTGATGCGTCAATGAGTCCCGAGTTGAGACAAGTTGCCGATGGCTGTGCCTTTAGGGTCAGATCATTTGGCGCTTATGACGTGAATGGATATCGCTTTCACACAATAAGACACGATCAGAGTCGGCCCAATCGAAGAACCACAAATACTGGAGTGTTCACGCCAGGAGACGATGGGGTCGAATACTATGGAAGAATTGAAGAAATATACGAACTCGAATACTATGGTTCCAAACCTCTCAAACCTGTCATATTCAAATGCCATTGGTTTGATCCTCAAGTAGTGAGACGGACTCCAAATCTTGGGCTAGTCGAAATTCAACAGTCGTCCGTGTACCCAGGCGACGATGTCTATATTGTGGCTCAACAGGCCACCCAAGTTTATTATCTCTCGTACCCGTGCCAAACCAAAGAGCATCTTAAGGGTTGGGATGTTGTGTACAAGGTATCGCCACACGGTAAACTACCTGTCCCAAACAATGAAGATTACAACATAGACCCAAACACATATGACAGAGAGTTCTTCCAAGAAGATGGGCTAGAAGGGAGATTTGAAATAGACTTAACCGAAGCCATCGGAATGGAAGTAGACAATGAAAGGCTTGTTGACGAGGATGCCGGAGATGAGGTTCAGAATGCAATGGACTTAGAATTACTTGAGCGATTACGTTTAGGCAATGACAGCGATGATGATAATGTTCCTCCTTTGGAACACAACGCCGATTATATCGAAATGCGTGATAGTGATGATGAGGATTATGGTGTAGCTAATCTCGATCATGATGATTATTTTTAACACATGTAAGTAATTTCATGTTAAATTTACTAGTAGCACTAATTTATTTACAAATTGTACATTTCTAATTGATGTACTAATTGGCTTACTCTTTTCAAATGCAGGTGATTGAATAAAGATGGTGGGGCGTAACCCGTTGAGGTCGGTTAACTCGCTTTATAAGAGAGTTACCGGCAGAGTTGAGGACTCCGGGACGGCTGCAGGTGACGCTGAGGACTCCAGGACGGCTCGAGCAGGTGACGCTGAGGACTCCAGGACGGCTCGAGGGAGAAGCCAGAGTCGAGGGAGACCCAAGGGTCGAGGGAGAGGCAAGGGTGGAGCGAGTTCCTCAGCGCCTCCATCTGAGGACTCCGGCACGACACAGGGGAGGAGGGGGAGGAAGGCGAGGCCCTCGCTAATGGCACCAGTTTCGGAGTCGTCTGAGGAGGAGGAGGTTCCTTCTGTGCACGGCTCTGAGGAGGAGGAGGAGGAGCAGGGTGGAGGAGGAGGAGCAGGAGGGGAGGAGGAGCCGGGTGGGGGAGGAGGGGCAGGGGGGAGGAGGAGCAGGGGGAGGGGGAGGGTGAGGAGGAGGGTGAGGAGGGGGCGAGGAGGGTGAGGAGGAGGCGGCAGGCGGAGGAGCGCGTGTCTACCTACGAGGCCCCTCGAAGCTTCCGGAGCGGCCGATACCTTTAGAGAGTCGGCCGATTATTCGACCCTGTGGGAAAAGGCAAGTAAATTTACATGTTTTCACTACTTTTTTCTTTGATATGTTTAATTTATCTTCATCACTTATGCAGGTACTGGAGGGTGATCGCTCCAGGTGCTCACGGTCGCCTGCCCAATGGCATCCTAGGGCTTTTGTGCAGGTTACACTTCCCTGGCTTGGTGCAGCACGCCGGCAGAGTTGAGCCGGCGTATACGTGGGACCACTACATCGCCGTCTTTGATCAACCAGACCGGGAAGGCAGGTTTTTCAACACCAAGGCGGGGCGCGTTGTGGGCGAGCTGTGGGTAAGTCTTCCTCGCACTACATTGCTCAATACATCGCATTCATTTGACATTCTTGAAATAATGACATCGCATCTATGTGCAGGATTTCTTCAGGTGCGAGGAGGGCTCTTTGCAGAGGGCAAATGCGGTGGTTCACAAAGCCTGTTACAAACTGGTCACCGATATGCACTACGAGTCTCGCGTCCAGGCCATCGTGTATTACTATGGGACATACGAGAATTTGAAAGTTAGCAAAGAAGAAGCCAGAAACATGCGGTTGACTAAGGACCAATTCATGAGGGTAAGTATGTCATATACTTGATTGATGACTAAGGATTGAGTACGTTCAATTTTACATGTCATGTATTTGATGATGTGCAGGCGGTTCCTTGGTGGTGCGCCCAGCACATTCAGTGCTGGGAAATGATCGTGGATAAGTGGCTCGCGGAGGAATGGGAGGAGATCCACAACGCTGCCCGGGAGCGGCGTTTGATGATGTCAGGTGCACCACACCATCAAGGCAACCTTAACACCGAGGAGTACGCGGCTAGATGGGTACGTGAATTCATTTCTATATTCTAATGGTCAATTCTGATTAATTTGTAACCATCTTGCTGTCTTTTTTGCAGTCGCAAGCACATGGTGGCCAGCCTTGCCCCCCGCTCATGGCATATGCTTTGTCCCACAAGGGTAAGGCAAAGTCCGACGTCACCTTCAACCCGCAGGACCCGCCTGAGGCGTACAGCAATCCAACCGTCCACAGCCGCATCAGTGAGTACTCATCGATGGCAAGGGAGGTCCATGGGCCGGATTTTGATCCGACCACCGCTGAGCTTGATGGAGAAGTGATCATGAGGGTGGGAGGAGGCAAGAAGCATGGCCGGTACTGGATGGCCGACAGTACACTCGACACGGCCAGTACTCCCACTCTCTCTCAGATTAAAGCCAGGAGCACGAGCTCAGCCCCGCCCATACGCCCACGGCCGACCGCTGCACAGGCCCAGATGGACGCACTCCAGGTAATTTCTGTTCTAACTGTTATTAATTGATTCGCTTAAATATGTTTTGTATTGTAACATTGGCATGAAATATTGCAGGCCCGAATGGAGCAAGAGATGAAAGCACGGGAGGAGGAGATGGAGCGGCGGTGGCAGGCCCGGATGGACCAAGAGCTGAGAGCACGGGAGGAGAAGTTGAAGGCAGACTTTCTGCAGCAGCAGGAGGCCGACCGGATGAGGCTGGATCAAATGGCTCAGTACTTGCAGAGTATTGGGACGTCGTTAGGTCAAGCGCCGCCATCAACGCTATTCGCTCCACCACCTCCTGCGGATGTTACTCCTGTGAGTCACTTGTCAACTTTTGAAGTTTTATTTCCTCATAATGACTTAGAACTTAGAATGACTTAGAAAGAAGCTTAGTGACTTAGAATGACTTAGAAACAAGTTAGATGACTTAGAATGCTTTTTGTTCGAATGCTTTATCTTTTATGCAGAATCAGTCGGCGGCGTCGAATGATGGGCCCATCGCACCAGACATGTCGCCGCCTCAGCCGCCTCAGTGGATACGGTACGGGCCCTTGCCGCAGCTGCCTCCCACCACGTCGTACCAGCAGTGGCCGCAGCCACCTCAGAGCTCGCCCTACCCGCAGCACCCTCACGGCTCGCCCAGCTGGCCGCCGCCGCCGCGCCCACCGCCGTCTCTGTGAGTTCTTTGGACTTACGCCATTGTATCGACCTATATGGATTTGTATGGACCTTTTATCGGCTTGTATGGACTTGTATGGACTTCTATGGATTTGTATGGACTTGTATGGACTACTAGTGGTTGTGGATGAACGATACTTGAGTTTATTTGCATATGTGGATTATTTGACTATATAAACTGCCTGTGATGGTTATTGTGAATTATAAACTGCCTGTGATGCTTATTGTGAAATATATATGCCTGTGATTTGTGTTTGGGGTCTCATTTACCAAAAAATCAAAAAAAATGGGGGGGGGAGGCACCTTTGCCGTGTGCAATGGCTGTGGCACACGGCAAAGAGGGATGCTTTGCCGTGTGCCATGGCCATTGCACACGGCAAAGATCCAAAATTTGCCGTGTGCAATGGCCGTGGCACACGGCAAAGCATCCCTCTTTGCCGTGTGCCACGGCGTCAGGCACACGGCAAAGGGCTAAACGGCCGTTACAGCTCCGTCAGGTAGAATATGTTTTGCCGTCGGCCAAACTGAACACACGGCAAAACTTTGCCGTGTGCCCGTGTGGAGGCCCACGGCAAAGGCGCCTTTGCCGGCCCACTCTTTGCCGTGTGCCCTTTGCCGTGGGTGGCACACGGCAAAGCCTTTGCCGTGGGCAAAAGGCTCTTTGCCGTGTGCCCCTGGCACACGGCAAAGAAGGCGACTCCGGTAGTGTTGGTGATGTTGCCAGCTAAATCGTTGGCTGGTGAGGCTTTTTGCTCACCTGCAGTTTCTCCTCCAATGATTGGTAGACCAATTGAAAGTAGTAAAGCAAACTAATGCAAATTTTTGAAGGTACCGCGAAATTTTGATTTGGCTAGCAGCCTAGCATCGGTAGCAAACCAAACTACTTATTTTTGTGATCCGTTGTCCACTCGTTGCCACCGCACTAGCCCATTGGAGCAAGGCGTTGCCGTTTCAACGGGGCTCCCTGTCTAGCACATGTGTACTAGATAAGGAAGATGGATTATTAGCCCAACAGACCCATCCGGATATCATCTTCTTCCTCTACGTGACCCCACCCTTCCTAACATGTTGAGCACCCTCGCCCCCACCGCTGGCACCGCCCACCGAGGGTCCTACTGCCCTACCTGGGCAGCCGTGCTCCCACGTCGCCTCGTCCTCCGCCGCGCGATCGCATCGCTGTCATCGCTAGGCATGCACGCCGCCCCACCTCCCCTTTTCTATATTTGGTGACCATTAGAGTCACCCTCTACCCTAGTAACTTTGAAACCCTAACCAGCCGCCTCCCTGGCTGACGGCAACCTCGTCGCCAGCCGCTCCTGCCCTCACCCCCACCTTCCACTCGTCCGCGCGGCCGAGCGGGCGAGCGGCAGGGCATGAGCTTTGAGGGTGAGCGAGTGGCGCGGTTTGGGAGAGCCAAAGAAGAAGAAAGTATATGAAGATTGAAGATTGAACGGCACGGAAAAGCATCGGACGGTGTGGGACATGAAAGCTATCTGACTTCCGTGCTTTCGAAAGTCAGATAGGTTTCCGGTTTCAACCGGCTCCTCCACTCCACGTCGGCCATCAGTAGTCCCCATCGTACCTAGTCTTTTCTTTTCATTGATCTAGTTTGCTCACCTTGTTGAGAACCTGTGAGGGCCTGTTTAGTTGGTGGAGGAAAGTTTGCGAACTTTACTGTAGCAATTTTAAACAAAGATTAGGAGGACTAAACATGATCTAATTATAAAACTAATTACATGGATGGACGGAAAATCGTGAGACGAATCTATTAAGCCTAATTAATTCGTCATTAGAGATTGTTTACTGTAGCACGACGTTGTCTAATCATGGCCTAATTAGGCTCATTAGATTCGTCTCGCGAAGTTACCCGGGGTTATGGAATGGATTTTGTCATTAATTCACGTTTAATACCTTTAATTAGTGTCCTAACATTTGATGTGACGGATAAATAGTGAAAAGTTTAAAAAGTTGATGCAACTAAACATGGCCTAAATGAAAAAATGGTGTAAAAAGAACTTCCCTACACGTACTCGTCACAAGCTGTTTCCTTTTGAGCGTTTCACGAGTTGCAAAAAGGGCCTTGCCTTGTCCCGGCCCGGCGAGTGTAGTATCTCATCTGTCCCCCTTCGTTTTTGTCCTGTCCAGTGCCCACTTACCCCCATTAGACTGTCTCCAACGGCGCTACCTAAACCCAAATATAAGTCCTCCACAGTATTTTGCATCGGCAAAACGAGCTCCAACAGATCACCCATACGCGAGAGGCATTTTGCGTTCCTATCAATCGGAAACGCAAAAAAGCGTTGTCCAGAGAGACGACGCAAATGGCCAGCGCCGCTGTTGTGGGTCCGCGGCGAGGAGAAGATGGGCGGGCGTGCGGGCGAGAAGACGCGTGGCGAGGAGAAGATGGACGGCGGGCGAGCCGCCGCCGCTGGACTGCTGGAGGCCGCCGCCGCCGCCATGGCCCCCTTTGAGCTTGCCGCGGCTGAGCTCGCCCACACGTCGCAGCCGAGGCCACGCGGTCGAGCTCCTCCATGGCCGGGCCGGGGCCGAGCTCCTCCCATCCTCCCCAGCAACGCGACCACCTCGCCGCCGGCGACCTCGGCCGTGCCGCCCAACTGGGGACCGCGCCGTCACCTTGTGTGGAGGCTCCGCCGACAGGAGCTCGTGGAGAGGAGGAGCTCCGGCCGCTCCGCCATGGACGGAGGGAGGAGCTTCGTGGGAAGGAGGCCATCGTCTGGCCCTGGCGCCGTCGAGCCAAGGGGGAGCCGCTGGGCCCTGGCGCGGCGGGCACGCCCGCGTCGAGCCAGACGTGGCCGCGCATCGCAGCGGGGTCCCACCACAGGCGCACGTACTCGCGGTGGAGCGGCCAGAGATGCGCCGACCTCGCGATGCCGAAAACGATGTGGCCGAGCGAGAGAGGCAAGGCCGCGCCGGGGCCAGCGACCACGGCGCGCGCATCTGACATCGCCGCTGCGTGCTCGGAGGCGGCGAGCGGGGACCTTTGGGACAGGGAGAGCACGAGAAGGAGCCAGAGCGCAGTGGCGAGCAGCGCCAAGCAGGCCGTGCCGCGGCGGGAGGAGCGGCGGCGGCGAGGGGGCTGCATGGTGGGGCTTGGGCATTGGGCTCGGGGGTGCATGCCGCCGCCGCTGGTGGCCATGGACATTGGGGTTGCCGCAGGCAAGGCTGTGGTGGGACCTTGCCGCGCCTTCGAGCCAGGGGGAGCCGCTCTACGAGGCCGCCGTCGCGCGGGCGCGGACCGCCCTCGACGCCTGCGGGGGCACGCTCGCCGCCGTGCGCTGGTTCAGGGGGAGAGTGACACCATCAATCTGGATCGGCGGATTCGGATGAGGAAGGACAGGATGTTTTGTGTTCGCTATTGGAGAAGGAAATTTTTGGGTGCGCATGACCCAATCTATAGAATGGGTATCGTTTTTAGGTTCTCATTGTTGAAGATGGTCTAAAAAATCATCTCAGAAAATCATGTCATGTGCTAGCAGCAGAAACGTTCACAAGCATCGACTACTATAGTCTACTTACTCTAGTTAACACACAATGCAAGCAAGCAAAGCGCGCACACAAAAACACAAACGGTCGACCTCAGCTACATCCTACAGCTAGCACAAGGCACAAAAAATCCTACTGTCATCGTCCAGTAGACCAGATCGAGGGCCGGCGAGGGGGAACAATAGGGAAAAGCATAGCAAAAAGTTCCAGAGCAGAGTCCAAGGCAGAGCAAAGAAAAGAGAGAGCAGAACGGGAGATGCTTGCAGCATGGTGAGGACGAGGCTTGCTGCGACGGCCACGTTTGCGCTGGCCGTGGCGCTGGCGCTTGCGCTGGCGCCGCCGCCGGCCACCGGCCTCGACTTCACGGCGGAGGACATGTGGGCCCTGTACGAGCGCTGGGGAGCGCGCTACCAGGTGGCGCGCGACGCCGGCGACAAGCTCCGGCGCTTCGCCGTCTTCAAGGAGACGGCGCGGCGAGTCTACGCCGCCCACCCAGGGGACAGGCACTCCGTGCTCGGCCTCAACAGCTTCGCCGACATGGCCACCGACGAGTTCCGGTCCGCCTTCGTCTGCGAGAGGCCCGACAGCGGCGGGGAGCGCTACGTCAGCGCCGGCTGGGAGCGCCACCGCCACGTCAACGCCACGCTGGAAGCCGAGGCCGATGAAGTTCCGGACGCCGTCGATTGGCGCACCAAGGACTGCAACGGCCACCCGTGCGTGACCAAGGTCAAGGTCCAGGGTGACTGTGGTTCCTGCTGGGCTTTCGCAGCTGCCGCGGCGGTGGAAAGACTGAACGCCATCGAGAAGAACACCGGGCTCGTCGACCTCTCCCCGCAGGAGCTCGTGGATTGCGACAGCGCCAACGATTGCTGCAAGGGCGGCTACTCGATCAAAGCATTCCAGTACATCATCAACAGAGACGGTCTCGCGTCCGAAGCCTCCTACCCGTACACGGCGAGCGTGGGCACTTGCCAGGCCCCGAACAAGCCCCCCGCCCTGTCCATCGACGGGTACGAGCGGGTGCCGGCCTGTGTGACGGCAAGATTTGATAGCATCTTGGTGTGATTTGACTACGAGTAAAGTACGGCCTCTGTGTGATTTGCATGCTATGTACGGTGCATCAGCTCGTCGGCGCCATCGCGTCGTGATCCGAACTGTGCAAGAACGCGCTGTACAGGACCAACGGCGTCCGCGAGCCCGCGTCGGCGCCGTGTGCGGCGCGATGGTCGTCGCTTGTGTTGGAGGCCCATGGAGAGGCCGCTGCCTACTCCGTGGACGTCGTCGGCCTCCGGGAGCAAGTGTGCGTTGGGAACGCGGCGGCGCTCTGGCGAGCCGAGGGGGGCGCGGCCCAGATTCGGGAGAGTCGCAGTCTGACTTGCGTTTATTCGGGAGCCTGCCCTGATGGCGCACGACGTCGATGACCCTGTAGTCGGAGATCCGGCTCTTGGCTATGGCTCCGTAGGTCCAGTAGTACCCGCGGAGGTTGCCGTCGTCGTGCACCGTCACGCGCCGGCCCGGAACACGCCGGCGAGGTTCTGCACGAACGTGTCAAACGAGAGCACGTCAACCTTCCGGACGCCGCCGCCGACGATGAACGAGCGGGCGTCAATCGAGGCGGCCGTACACTGGCGGCTTCGTGGCGTTCTATGGCCACAACCACCGTTGGGCGCGTACAGCACCGGCTCGAACGGCGCCGTGGCGCCCGCCTCGTGCGTCGCAGTGAAGCCGTTCAGAAGCTGCGTCGTAACTCGTAAGCTCTCCTCTTTGGCCCCGCCGACCGCAAGCACCGCCGATGCCACGCAGGCGCGCCAGAGCGGGAAGGAGCAGGGTCATGCTTCTGATGATGATGATGATTCCGACGTCATCTTCTCTTATCCTTTAGTTTCTTTTTTCATACTTATTGTTATATATCATTTTTTGAGGAATATTTTTTTTGGCATATTGTTTTTATTCTTTCTCTAAATAATATTAGTATCCTTACTTAATCCTTCGTATTGCATACAAGTTTTTGAGTATAGGTTGTTGCATCATGTATCATGCTTCATTCCACTACCATTCGAGTGTATCACTTGTGCATAAAATTGTTTATTCATCCGTCATATTTTTTTCTCCATATAATCATTTTTTTTTCTCGAATAGGGTAGGAGAGCTACGCATCATTTCATTAAGGAAGATAGACAAACAAGGTTTTAGGACGGAGATGCAGACTGCATCTCCTACATCAAAACAAAAACAGAAACTCTAACGGCAGAACAAACGACCAAAGGGAAACCTACTAGTCTACTACCAGGACTTAGCTAGCTCCCCTTTGGAGGAGGGACTCAAGAACCGAAGCCCCTTCCATGCACCAAATGCCACATTCATTGGCAATGGTTTGCAGCAGAATCTGAATGTTAGGACTGGTTCCCTCAAACACACAAGCATTGCTATATGCTTCCAAACTTTCCAGGCAACAAGGATGATCAGGGAGTTGAGCCCTTTCCGACTATCTCTATCCACCCTCGTGATATTCCATATAATCATCATCTTTTATATACAACCCTTTCAAAAAAAAGCCCAACAAATTATACAAAAAACATCATGCTTAATGTGAGGGACTTCAACATGCTGCTGCTGTCACATTCCACTTCTTTTCTCCCAAGATTTAGTTCAGCACTTCAAGCACCCAAGATTTTAAGCACATTTGATCTTCTCACACATAAATTCCTAGGATGACTTCCTTTGGATCAGTTTCTACCATCCATGAAGGCCTGCCAATTCAAGTGGATGAACATGTTTAGCTCATGCAAAACATGATTTGGAACATTATGTATTGTTTTTGAGGTTGGAGAAAGAGAAATCACTTGTTCATCACGAAGTTGCTTGTCCCTTGAGATGCACGCTCAAGAAGCAGCTTCCTTGCTTCGGCCGGTATTGCCTCAGTCTGCATTACAACAAATTGAAGAGTTTAGTTTGGGTAGTCATATGTTACTTTCTTTTTAATTTTTCTTTCTTCTATTAAACAATTATTCACCTCTTCTGGAAACCAAACTCCTGGCTGTGTGTTGCCCTCAAGAACTGCTAGAGCAAATGCAGCTGTTGCAAAGCCCACTGATCTGAAAAATTCAATTTGTTAGCCACTGATCTAAAAAATGCAAAGCCCACTGATCTGAAAAATTAACCACTGGAAATACATTCTGCAATGCATCTTAGCATAATTGCAGAATGTATTTCCAGTGGCTAAGTTTGGTTAAATGAACCAAATCAACAACTGCTTCACCAAATTCCACTATGAATTCCTGGGCAATAGGATGATGCTTGACTAGAAACTTAAAGCTAACATTAGCATTGTAAGGAAATGGAAAGAAAACAAAAATAGGAAGTAGGCCATCTACCAGTTTCAGACAAAAAGATAGAAACAGGTGGTTTCTGTTGGAAAATTTTGTAAAACAAAGGAAACTATCAATATTGACTGTTGTGGCTTGGACAAAGTTAACCTGAAGCTTCATATTTGCAAATAGTCAGATAGTTAAAAATTGAAATACTAAACACTGATTAGGTATTACATGAGGATGCTCAATTGCTTATGCTTTGTACTTACACAGATAGCTTTTTATGAGTAAATAACCCAATAGTATTCCGGCCATTTGAACATTCCAAGTCCACCTACAAATATGAAATCAATTCAATCAGGCAATGGTGATTAGTAAATAGTAATCCAGCACTACTCTTGACGCAGGTAAAGAACTTACTCTCATGGAGACACGTTCTCCTGAAATGCCATCAACGGCTCGAACCAAAGGATCAACAGACTCAACCAACTTCTGAACCTTATTTCTGTCCCTCAAAAATTCCTGAAGGGGGCCAAGATGGGGCCAAGTCAAATTAACATGAACCAAATCCCAAATTTAATAAATTAATATTGTTTATGTTCTGAATTCCAGCCCGCAGCAAAACATGTACTTTAATTATAATTCAGGAAATACTTATTAAATGATATAATTTCCGAAAGGTAAATGCTAACAGCTGTTTACAGCTGCCATTATATTTAATTACTCGGTCTTAACAGTAGCAAGTATAACTAAACAGACTCAAATGAATTAACTTTATACAATGCATAACCTGAGGAAAAGACATACAACAGGTAAAAAGTTTGCGAAAGCCTCCATGCCCCAATTCCAGAAGAAAGGAGCAGTACCAAATCGAGCACTAACAGTTGGCACACCTAAAATCTTAAAAGCACTCCTCACTTCAGGCAAATTCCTGGAATGGGTAACATAATGTGAAAGTTAAAAGTATAGAAAAGTAAAAGCTCCTTCTGGATATACTAGATTTTGGTTTTCGTAGATTATAAGATATAGAAAGCTAAAAGTATTGGCCCAATGCACTTACAATAAGTAAACATTTTTCTTTCTGACTCCCTTTCCGAAATCAATGTTCAGAGCTCCACTGTAGGGCTTCAATTTGATTTCTTCTCCTGAATCAGTAACACAAATAAGAATGACTTAATATTTCCCTCAGGAACACCATAAAAATTCAAATGAAAAGGTAGGATGTACTGTACCCTTGTTATATGCAATTACATCCTCCCCGAGAAGGAGAAAACTTGTTGTCAGTATTGTTGGGCCAGCACCACCCGTACCTGCAGTATAGTAGAAAAATCTAAAAAAGCATTTAGCAACATATAAAATAGGTATGGATGTGTAAAACTACTAAATACAAGCTTCATAAATCAAGGAAACATTGATGAAACTGGTTAATACAATACATAGATTATGCAGGTGTTTGTAACATAACATGAATATTCTGGGCCTATCTGTTAGGAGGAAACATGTATGATTTAACTGCTACATGCCAACAGAACCATATCCAGCAACTCTTTCCATACACTAGACAACCATTTGACATTTACTTTCTAGACAATAAAAAACCAACCTTAGTCTCTCAGGTTCGCCATTTTCATTTCTGGCAGCATGTACAAGCTCAGCAGCCATCACTGTCACCAGAGAAGAATACAATACAATAATAATCACTACAAAATTCAAGATATTTCATCTCTTCAAGATAGCCACTTCTATTACTTAATTGAATATGCACCGTCTATGTAGAAAGTTCACTAAATTATTTGCACAAAAGTTGGGGTCCATTTTGATTTGCATCACAGAAAGAATGAATGCGCTAAAGCGCAATTGAAGTCCCTTCCTCATTTTGGCGAGGATGGATTATTTAAAATTTGGTGATTACATTATATCCATCGATCCATTAATTCCTTAATCCTTAGTGCATAAACTTATGTAGTTTCCTTTTTGACAATATGCAGTCAGACATTCTTAACTTCGACAATAATATGATGAAAGGTATTTAGATTAGCATAATGAAAGTAATACTAATATCTCACCATAAAAAATCAATTATATTATATGTCCAGAGCTTTTGAACCGGCACATTTTGATTAGAAAATCAGTAAATGTTCTTTCTTTGGAGTCCTGCTGCCACATCGTTGTTATGCATTTAAGTACAGAAGGAGCACCCCATTTCTATATGATCCAATGCCAGGCACATACTTAACATTAATTCAATGATACACAGCTCTCTGTATGTGTCGAGAAAAAAAGAAACTTAACATTAATCTATTTGCCCACTTCCCCTCTTCATGACTTCGTATACTAGCTTGAGTTCACATGGTTCATCCAAATTTTCGTCCAAAAACTTGTGATTGTGCAATTCATCAAAGGATTAAGGACACACAAGGAAATTTATGAGTGACAAATAAATAAATAAATAAATAAGAACAAATAACAGTTAGAAAATAGATTAATTACCATTGCTGACTCCAGGGTATATGCCAGCGGTAGTGATAGCTGGAACACCAGCAGCTTTGGCTTGTTCGTGGAAACCTTTTGCTCTCCATGAATAATCAGTATCATCGCAAACATCAATGTATGCTGTCTGCTCATAAAAAGGAAGCGTGCCAACAGAACTATTCAGGTAAGCAACATCTTCCTAACTAAAAAAAGTACGCCTCAACAAGCACAACATTTTTCTGTCGGCAAACTTTCTGACCTACCTTAGTAGATATTGCCGCCTGCAATACAGTGCACTCCTCCACCCTTTGGAAAGGTCCAGCAGTATGTACAACTAAATCCACACCTAGGGGGAAAAAAAGAGAAAAAAAATCAGGTAGTTATGCTTCTCCTCAAGCAAAATAAACAGTTGTTTAGGGGCTCAAACACCAGGAATCAGGATGAATAGCTTGAGCATAAGTAGGATTGTTTCATTACTAACCCTGAAGGACGTTCTCCAGCACGCTCACGTTGCGGATATCAACTTGGACAAATTCAGACTGCTCTCCAAGCTTAGCTGCAAAGGACTCACCTTTGTCCCTGTCAAAATGGGTTATCAAGCATCAATAAGTGAGATTCTTATGTGCAGCAGATAAAGGATACTCTGCTGGTGCAGTGCAGGACTGCAGACTGCAGAGGAGGTGGTATCACTGTATCAGACATGGTAGGTAGCTACCGGTTCCTGCCTCCGACGAGGATGTTGAGGTCGGGACGGAGCTTGGAGAGCGCGGTGGCCGTGGACCCTCCGACGCGGCCGGTGCCGCCGAGCACGAGCACGCGGGCGCTCCTCGGGGGCTTCTTCTGGGCAGCATCCCTGGCGGGAGCGGCGGCGGCCGCGGTGGCAGGAGGCGCGCACGCTCTGACCACGCCCATGGCGGCCATCTCCGTCCGGTACCGGTAATCCTGCTCCCACTCACCACGGACGCCAAGGAAGAACAAGGATGCATGTGGCGAGACGCTGCACGGAGAAGAAGACACGCCAGCTCTGTGTGTGTGGTCGTCGGCAACTCCCTGCGCGGTGGCGCCATCTCCTGCAGTCGTGCGCTCGTGAGTCGTGACTCGTCAGCTGCCACGGGATTCGCAAGTGGCAGCACGTTACTGTTCCGCAGTTGGGCCTTGTTCGTCAAGCTAGTTGGGCCTCGCTTGTCAAACTAGTTGGGCCTGTGCGAATTTTTTTAATTTTTTTTATGATTTTGCAAAAACAACATTAGGGCGACAGATTTTGTAAATCTGTCACCTAACCGCCGTTTGAAATGGCTGCGCCACATTAGGGCGACAGATTTTGTAAATCTGTCACCTAACCGCCGTTTGAAATGGCTGCGCCATATCAAACGGCGGCAAGCCTTCCTAATCGTCAATTCATCTGACGGTTAGATAAACTGCCGTTTCAAATAGTTGTTAAATTTTAAAAAAAATTTGTTAATTTTAAAAAAAGATTTTTCCATAGGCTGGGCAACCTAACCGTCAGTTCATATGGCGGTAGGGTTCGGCACCTGGGCCCGACCCACCTAACCGCCATATGAATTGGCGATAGGTGTCGGCGCACGGCGGCAGCCACCTACCGCCGGCGGTTAGGTCGCTGTCCCTATAAAACCCTAAAATCAGTTGAAAATCTCATTCTAAATCAGAAAAAAAACTAGGGTTAGAGTGAGGGAGTGAGAGAGAGGGAGATTCAGCGGCGAAGTCCTGTCGGTTCTGCGTGTTGCTTTCAGGTAAAATCCGAACTCGTAGCTGTAGCTTCATTATGAAATTACTTACTGATATTAGATGTAGTGATATTAGTTTTAGTGATATTAGATGTAGTGATATTAGTTTTTGTGATATTAGATGTAGTGATATTAGTTTTTGTGATATTAGATGTAGTGATATTAGATTTAGTTACTTTAGAGATAGTTACAGTCATTAGTTTTAGTGATATTAGATTACTGAGTCGTTAGTTTTAGTGACTAGAAACAACGCGCGGCGTTGCCGCGCTTCAGCCTTTGATCGGCTAGCGTGGATAATCGGTTTTTGAACGTCAGAATGTACTGCAATATATTAAAATTTCAACTTCCTAAAGGCAAAGCATATTAATTGTGACTGACATAAAATATTTAGCAACTGGAGCCCATAATCCCATATACATCAGAAACATGTTAACTGCAGTGTCTTGACATTATAAAGAATTTAATTGTTTAGCCATGCCAATTTATTGTTTTATCTTTTTAAGTATAGATATTGGCAAACATCTTGATTTGGAATTTCATCTGAATTTTTGTAGCATCTGCAAGCTTAACCTCAACCAAGGCATCCGAAGATACCTCATTTAGTGTTCCTGCTGATATCTAAATACTCTAATAGGGCATAATCAGTTAACTTCTCTTCTATGTGGAAATGAAATGAGAATGAAACTGATCTCAACAATGATAAGGTGTAGCATTTGGTCTTTCAATATGATTAATGATAAAAGAGGTAAAATTAGATTTTGCAGATACCACCTCATTAACTCAACTCATTATAAAGCTAAAATAGTATGGCGGCTTTGCCACACCAAATACAGTTAAAAGAACACAAATTATATGGCAGTGCAGAAAGTTGTGCATCAAAGGTCCGTGGTGGAGGAAGCAAGATCTGCACGCATGAGGAAAATGGATGAGGTTAGTGCACACTACTGGAGAACTCGCCATCGGTCACGGTTCGTAACCCTCATAGGTGCCGGTTCTGGAACCGGTACCGCGACACCGTGACTAAAGGGGGCCGGCCTTTGGTACCGGGTCCAGAACCGGTACCAAAGGACCCCCCGCGTAGGCATGCGGGGGAGGGCCTTTGGTACCGGGTAAAGGCTGTTTTGGTTTTTTTTAAATGTTTGATATTTGGGTTAGTTATATACAAATCTACGCGTCTACGTGTCTGCTCGTCATATGTCATATGTCGTACACGATCTTTCACGCAATAAGATTGAAGTCGTCGCAATTGTCAATTGATTTTGACCCGACTTTGATTGCATTTTTTTCGAACATTCACATATAAACATTTGAGATCGGCCAATACAAAAGTTAGAGCATTTAAAAGTTATTTACAATTAACGAGCAGAACTGGAAGAAGGAGCAGAAAGGGAGTCCAATTGAGCGATAGCGCGTCCGTCATGGTGGTACTCTCCCAGTGGACTTATAACTTGGTCCATAATGAATCCAAATAGTTGGTCCGCAATAGCTTTTGATTTTTGTTTCATTGGGAGCACTTGATGGTAAAACATCCTCTGCATTAATCACAAATGACAACATTCATTCATATAATAAATAAATTTTGCATGTAATCAT
>CM014277.1:4631084-4671237 GCA_004135705.1 Alloteropsis semialata | reverse complement strand
TCTGTCGCGAGTTCTTTTCACCTAACTCCGACCGCCTGTACTGCACGAAGGAATCCCAATGACCCCTCAGCGTCGGGGGCGTCCAGCGTCGGGCGGCGGCGTCGGGCGTCGGGGGCGGTGGCGGCGGTGATCTCGCGAAATGACTAAGTGTTGGGGAAGGAACGGGCGCCGCAATATATAGGCCCTCCTTCATCGGTACCGGGTGATGTCACCACCCGGTACCAAAGGGCCCTTTGGTACCGGGTGGTGACATCACCCGGTACCGATGGTTTAAGCCTTTGGTACCGGGTGATGTCACCACCCGGTACCAAAGGCCCTTTGGTACCGGGTGGTGACATCACCCGGTACCGAAGGGTTGTAGGGCGCCAATTTAGGCGCCATTTTCACAGCCCTTTGGTACCGGGTGGTTTCATCACCCGGTACCAAAGGGGTCCCAATTTTGCTTCCCGCCACATCTTTCTTCCTTTTTATCTTTTTAGTATATACTCTTTCTTCCATTTTTATCTTTTTAGTATATACTATTTAGTATTTAAAATTTAACTTGATAGTATGTATTATTTGACATATATATTATTTTAGTAAGTATTATTTGTCATATATATTATTTAGAACAACATTATTTGACATATATACTATTTAATATTTGCAATTTAATTTGTTCACCATTTAGTGTTTTCAATTAATTTCTTTATATTTAGTACTTGGAATTTAACTCATTAGTATTTATTATTTGACATTTATTATTTGCAATTTAACTTGTTCACCATTTAGTATTTGCAATTAATTTTCTTATATTTAGTATTTGCAACTTAACTCGTTAGTATTTATTATTTTACATATATACTATTTAATATTTGCAATTAAATCTTCAAATAAAATATTAATAAAATAATACTTGAACATAACAGCTACATTACGTAGCATAATACTTCAACATAATTATAATTACATAGCATCATGCTTCAACATAAGTACAACATTATGCTTGAACAGCAATAATCAGGGTCCCTGCACGCCATGCTTCTTCATGAGATAGAAAGGATAGTTTATATCGATAATCTCGATGCCTAGGAACCTGTCGACATAATCAAGTGCATATATGTATGCACTATCCTGTGCCTTGTAACGTGAATCCAAGACCTCTCCATAAATTGTGATCTCAGCAGCATTGGCATGACTCAAGGTTATATTAGTTTGGAAACCACCATTAACTCGATAAGCCCCTGGCGTCGTGTGTGCATACCCTAAGTTTCAAGGACTTGATAAAGGACTGCACGTAGACCAGAACACGCATGCATGAATCCACAGTAGTAGTCATCCTACAATAAGATTAATAAAACATATTGTTACAGATAAAGATAGATAAATTATAATATAATTACACAACTAAAAATAAAACTAACTTACATAAATCAATTCATATGAAGGACTAATCCTTTTAGGCATCTGTGTCACGTCTGGCTCACCCGTCTCGAGAGCTTTCAACTTGAAGTAGCTGTAATCCGGGAAAACATGGCCAGTTTGACTTTCTATTTGGGCTAATGCTTGCCTCACAGCATCACACGAGGCCACATGGTCTTGCTGCCACGCGCCAGAATGAACGTGGATAATAACCATGTCACCAGGATTTGGGTCACGGGTGGCATTTTGTTGAATGCTAACAGAGATCATAACCCTACCAGTATTTTCGGTCACATTTTCTCTTAATGTCAAAGGACTTGATTGACCGATGTTTGCATCTTTTAGCCATGTAATTGGATTAATGATCTGCATTATTAATAATTTCTATTCTCAGTGACATAGTGATTACATTCAAATGCAACTTGCAGAGGAATATCATAACCCTACCATATTGTAGCGAAGTTGCTGAGGTGTGGGAATTGGGACATGATCAACTTGTTGAGTTGTCGACCATCCAGACTCGTGAGCCTCTCGAATCGGGATGGTAGGTGGCATATTAGTAACATAGCCACCACGTCTAGCTGCCTGACGCTGTCTCGGCATGATACTAACCAAAATAAACCGTAATATATTACAAGTCAATTTAACAAAACTAGTAAATACTTATCAAGAAGCATAAGACAAAATCAAATTTGGCCAATATTACATACCATAATGCTTCAACATAATTAGAATTACATAGCATCATCATGCTTCAACATAAGTACAACATTATGCTTGAACAGCAATAAATGTTTTCTTTACAAGAGTGCCTTCGTTATGATCGTTGCGAGCGTAAGGAGCATCTTCATTGGCCAACAGGATGCTTGTGTCATCCTCCACACTGAACGGAGACACCTCGTCACACCTATTATAATCATCTTCATCGGTGACGTCCTCGACACCCACAATTGTTCTTTTCCCTGTGAGAACTATGTGCCGTTTTGGATAAAGTTCGGAGTTGTTTGTTTGCAGAGTCCCCGTCTTGGGTTTGGTAGACATGTCCTTCACATAAAACACTTGATGCACATCCTTGGCTAGCACGAATGGTTCGTCTACATACCCAATTTTGTTGAGATCCACAGTTGTCATGCCGTAGCGGTCTATAGTAACACCTCCACTTGTAAGTTTCACCCATTTGCACCGAAAAAGTGGTATTTTCAAAGGTCCATAATCTAGTTCCCAAATCTCCTCTACCTGGCCATAATATGAGTCCCTGTTCCCTTTGTTGTCATAGGCATCTATACAGACACCACTATTTGGTTGGTGCTTTTGTCGTCTTGGGCTCTCGTGTAAAATGTATACCCATTTATGTCATAGCCTTGGAACGTCAAGAATGAGGATGATGGTCCCCTTGCCAAATACGCCAGCTGTGTATGTATTGTCTCGTTACCCATGAGCTTTGTCGCAACCAACCAGCGAAAGTTTCTATGTGATGGCGTGTAATCCACTTCTCAGACTTTCTTGGATTTTGGTAGCATATTATAGTCTTGTGCTCCTCGATGTAAGGAGCCACCATGGTTGACGACTGCAATACAGTGTAATGGGCTTTCATAAATAAATCGTAGTCGCTACACCTTGTTTGTTTCCTTCCTAACGTGCCCTTTCCAAGTAGTCTCCCCTCATGGCGTGACTCAGGTAGCCCAATCGGTTTCAGTTCGGGGATATAGTCAACGCAGAACTCAATGACCTCCTCTGTTCTGTATCCCTTGGCGATGCATCCTTCTGGAAGAGAACGGTTACGAACATATTTCTTTAGAATAGCCATGAGCCTCTCAAAAGGATACATATTGTGTAGGAATACAGGACCAAGAATACCAATCTCTTTGACAACATGGACCAGGAGATGCTTCATAATATTAAAGAAAGACGGAGAAAATATCATCTCAAGGCTGACAAGGCTTTGGGCCACATCATCCTGCAGCTTTGCTAGATTAGTGGGATCGATTGCCTTCTGGTCGATTGCATTGAGAAAGGCGCATAGCTTCACAATAGTTGTTCGGACATTAACGGGTAGAATTCCCCTCAGCGCCACCGAAAGCAATTGTGTGAGCAGCACATGGCAGTCATGGGACTTGAGGTGTACGAATTTCTTCTCTTTCATATTTATCAGACTCTTTACATTCGATGAGTAGCCGGACAGGACCTTAATACTGTTCAAGCAATCAAACATGCTGGTCTTCTCCTCCTTGCTTAGAGTGTAGCTAGCAGGACGCAAGTTCCAATGCCCTTTCTCTCTTTTCTCAGGATGCAGGGAATCTCGTTGTTTCATACGTTTCAGGTCCTGTCGTGCTTCAAGCGTATCTTTTGACTTTCCGTAAGTACCAAGGAACCCTAGCACGTTTACGCAAAGATTTTTCGTCAGGTGCATCACATCAATTGCGTGGCGTACATCTAAGACCTCCCAATATGGTAGGTCCCAGAATATTGACTTTTCTTCCACATGGGCGCCTTTCCATTTTCACTTGCCGCTGGCTGGCTGCCAGGTCCCTTCCCAAAGACCACCTTCACATCTTTTACCATAGCAAATACATATTTTCCATCCCGATGCCTTGGTTTGCTACGACCTTCCACCTCAAAATGCTTTCCTTTCTTTCTTAGCGGATGTTTCTCAGAAAGGAATCGACGATGGCCCATATACACACACTTTCTACAATGTTTCAGATAAATACAGTCGGTGTGTTCTAGGCAATGTGTGCATGCTTTGTATCCCTTGTTTGACTGTCCCGACAGGTTACCAAGTGCAGGCCAATCCTTGATGGTCACAAACAGTAATGCTCGTAGGTTAAATTCCTCTTGCTTGTGCTCATCCCACGCCTTTACACCATCTTTGCCCCACAACAACAAAAGTTCCTCCAATCAGTGGCTTTAGATACACATCAATGTCGTTGCCAGGCTGCTTTGGCCCTTGGATTAGCACTGGCATCATAATGAACTTCCGCTTCATGCACATCCACGGAGGAAGGTTGTACATACAAAGAGTCAGGGGCCAAGTGCTGTGGCTACTGCTCATATCACCGAAAGGATTCATGCCATCCGTACTCAAACCAAATCTTATGTTCCTTGCATCTTCTGCAAAGTCTGGGAACGCTCTGTCGATTTTTCTCCATTGCGACCCATCAGCGGGGTGTCTCAACATATTGTCTTCCCTCCGATCCTCTTTGTGCCACCGCAGCAATTTAGCATGCTCTTTGTTTCTGAACAAGCGCTTCAGACGTTGTATTATAGGGAAATACCACATCACCTTGGCAGGGACT
Source organism: Alloteropsis semialata (assembly GCA_004135705.1). Taxonomy (NCBI): domain Eukaryota; kingdom Viridiplantae; phylum Streptophyta; class Magnoliopsida; order Poales; family Poaceae; genus Alloteropsis; species Alloteropsis semialata. Next base: position 4,666,540 of record CM014277.1, on the reverse strand, counting down.
CTTTTCTTGGGGGCCTCTCCCTCAACATCACCAGGGTTGTCTCGCCTGATTTTATACCGCAAACAATTGCAAACCGGACAGGCGTCCAAAGATTCGTACGACTTGCCCCGATAAAGGATACAATCATTGGGACATGCGTGTATCTTTTGTACTTCCAGTCCTAGAGGGCAAACGATTTTTCTTGCTTCGTATGTTGTTTCGGGCAATGTATTGCCCTCTGGAAGCATCTTCTTTATCATTTTCAATATCTCTCCAAAACCTTTGTCAGACAAGCCATTAGTTGCCTTCCATTGCAACAGTTCCAGTGTGGTACCCAATTTTTTCTGGTCCTCTTTGCAATCTGGGTACAACAATGTTTTGTGGTCCTCCAACAAACGCTTCATCTTCTCCCGCTCTTTCGCACTTTCGCAGTCTTTCTCTTCATCACGGATCATGCCACCTAAGGCGTCATCATTCTCATCTTCTGCAACTGCTTCACCCTCGCCCATTGCTGTATCATCTGCAAAGGCACCGTATTGTGCAAAGTCCGGGATGTTGTCGTCACCTTCTTCATCACCTTCTTCAAAGAATATCCCCGCTTCGTCGTGTTTGGTCCAACAGATATAGTTAGGCATGAAACCACTCATAAGCAAGTGTGTGTGGACCACCTTCTTCGAGATGTGATAATCCTTCTTATTCTCACAGACCTTGCATGGACAGCATATAAAACCCGAGGTCGAGTTAGCCTCTGCCGCGTCGAGGAATTGATGAACGCCATTAATGAAGTCAGATGAGCGTCTATCCGCGTTGTACATCTATTGCCGATTCATCTATTCACAAAATACAATGAAAAATTCATCCCCAATTTCTAAAGTTCGTAATAAACCTAAATAAGAATATCATATATAATCTCTAAAAATCTTAATAACCGTAAACATCAACATCATTTGATGCCACCAAAAAGATGTATTCTAAAGTTCGTAGTAAGCCTTAACAAGAATATCTTTTATAATCTCTAAAAATTTTGACAGCACCTCCCCTGCATCGGGAGGTTTCCAAAACCTGCGACAAACCAAGGGCACGATGGCCGACAACCACATTCCAAAATCATCAACGTCTTACTTTTGCTCATCTCAAAAAAAAATTGAAGGAGTGATTTGCCTCAGATATGTTGTCTTTCATTTGACCTTGAACTTGGAGCATAAGAAACATTACAGGTGGTAAAAAAATTGGTTCATGGTAGGCATGGAACCGTGGGACACACCCAGCCCAACCATCACAACCGATTCGTTGCTTGGGCATGGATGTATCCCACGGTTTGATGACAACCATGAGAAGCATAACTATACAATACAAGCTCAAGCTCAAGGTCATCATATGTTACCCAGCTAGAAACTAGGTAAAATTTGATATCATCATAGGCATGCCAAGAGTTGGATTGTTTTAGTTCAAGATATTGACAACCATGAGAAGTAAAATTGAATTTAAAATCTAACTAAATAAGAATATCATTTATAATCTCAAAAATCCTAATAACCCTAAATATCAACGTCATTTGAAGCCTCTAAAAAGATGTAATTCTAAATTTCGTAATAAGCCTAAATATGAATTTCATTTATAATCTCTAAAAATCCTAATAACCCTAAATATGAATATCATTTATAATATCTAAAAATCATAATAAGCATAAATATGAAAATCATTTAAGTTTCTACAAATAATCCAAAAATCTAAACAATGTCTAAAAATTTGTGCATCATCTCTACACATGCAACAACTAACTATATATTGATTCTCTATTACAAATTCATAATAAAAATGAAGATTCAATCTAAAATCTCTTATTTCAATCCATTCCACAAAACACAAATTACTCAAAACATAGAGCATGAAATAGACCATACTAAACGTCAAAAGAGAGAGGATGAAGTTGCTAACCTTCTAGCGGACTTGGTTTGCAAAATCTCCAAAAGTTATGGAAAAATCGGGCATGAGCTCCCCCAACCCGAGCTCAATGGAGGATGAAGAAATGAGCCATGGCTCGGGCTGGGGAGGAAGAAGGGGCCTTATACGCAGAGCCCCTTTGGTACCGGTTGGTGGCACCATCCGGTACCAAAGGGGGTCACATTGGTACCGGTTGGTGTCACCAACCGGTACCAAAGGCCCCGAGGCTCATTGGTACCGGGTGGTGACACCAACCGGTACCAATGTGGCCATATAGGTACCGGGTGGTACCACCACCCGGTACCAATGAGCTCGCAGAATTATTGGCCGTTGGACCCGGTACCAATGCTTCCATTGGTACCGGGTCCTTTCCATCCGTGACCGATTACGGTGGATGGATGGCGGGTTCTCTGGTAGTGGCAATTGGAGCAGAGGCGGTAGCAAGCGGTGCAATTGAGAGAGGCCGAACTGGAGCTCATCAGCTAGACGTCGTCCCTTCATGTGCTTGTTATATTTGCAATACGTCTCAGAAAGTTTCATGAGAAATTCGATGCAGCTTCTATATGCAATCTATTGTCCATTTAATTGTTGCTTTTAAAAACGCAGTAGCACCATATCTATATTAATGGTATGATTCCATTGAGATAAGATATGAACAATCTGGTTAGATGTCACTGAAGTGAAGGTAGCTATCACTACAACATAAAATTGACAGCAACAATGTTCACTCAAACACAAAATCAGATAAGGAGGATGTGGATGCACAGTGTAAATGAAATATTGATGTCTAAACTACGGCATTGTGATCTAACTCTAGTTATTGAAGATTCGTTCCTTGTTCAAGAAAGCAATTATATTGTGACCTTTTTAGAGCTCTGAATACAACCTGTAATTATTAGTGCTGATTAGAACTCTGAATACAGCCTGTAATTCGAGAGAGCCCGTGTGATTGGTCTACAGAACACAACGAGGATGCCTTGGTCACTGTAAAATATTAAGTGTTCCTTGATGAGAGCGACCAGTGTACTAACGAAGGTTGAGGATTTAAACTTGCAGCAATTGCACACCTGAAACAAACGGTAATCTAATTCAGAGCATAGAGTGTGCACGTGGACAAATGTGAACTGTGATAGTTTATTTTGTAGTGGTAAAAGCATAACCAATCATTAGGCAGAGTTCAGCTTCCAAAAATCAGAGTTCAAGATTGTAATGTCGATGTCAGACACCAATGGACAATGCAGTTCTTTTGATCTTTGCTTTTGATAGGTTGTATGCAGTGTCTAGTATGTGGATCTCTTGTTTTTTCTGAATTGCACAAGGTGTTTTCTGTATGCTTCATACACTTCTATAGCAACATAGAAAAAATATAAACTGTCATTCTACACAGTAAAAATGTGAAATTCAGCTGGTTAGATATAGTTGGTAGCCTGTAACTATTTACCTTTGGAATATTCCGCTTAGTTATTGAATACAAACGCCAACCTGTTCGGTTGGCTGGTGGCTGGTGGCTGGTGCTGATTTGTTGTGAGACTGAAGTACTGCTGGCTGGTGGCTGATAAGCCAAGCGAACAGGCTTAGTCAGCAGAGTGAAAATTAACTTTAAATGGTCATAGAGTCCATAGGGAAAATTTTTTGGTACAGATTCATTGAATAACCATCACATGGTGAAGAGAATTTCATATTATTTTTGCCAACTTAAAAAGTCTGCACTAATCTGTTCCATCAATATAAAATCATTTTCCTTCTCATATTAACCATGGAGGATCGAAATATTGATCATATGATTAATAGTGAATATATAGCTTTCAATGGGCATTGCTGTTGTATGCACATTAAATTTTAGAAGCATTAAGCTCTGATGTGAGAGAGGGAGGATGTGACCCATAGGTTTCAGGTTCAGGTATGTATCTATTTCGTTCAGATGAGTTTTACCAGCATGCTCAGCTAAGCATGGCAAGCCGAGATTTTAATTTGAATCAATTTGGATGGATGTCTGATGTCTCTGTTGCAGAAGTGATGTGCAGAGTGCAGATGCAATAATCATGTAGTTGCCCGTACCTGCATGAGCAAAGTGGCTGCTTCGCGCAAGAACTTCTCTATCTCGAGCTAATGTTGGACTCCATGGAATTTCAGGCCTCGACACCTTGCTTCCTGCACATACACGCGCCGGCGCGGCAATGGCGGCCATGCGGCGGCTGTGGCACTCGCTGGGGCTGAGGCAAGGGACAGCGGGGGTGGGGTGGACGCAGTCCTGCGCGGATTGCGAATCCTTTGCCGTGCTCGCCGTTCTTACCTCCCGGCTCGCCCGCCTCTGCCGCCACCGTGGCTAGGGACGGCGTGTGGTGCTTCATCGGGCCCGCCGCAATGGGTTCCGCTGTAGAAGACGCTGGCCGGCGGGTACTATTTTGGAAGGGTCACGAAAACACGCGAGCTAGAGAATCTGGTTCAATCGATCTCGGTGTAACAGTGTGGGATCCCTCGAATCCTCGATCTGCAAGCCGCCGCTGAGCAAACTCGGCAGGCACGACCATGTTTTGGGGCAAGGTCTGCCTCGCTGGCGGACAACGTCTCCGCCTGCAGGTGGCGGCGGCGTCGATCTCGTTGAAGGGGACGAGCTCGAGGAGGCACTGATGTCTGCGCCGTCCACAACGTTGGATGCTGGGAAGGAGACCGACGAGATCTTGCGGCGAGTGGAGCGGGCTGGGTCGGGGAGGCGCGGCGGTGGGCGTGCTCCAGACGCCCCCGTGCACGCGCCTGATAAATGGCGCGGGCGGTTGTGGAAAGGAGACCTGACAGGCTTGATTGAGGGGCGCTGCTGCGCAGACGAGGTCCGTGGCCGGTGCGGCAGGCTGTCCCGGATGGTGCTGCAGGCGGTGGGGAGGCGCTGCCTGGCGAAGAAGCGGACGGCGGCGGCAGGCGGAAGGCTCGCGAATCTTCGCGGGGTTCGGGTCGCTGGCTTAGCGGGCAAGAGACCTGTACCGATCCACGATCGAGCGGCTGATGTTGCGAGATAGACGGATCGGACGGTTCACGAGTTAACGGGCGACGTGGACCCGCTATCCGCTCGCGAAATAACCAAGGATTCGTTATGTAGAGATACTAGATTACTGACAGTAGAGTTGATATCAGAGTTAGTAATATTAGACATATTGAACCAATATTTAATATATGTTTGAATCGATCGTAGGATGCCGAGGCGTGATAAAACAACAAAATTTTGTCAGCCAAGGTAATGTCTCATCCATCGTATAAATTTGTGTCGTTAATTTGTCAGCTTAGGGTCCATCTTATGTGCTTTCTTTTGTAATAGTCGTCACGTGGGAAGTGCATATGAGCTGTTGCCGCTGCCTACTGGTGTTCCCGTGCCTACGTGCTTCTGCGGTGATGAGTGTAAGGTCGCCAAGTCGGACGAAGAGGAAACGTATAGACAGAGATACTGGATGTGTGCGAATTATGCATTTGACCCTACACCTCTTATGATCCACCGCGGTTTGATGGTGAGAAATTTACATTGATTAATTTGTACGACATTATTATTGTTTGATTTGCTGCTTGATAGTTCATAAATGTGGATTTTTTTGTGCAGACCCCTCCCCCGCTATGTGATTTTGAGCAGTGGATCGACACTGAGATCAATCAGAAAGACAAGAAATCCTTGGAGCGGCAGAAGGAGTGGGCGACGGAGTGCAAGAAACGTATGGAGAGGAGGCGTCAAGCTGACGCAGCAGAAAAGGAGCGCGAAGCGGAAAGGAAAAGGAGGATTGAAGCTAAGGTCAGGGAGGAGAGAGAGAAGAAGCTTGAACGTGTCCGCCGTGCGAAAACTGGTTTAGAGGAGAATCCCGACGCTTTGAGGAAGGGCAAGTGGCCTCGTTGCACTCAGTAGTTTGGTACTTGTATGGCTGTCATGTGTTGCACATTTCATTATGTTGGCATTTAGTGGACTTAATGTTGTGTTGTGTTGAACTTAACTTATCGTGGAACCTTTATTTGGACCTTTCATTGTGTGGTGATGTACTCCACTTATCATTCGGTTATCATATGTTTGAGCACGTATTTATATATTTTGTATTTTTTTCCATACTGCTTAGCACATGTAGTGGCTCCACATATGAATTAAAGACTAACGAACTGCTACTGGTACATAGTTAAACACGTATAAATGGCATGTGAGGACCTTTACCAAACAAGAGTGACTAGCAGCCTGTTCGGTTGGCTGGTGGCTGGTGCTGATTTGTTGTGAGACTGAAGTACTGCTGGCTGGCTGGTGGCTGGTGGCTGGTGCTGATTTGTTGTGAGACTGAAGTACTGCTGGCTGGTGGCTGATAAGCCAAGCGAACAGCTGGGTCATTTACTAAACCTAACATGCCTTAGATAATTAAAATAAACAACATAGCGAGCATCGATAACATTGGTGACACTTAGTAGTGTCCCCACATAGCGAACTGGGTTGCATCTTCTCTATAGTATTGTCCCGTTGCAGGCGGCGGCGGCGGTGGTGTTGGCGGTGGAGGTCCTTTGTTCTTGTGACAAGGGCAATTGCAATATGGATCAGTGCTCAGTGGTTCCTGTGAACCGGCATCATATTTGTCATCGTCGTTGTTACCGTGGCTCAATTCTGTTTCAAGATCGAATATACGATTATGCAAGTAGCTGATGACCTGATGTACTTCTGATGCGGATGAATAGGAGGAGGGTCAACTTACCTAACGAACCCACAGTTTTTTGGAGCGTTAGAAGACTACAAAAAATAAGTCAAGTAAGTGGGATTGGTGGAAGAAAGAGAGATATATTATGCTCGTGGGCATCCGAAGAAACGAGAACCACTCGTAGAGGCAGGCACCGTGGAACTTGTGCCGGCAGGTCTTGCACGCCAGCCGCGGAAGGCTGTGGTTGCTCGTGTGGAGAATGCTGCAACAGATTGGGCACTCCTCCACGCCCTCAAACTCCTTGTCGAAATTGCTCTTCCACGTGCTGATCGCCTCTGCTATGGCGCCGTTCTGGGAGAATGAAAAACAGTTAGCTTAGCGCTACACTTACTTAAAAACATATACATATCTGATTAGTCTTTTCCATGTCCTTGCGTCAAAAGCAATCAGCTCTTATCTGCCTACCCTCTTATTTTTAATTCTGCAAGCAGAAAAAATTACCTGATTGCGGACGAATGATGTAAGGGAAAGCAACCATTTTCTGCACTTTACTTCACTGATACCCAAACTTCTTGTGCCATGACATGGTAATAAAAAAGTTATATACAATCAGCTTGATGGGTAACCTATCCTAATGTGAAGAGACTGAACATAGAATGGTAAAAAAAAGTTATAAACATGGCTTCCACTTCCATTCAACTTGCATCACTTGTGCGCAAAATTGTTTCATTCATCCGTAATATTTTTCCATATAATCATCATATTTTCTATACAACCCTTTCCAAAAAAAAATCCCACCAAATCATACAAAAAACCATCATGCTCAATGTGTGGGACTTCAGCATGCTGCTGGCTGTCACATTCGACTTCTTTGCTCCCAAGATTTAGTTGAGCACTTCAAGCATCCAAGATTTTTAAGCATATTTGATCTTCTCACACATAAATTCCTAGGATAACTTCCTTTGGATCAGTTTCTACCATCCATGATGGCCTGCCAATTCAAGTTTATGAACATGTTTAGCTCAAACGAAACACGAGTTGGAACATTGCGTATAGTTGTTGAGGTTGGAGCAAGAGAAATCACTTGTTCATCACGAAGTTGCTTGTCCCTTGACATGCACGCTCAAGAAGCAGCTTCCTTGCTTCGGCTGGTATTGCCTCGGTCTGCATTACAACAAATTGAAGTAGTTTAGTTTGGGTAGTCATATGTTACTTTCTTTTTCATTTTTCTTTCTTAAAAAAAGGACAGACCCAGTGCTGGCAGCTCCCACGCGAGTGGGGTCTCGGGAAGGAATAACCGAGGCAAGCCTTACCCCTGCATGCAGGGAGGCCGCGTCGAACCCAGGACCTTTGGCTCAGTGGGTGGCTTTTCAACCACTGCGCCAGGCCTGTCCTTCTTTCATTTTTCTTTCTTCTATTAAACAATTATTCACCTCTTCTGGAAACCAAACTCCTGGCTGTGTGTTGCCCTCAAGAACTGCTAGAGCAAATGCAGCTGTTGCAAAGCCCACTGACCTGAAAAATTCAATCTAGCATATGCTAAGATGCATTGCAGAATTTATTTCCAATGGGCTAATTTTGGTCAAATGAACCAAATCGATAACCGCTTCACCAAATGTCACTATGAATTCCTGGGCAATAGGATGATGCTTGACTAGAAACTTAAAGCTAACATTAGCATTGTAAGGAAATGGAAAGAAAACAAAAATACGAAGTATGCATTCTCCTAGTTTGAGACAAAATGTAGAAACAGATGGTTTCCATTGAAATAAGTTTTAAAGCAAAGGAAACTATCAATATTGACTGTTGTGGCTTGGACAAAGTTAACTTTAAGCTTCATATTTGCAAATAGTCAGATAGTTAAAAATTGATATACAAAACACCGATTAGGTATTACACGAGGATGCTCAATTGCTTATGCTATGTACTTACACAGATAGCTTTTTATGAGTAAATAACCCAATAGTATTCCGGCCATTTGAACATTCCAAGTCTACCTACAAATATGAAATCAGATCGATCAGGCAATGGCGATTTAGTAATCCAGCACTAGTCTTGACGCAGATAAAGAACTTACTCTCATGGAAACACGTTCTCCTGCAATGCCATCGACGGCTCGAACCAAAGGATCGACAGACTCAACCAGCTTCTGAACCTTATTTCTGTCCCTCAAAAAATCCTGAAGGGCCGGGGGCCAAGATGGTGACAGGTCAAATTAACATGATCCAAATCCTGAATGTAATAAATTAATAATGTTTATGTTCTGAATTCCAGCCCACGGCGGAACATGTACTTTTATTATAATTTGAGGAAATACTTATTAAATGATATAATTTCCAAAAGGTAAATGCCAACAGCTGTTTACAGCTGCCATTATATTTAATTACTCAGTGTTACCAGTAGCAAGTATAACTAAACAGACACAAAGGAACTCACTTTATACAATGCATAACCTGAGGAAAAGACATACAACAGGTAAAAAGTTTGCGAAAGCCTCCATTCCCCAATTCCAGAAGAAAGGAGCACTACCAAATCGAGCACTAACAGTTGGCACACCTAAAATCTTAAAAGTACTCTTCACTTCAGGCAAATTCCTGGAATAGGTAACAAAATGTGAAATTTATTAGCTCCTTCTGGATATATTGGATTTCGGTTTTCGTAGATTATAAGATATAGAAAGGTAAAAGTATTGGCCCAGTGCACTTACAATAAGTAAACATTTTTCTTTCTGACTCCCTTTCCGAAATCAATGTTCAGCGCTCCACTGTAGGGCTTCAATTTGATTTCTTCTCCTGAATTAGTAACACAAATAAGAATGACTTAATATATCCCTGAGGAACATCATAAGTATGTAAATGAAAAGATAGGATGCACCCTTGTTATATGCAATTACATCCTGCCCGAGAAGGAGAAAACTTGTTGTCAGTATTGTTGGGCCAGTGCCACCAGTACCTGCAATATAGTAGAAGAATCTAAAAAGGCATTTAGCAACATATAAAATAAGTATGGATGTAGCTTCATAAATCAATGAAACATTGATGAAACTGGTTAATACAATACAGAGATTATGCAGGTGTTTGTAACATAACATGAATATTTTTGGCCTATCTATTAGGAGGGAACATGTATGATTTAGCTGCTACATGACAACAGAAAACCATATCCGACAACTCTTTCCATACACTGGACGACCATTTGACATTAACCTTTCTAGACAATAAAAAACTCTAACCTTAGTCTCTCAGGTTCGCCATTTTCATTTCTGGCAGCATGTACAAGCTCAGCAGCCATCACTGTCACCAGAGAAGAATACAATACATTAATAATCACTACAAAAATCAAGATATTTCATCTCTTCAAGATAGCCACTTTTTTTTTGACAATGTGCAGTCAGACATTCTTAACTTTGACAATAATATGATGAAATGTATTTAGATTGGCATAATGAAAGTAATACTAATATCTTACCATAAAAACTCCATTATATTATATATATGTCCAGAGCTTTTAAACAGGCACATTTTGATTAGACGATCAGCAAATGTTCTTTCTTCGGAGTCCTGCTACGTCATTGTTATGCACTTAAGTACAGAAGGAGCACCTCATTTCTATATGATCCAATGCCAGGCACATACTTAACATTAATCCAATGATACACAGCTCTCCTGCATGTTTCGAGAAAAAAGAAACTTAACATTAATCTATTTCCCCACTTCCCCTCTTCATGACTTCGTATACTTGTTCACATGGTTTATCAAAATTTTCATCCAAAAACTTGTGATTGTGCAATTCATCAAAGGATTAAGAACACACAAGGAAATTTATGAGTAACAATAAACATAAATAAATAAATAAATAAGAACAAATAACAGTTAGAAAATACACTAATTACCATTGCTGACTCCAGGACATATGCCAGCCGTAGTGATAGCTGGAACACCAGCAGCTTTGGCTTGTTCATGGAAACCTTTTGCTCTCCATGAATAATCAGTATCATCGCAAACATCAATGTATGCTGTCTGCTCAGAAAAAGGAAGTGCGCCAATAGAATTATTCAGGTAAGCAACATCTTCCTAACATCAACGGATTTTTTTTTATAAAAAAAGGCCTCAGGCACAGCATTTTTCTGTCGGTAAACTTTCTGAACTACCTTAGTAGATATTGCTGCCTGCAATACAGTGCACTCCTCCACCCTTTGGAAAGGTCCAGCAGTATGGACAACTAAATCCACACCTAGGGGGAAAAAAGAGAAAATTTCAGGTAGTTATGCTTTGCAGCTGGTACTGCTATTATCGAATTGCACCATGAACTGATACATATACTCTAGCTTGCTTTAATCACTGCATTGTTAGAATATTCGATTCTTCAGTTGTAACCGAGACAATATAACTCGGAGTCATCGTGTGCAGGTTGTTGTATGTGATAGGATCAGTATAGGGCTAGAAGATAGAAGTTGTTGAGAGATTGTTGAGCAAGATGTAATCCAAACCAACTCTTGTAAATCTTGGCACTTTCATGCCCTATATAACACGCAACCGTGGACGAGCCAAGCTTGGCATTCCACGTTCCCAAATTCTCACATAGTAATCAGAGCCCCTTTTTCCTAAACCATCTACTGCTCTTCCATGACGTCCTCGTCCTCGACTCTGATTCAGTTTGGCGCAGTCTCTGAGAAGCTCACGAGGGACAACTACCGCCTATGGAAGGCCCAGTTCCTGCCGGCTGTTCACGGCGCCCGGCTCATGGGGATCCTGGATGGATCTCTCCCCAAGCCGCTGGAGATCATGGAGGTCATTCAAGACGGCAAGAAAACCCAGATGCCGAACCCTGAGTTCGACTCGTGCTTGGCCAAAGATCAACAACTCCTGAGCTACCTTCTAAACTCGGTCACCAAGGATGTGCTGGGTCAAGTAGCGACGGTGACAACCTCAACTGAAGCTTGGAAGGCTTTGGATCTGATGTTCTCCGCATCGACGAGTGCACGCACAACCAATCTGCGTATGCAGCTCGCGAACCTGAAGAAAGGTGGCATGACCACCTTGGTGTACTTCGACAAGATGAGAGAAATCAAGGATGAGCTCGCTGCTGCGGGCGAACTTGTCCCTGATGAAGAAGTTGTAGCCAATCTGCTCAATGGGCTTGATTTTGACTACAACACGTTCGTGTCATCCATTCTGGGGAGGCCGACGCTGATCTCCCTGAATGAGCTCTACTCCTAGATGATGTCCTATGAGCTTCGTCTGGAGGCATACCAGGAGGCCGGCCAGTACCAGTCATCGAAAAACTTCTCTGGGCGCGGACGTGGAGGCGCTCGCGGTCATGGCAACAACAACTGCGGCAAAGGACGTGGCTCTGGTCGTGGAGGCGGCCGCAACAACAACTCAGGAGCAAGCGCTCGCAAGCAAGGTGGATCTGACTCCAAGCCTCGATGTCAGATCTGCAAGAAGGCGGGCCTTGAAGCACCAAGGTGTTGGTACAACTATGATGATGAGGAGGAGGACCAGAACACCAAGACTGCAGGAGCTGCAACAACTGGGTATGTCTATGACACCAACTGGTATGCAGACGGTGGTGCCACAGATCATGTCAACAGTGAATTGGAGACGATGACCGTCCGGGACAGGTACACAGGACATGAACAGGTGCACACAGCCAGCGGCAAAGGTATGAGCATAAGTAATATTGGTCATATAACTTTACATACCCCTGGTATGAGCTTACACTTGAAAAACATTCTTCATATTTCTATTGCCAACAAAAACCTTGTTTCTGTTCATAAACTAGCCTGTGACAACAATGCCTTTCTTGAGTTCCATCCTAATTTCTTTCTTATTAAGGATCAGGCAACGAAGGCGACCCTCCATCAAGGTAGATGTCTTGGTGTGGTCTCTATCCTCTAGTGCTGCAACTAGCCCAACCAGATCCAAGGAAGCAAGTCTATGGTGTCGGTGTCAATAAGCCATCTACCTCACGATGGCATAGTCGTCTAGGTCATCCAGCTTTTCCTATTGTTGAGCGTGTTTTAAATACAAATAAGCTTCCTTGTTGCAACAATGAAACTTTTGAGTCCATTTGTGATTCTTATCAAATGGCCAAGAGCCATCAATTACCGTATTCTAGATCAGAGAGTATGTCTAAAGCTCCTCTTGATTTAATTGCCTCAGATGTCTGGGGACCTGCACCAACTTCGGTTGGAAGACACACATATTATGTGAGTTTCATAGATGATTTCAGTTGATACATTTGGATCTATCTTCTAAAAAATAAGTCAGATGTTTTCCATGTGTTTCGAAGCTTCCAAAGCCTTGTTGAACGAAAGTTTAATAAGAAGATTATAGCTATGCAAACTGACTGGGGAGGTGAGTATGAAAAGCTTAAATCATTTTTCCAGCAGATTGGTATTGCTCATCGCGTTTCCTGCCCACACACGCTCACCAACAAAACGGCCTTGCTGAGAGGAAGCATTGCCACATCGTTGAAGTAGGCCTGGCGCTTCTTGCTAACACTAGCATGCCTCTAAAATTTTGGGATCAAGCCTTTCTAACAGCTACATATCTCATCAATCTCCTTCCAAGCAAGGTTCTTGATTATGCTACTCCAATAGAGCGTCTTCTCCAGGAAAAACCTGATTATACAACCCTTAAAATCTTTGGGTGTGCATGTTGGCCTAATTTACGTCCATACAACACTCGCAAATTATCCTTCCACTCCATTAGATGCGCCTTTCTTGGATATAGGTCTATGCATAAGGGTTTTAAATGTCTAGACGTCTCCACTGGTCGCAGTTATATATCTCGGGATGTAGTGTTTGATGAGAACTACTTTCCCTTTGCGCATTTGCATTCTAATGCTGGAGCTCTCCTCCAAAAGGAGATTGTTCTTCTCCCTAATCATTTGAAAAATCCAGGGGGTGTAGGTTGTGTTGATTCCAGTATTACATGTGCTACTAACCCTGTTTCAGAAATGGAAGACTCATGTTTGCAGGACATAGCAGCAGAATCAGCAGCAAATGCTACATTGCCTCCGGCACAAAATGCTTCTGTGTGCATGGATCTGGATGCCGTAGAAGATCTTGGCACGTGATCCCGTGAAGATTTGGTGGGCGGTGTACCTGCCAGCACGCGATCCTGCGCTGATTCGCCTGGCGCGCGATCCGGCGCCGCCCCGCCTAATGTTGCCGGAGCCATCGGCGGCTCGACGCGTGTGGGGGGGGGGGACCAAACAGCGACCCCGCCCAGGAATCCTTCTCCGGCATCCACTCCAACGGCGCCATCTGTCGCCGGAGACAAGTAGCAGTGGATCCTCTACATCCAGCCCCGGATCTGCTGCTCCAACGCTGCCTCCTGTGATCGACGCCTCTCCTGAACCGGCTCAGGAAGCACCACGGCACAAGACAAGACTTCAGAGTGGTATTGTTAAGCCTAAAAAGTTCTTTGATGGAATTGTCAAATATGGGAATTTTTGTGCTACAGGAGAACCTGAAAATGTTCAAGAGGCTCTGGATGATCAAGATGGAGAAGCGCAATGCAAGATGAATATAATGCATTGCTCAAAAATCGAACTTGGCATCTAGTTGATGAGAGAAAAGGTAAAAATGTGATTGACTGTAAATGGGTGTTTAAAATAAAAAAGAAGGCAGATGGAACTATTGACAGGTATAAAGCTAGATTAGTAGCAAAATGCTTCAAACAAAGATATGGTATTGATTATAAGGACTCCTTTAGTCTGGTTGTTAAAATTGCTACTATCAGACTTGTCCTGTCAGTTGCAGTTTTCAGGAACTAGTGTCTCAGGCAGTTGGATGTACAGAACGTGTTTCTTCATGGTGTTCTGGAAGAAGAGGTGTACATGAGGCAGCCACCAGGCTTTGAGAGTGAAAAAGGATTGGTATGTAGACTTGATAAAGCTATTTATGGTCTGAAGCAAGCTCCTAAGGCCTGGTATGCTAGATTGAGTGCAAAGCTCATTGATCTTGGGTTTAATACTTCAAAGTCAGATACCTCCCTATTTATTTATCAAAAGTCAGGGGTCACCATTTATATGCTTATATATGTGGATGACATTATTATTACTAGCTCTTCTAATGAAGTTGTTGATGCATTGTTAAAAGATTTGAAGGAAGATTTTGCCTTAAAAGACTTGGGTGACTTACACTATTTTCTTGGTATTGAAGTTGCACGTGACAAGGAAGGTTTGCATCTATCACAAGAAAAATATGCTCTTGAAATTCTTGATCGAGTGAGCATGAAAAATTGTAAGGGCTCGCCGACTCCCCTGTCCTCTTCTGAGAAGCTCTCAAAACATGAAGGTGTTCCTCTCTCGGCTGAAGACAGTACAAGGTATAGAAGTATAGTCGGTGCCTTGCAGTATCTCACTCTTACACGACCAGACTTGGCTTTTTCAGTTAATAAGGTATGTCAGTACTTGCATGATCCTACTAGTGATCACTGGACTGCTGTCAAGCGAATACTTCGGTATATTAAGGAAACAATCAGCCTTGGTTAAAGTCTTCAGAAATCTGATTCGTATTTCTTGAGTGCATTTTCTGATGCTGACTGGGCTGGAAGTATAGATGATAGAAGGTCAACTTGTGGTTTTGTAGTGTTTTTGGGACCTAATCTTATTTGTTGGAGTGCCAGAAAACAAGCAACGGTGTCAAGATCCAGTACTGAAGCTGAGTACAAGTCCATGGCTAATGCTACAGCAGAAATTATTTGGATGGAGTCATTGTTGGCTGAGTTAGGCATTAAGCTTAATCAGCCCCCGTGCTTGTGGTGTGATAATTTAGGAGCTACTTACTTGTCTGCAAATCCTGTGTTCCATGCAAGAGCGAAGCATATTGAAATTAATTTTTATTTTGTTCGAGAGCATGTAACAAGGAAGCAGTTGCAAGTTCGGTTGATTTCAACTAAAGAACAGATAGCTGATGGGTTTACCAAGTCACTGTCGGTCAGTAAGCTCGCAGAATTCATGAGTAATCTAAACCTGAAGAAGAAGTGAAGTTTAGATTAAAGGAGGGTGTTAGAATATTCGATTCTTCAGTTGTAACCGAGATAATATAACTCAGAGTTATCGCGAAAATCTTATACAGCGCTCGCTCGCTGAGACTCCTTGGCAGCGAGCAGGACACGTGTCTCCTACGGATTGGCAACACCCTTATCCATCCCCATCTACACCAACAGACTGTCGTCATCTTCGCCGCGGAGACCCTGCAGAGCTGACCCCGGTGGAGGAGAGGGTGCTGTGGTGGGAGGTGGGCAGAGGGCCGGTGGCGGGTCGCCGCCGGCCCCGGGCGGCGGTGGAGGCTGGTGGCCGACTTAGGGTTAGGGATTTCGGTTTTTGGGTTTGGGGGCTTCCATGTCCAGCGGGACTAGAAGGGTGGTCGGTGGCGGCGGCAGCCCGGCGGAGGAGGCGGGTTGTGGGCGGCGGAGGCGAGCCGGCGAGGGCGGAGGATAACCGGTGGGCGGGGTAGGTCGCCGGGGCGTCAAATCCACTTCGTTAGGAAGGGCGGGGAGGTGCGGCGGGGGTGGGTTGTGGGCGGCCTGGCCGGCGGCGGTGGAAGCAACCGGAGGGGGAGGTGCAGGCGGAGCTCTTGAGGAAGATGAGGAAGGAAGAAGAAACGACAGGAAGAAGATAAAGAGATAGCTCTTCGTTCGCTGGAGGCATGTCGTAGCGAACGAGCGTCGACCAGAAGCCCCGGAGTTATCGTGTGCGATAGGATCAGTATAGGGCTAGAAGATAGAAGTTATTGAGAGATTATTGAGCAAGATGTAATCCAAACCAACTCTTATAAATCTCGACACTTTCATGCCCTATATAACACGCAACCGTGGACGAGCCGAGCTTGGCAATCCACGTTACCAAATTCTCACATGCATAACATGAGTAGGATGTTGCATTACTAACCCTGAAGGACGTTCTCCAGCATGCTCATGTTGCGGATATCAACTTGGACAAATTCAGACTGCTCTCCAAGCTTAGCTGCAAAGGACTCACCTTTGTCCCTGTCAAAATGGGTTATCAAGCATCATAAACGACATTTATATGTGCAGCAGGTGAAGGATACTCTGCGGGTGCAGTTCAGAGTAGACTGCAGAGGAGGTGGTATCACTGTATCAGACATGGTAGGTAGCTACCGGTTCCTGCCTCCGACGAGGATGTTGAGGTCGGGACGGAGCTTGGAGAGCGCGGTGGCCGTGGACCCTCCGACGCGGCCGGTGCCGCCGAGCACGAGCACGCGGGCGCTCCTCGGGGGCTTCTTCTGGGCAGCATCCCTGGCGGGGGCGGCGGCGGCGGCAGGAGGCGCGCACGCTCTGACCACGCCCACGGCGGCCATCTCCGGCCGGTACCGGTAATCCTGCTCCCGCTCACGGACGCCAAGGACGAACATGGATGCATGTGGCGAGACGCTACAAGGAGAAGAAGACACGCCAGCTCTGTGTGTGTGGTCGTTGGCAACTCCCGGCGCGGTGGCGCCATCTCCTGCAGTCGTGCGCTCGTGTCGTGACTCGTCAGCTCGCGCGCCGTCTCCGTCTCCGCAGCTGCCACGGGATTTGCATGTGGTGGCAGCACCAGCACGTTACTGTTCCGCAGTTGGGCTTCGCTCGTCAAGATAGTTGGGCCTCGCTCGTCAAGCTAGTTGGGCCTGTGCCGTTTCTTGTTGGGCTGTTTATCCATCAAATCATCCATGAAGAAGATGGTGATGGTGTTGGCCTAGCCTGATCTTGGCCCATTTGAAAGAAATTTCACGAGCCCTACATCCGTACAGTTCCACACAGCGGGGCATTCCGTGCTCCTGCAACCTGGAACGCGTGAGCTGTGCTTGATGCTGTCCAGCACTCGGAAATGGCGATCTGAACACACCCATGCGCAATCGTGTTCATGCTTCTTCCTTCGGCCAGGCTGGCTGGTTCAGCAGGACTTCAGTCTCACAAAAAATCAGCACCAGCCACCAGCCACTAGCCAACCAGCAGTACTTTTTTCTCACAGAAAATCAGCACCAGCCACCTGCCAGAATCAGCACCAGCCAGCCGAACAGGATGGCCAATCCTTCGTCACCAGGGTCCCTGTGCTTGTTCCACCCGCGCGTTGGATCCTCCGCGTCGTCGAACCGGGTCCCCCACGGTAGGCCAACGACGTGGTCCAATTTCGGTTCGCCACGTCATAAAAGCCTCCGTCCTCGTCTTCCTCTGCTCCCCACCTGCTGTTCCATTCCACTGCATTCGTTCGCTTCGAAGCGTAACCTCGATTCCCCAATTCCCCATCTCTCGTGATCACCTCGTCTCTCTCCCTCTCCACCCACTAAGCCCCCATGGCCGGCTACCCGCCGCCCGGCTCTGGCTATCCCTACGGCCCCGGCGCCGGCGGAGGCGGGGGCTACGGCGCCCCGCCGCCCTACGGCTCGTCCCCGGCCCCCTCCGCCCCGCCCTACGGCGAGAAGCCCCCCAAGGAAGGCAAGACCTCCTCCTCATCCTCCGTCCCCTACTACGGCGCCCCGCCCTACGGCGAGAAGCCCCCCAAGGAAGGCAAGACCTCCTCCGCCCCTTACTACGGCGCCCCGCCCTCCTCCCAGCCCTACGGCGGCGGCTACGGGGCCCCGCCCGCCGGCCAGCAGTACGGCGCGCCCTACGGCGCGGCGCCGCCCTCGTCCGCGCCCTACGGGGCCCCGCCGCCGGCGTACGGGGGCGCGGGCGGGTACGGGAGCCCCTTCGCGTCGCTGGTGCCGTCGGCGTTCCCGCCCGGGACCGACCCCAACGTGGTGGCCTGCTTCCAGGCGGCGGACCGCGACGGGAGCGGGATGATCGACGACAAGGAGCTGCAGTCGGCGCTCTCCGGGTACAACCAGAGCTTCAGCCTCCGCACCGTCCACCTGCTCATGTACCTCTTCACCAACACCAACGTCCGCAAGATCGGTAAGTCGATTCGTCAAGCTCGGATGCTCCTGCCATTGTTCGTGGTGCCGTGCTCGTCGTGCTGGCCAGCGATGCTGTACTGGTGGTGTCGTGTATAAGTCTCTGGATTCCGGAAATCCGGATTTGCCAGGCACTTTCATTAATCGCCTTGGTGTTTGACTTTGGGAATCGTGTGATGGAGGACTCCAGTGAGCACAGATGGGTTTATCTGTGATAGGCACACATAGTGGCATTTTGATCCTTTCTTAAAGAAATGGAGAGTTTACTTTCAATTGGGACTAAGTAAGTAGGCAAATATTGAATTGATCAAGTAGATCCATTTGTTTATTTATGTGGAAAATGATCATGTGGAGGAGTAGAGTGTACAGGATTGTTTACAAGTACCAACCACGGGACTGTAGATACAGCACCAAGTAAACTAACATGAAGTCCCTGTTACCAATCTTATGAAACCATGGGCTTTTGTAGTTTATGAACTATGAAGTGATTCTACGGGGCATGTCACTCTGTATCATTGCGTGTAATGCATCATGCATGTAGTTTGTTAATGCCATAATGGTAATTTCGTGCCATATGAGCATTCATATTTCCTAGAGTTATTTAGATACCGATTGTGTTTGGTACCGATTCTAGATAAGTTGAAAATAATAACTTGGTCTTCACTGTTAGGAATATAACCAGAATAATCCTTATCCATTGAGATAGGGTTACATATACAATGTGTGGGCCAAAATGGGCCATATGGCCTACATGGGCTGAAATATAGAAAGCTATGTAAAGGCTATATATATACATACTAATGTTCACAAGCTAAATCATGTTCATAAAATTTTCATATCTCGTTTTATTTTCTTCAGCTACAAGATGTAGAGTTCAACTCATGAGTTGTAGTTTCTAATCCCAACTCAAAAGATCAGTGCTAAGTTGTGCTTCTGTCCTTTTTTGCCCTACTTGATAAAATATTGGAGTCGCTGTTTCCCTTTTGTCTCCTATATTCTATACAAGTATTCTTATGCTATCTTTTGTTTTTCATCCTGTCAGGGCCCAAGGAATTCACTGCTGTGTTTTACAGCCTTCAGAATTGGAGAGTAAGATGATCTGCAACTTAATGTTCCGTTTTCCCTTTACTTTTATGCAAGCAAACTAACCAGTTGATCTAGTGAAGTCACGCTTAGCACTGATACTAATGTTTCTCCATATTTTTCAGGCAATATTTGAAAGGTTTGACCGTGATCGGAGTGGTAAGATTGACTCGTCAGAACTGCGTGATGCTCTTCTCAGTTTGGGCTATTCTGTCTCTCCAACCGTGCTAGACCTGCTTGTGTCTAAATTTGACAAGACTGGGGGCAAGAGCAGAGCAATTGAATATGATAACTTCATTGAGTAAGGGCCTTCCTTCAATTTAACTGGTCTTTATTTCTTATAACTGTTTGCCTAGCAATGATTTTATTTCATATTTCTGTTATGGATATAGTCTCATGGATCATATGGTGCTGTTTGTCATGGATGTTCATAACTCATTAGTGTTTTCTATGAAATTTAGGCAATGATTTTATTTCAGATTTTTTCTTTTCTGTTATGGATATAGTCGCATGGATAAGTGCTTTTTGTCATGGATGTTCATAACTCATTTGTGTCTTATATGAAATTTAGGCAATGATTTTATTTCAGATTTTTCTGTTATGGATATAGTCGCATGGATAAGTGCTGTTGTCACGGATGTTCATAACTCATTGATACTAGAGTTCCTATGAAATTTAATTTAACTAGTGGAACAAATTTTTTCTATATTTTGAATTGAACATGTCTTAACTTGCAAACTACAAAGGATCAAACTAAAAGCTGGTTCTTTCATCAACTGGCCTCCAAAGTATCAGCCATGTTTTCTTATGCTAGACGACTGTGTGATGTCTAATAATGGGGAAACATGATTATATCCTATATGCTTTAAGTTTGGCCATTGCCACAATCCTGATTTTTTTTCTTGTTTTTCTTTACCTCTGCAGATGTTGCCTCACAGTTAAGGTATGCCTCCACCATACTGCTCAAGTGCAAAAAGTCTCAGTAAACTTTTTTCAATTCTTTTCCATCTTACTCTCGCATCTTGTGCTTATTTGTCCGGACTAATTTGCAGGGACTGACTGATAAGTTCAAGGAGAAGGACACCGCATACTCCGGGTCGGCAACTTTTACTTATGAGGCTTTCATGCTGACGGTGCTCCCTTTCCTCATCGCCTAGTGGCAGTGTACTCCACAGTTAAGAGCGAGCTAAGCACACCATGCCAGTTGTGTAGCAGATTGTTATGTTCACAGAGTTATTTTTCCTTATCGCCTAGCTGTGTAAAAAATGGGTACCTCCAGAGTTTATTTTAGCTGTGTGTGAATTCTGGAACTTCACTTGTGTTTCTAGCATTGCGAATCATAATTCATAAAGTTGTACTCTCAGACGGAGACAAGCAAAGTGCCGAATATTCTGGTATAGGTATGTTTAGTTCAGAAAACTGCTGCATCTTATATATTGAACTTGATCTGTTTGTTCAACAAGAACATTTCAATTTTCGCATCTGGCACTGGAAGCACATAGTTTGTACCAGCAGCCACCGCCACCACCATACGGAGACGATCAGGAAAACGTTTCGTTTCATGGTCGTGGTCCGTGGCACCATCAAGAGAAAGGAACTGCGTAACGTTAGCAATGGGAATAACAGCTCAGAGTCGTAGGTCTCTTCCTGTACATGGGTTGGAGCAGCCTGGACGCTCACGTGGTCAAAAACGTCCCAGGCCTCAAGGCGCCGAATGCTACATACACTGTCATTTACAGAATTACAGGAATGATTGAACGCCACCAACAATTTTGCATGTCTAGAACTAAAAAGGAGTCTGGCACAGGGGGCAAGTCGATTTGTTGGACGTCGAGAACCACTTGTAGAGGCAGGCACCGTGGAACTTGTGCCGGCAGGTCTTGCACGCCAGCCGCGGAAGGCTGTGGTTGCTCGTGTGGAGAATGCTGTAACAGATTGGGCACTCCTCCACGCCCTCAAACTCCTTGTCGAAATTGCTCTTCCATGTGCGGATCGCCTCTGCTATGGCGCCGTTCTGGGAGAATGAAAAACAATTAGCTTAGATTAGCACTACACTTTCTTAAAAACATATACATATCTGATTAGTCTTTTCCATGTCCTTGCGTCAAAAGCAAACAGCTGTTATCTGCCTATTCTCTTATTTTTAATTCTGCGAGCAGAAAAAATTACCTGATTGCGGACGAATGATGTAAGGGAAAGCAACCATTTTCTGCACTTTACTTCACTGATACCCAAACTTCTTGTGCATTCAACATCGACGTGCCGCAGGGGGTAACAGTTCGGGAGGCGTATAACGAGATCAATTCCTGTCTCCTCCTTTTTGTATGTAGCAACGATTTCATAAGCCGATCGGTTGACGCTAACTGAGAAATTTTCATCAGCGTACACAGCATCCTTAACCTGTAAAGGGTGGTACAGTTAGTTGAAAGGGAAGTAATAGAGTTCCAACTCCAAGGATCATGCTGATTTCAACTGGAATAGCATTATCTGATTTAAATGTACAATGTACCCACTTAACTGTACATGATTTCAGAAAAAAAAAAACTTCTGAAAACCAAATGATTTAGTGTGCATTTAATGCCAATAAGGTGTCCACAGGCTAATAGGTTCTTACTCTAAGAGAATGAACGCTAGTTAATAAAATCCTAGAAATTTTGGAGCTGGTGGACAAATTATAGCATGCAGGGCCCTTTTCCGCAATAAAAAGGGTAAAGTGTATCTTGACACCACATACCTGAGAAAATTCGTCTAGCAGAAGAGGAGGACTGCACCATTGTCTAGTAAACGACTCGACTGAGTATGACAGTGAACGGTCTCTCAAAGTAGTAAACCATGTGCGCACAAAAGAAGGTAGCAGTCTAATCATCATTCCGTACAATGATCCTGCGAGTGAGGCCATTTGCCATGTCCCAACTGGTGAAAGAGATTCAACATATGGCAGCAACGAACAAGTAACTATGGCATTCTTAGAAGCTTTGGCAGCGGCCTCAGCTTCAGGCATGAGTTCAGCATCCTTTTTCTTCCCGCTAGGAGCAGCAGTCTTTACTGGGATGTGCTGAAAAATGCAATCCAATATGCACGGACTGACCTTCTCTTGTATATATTGGAGCACATTTTCCCTAATAATAGAAGATGATGGTAGTGATTGCAGGTGCGACAACAACAATGCCCATGCAATGAAGACATCAACCTAGTGAGACAAAACACAAAAGAAACATTAGCGCTAAGAGAAAACATTAGCACATAATAAGAGAAAATAGCTTCTTAAGTTTAAAAGACGTGAATGTAGTATACCCTATCTCGCGCTGTCAGATCTGTTTTCATCAATTCAGATGTTGGGAATTCAATTAAGACTGAGAGTTCATCTCTGAGACATACAGTCTTCTCTGAATCTGGCATCAACTCGGCACATTGGCTTATGTCTGATTGCTGAGCAGATGGGCAATTTTCTCCCAGAGAACTATCTTTGAGCAATGAAAGGTGACAGAAGGGCTCAGACAAAAGTAGAGAGAAAGCGGCAAACTGTAAGTGAAATATTGGTTGTGATGAGAAAAGAATCGAATACAATCCACTGACTGGACCCTTGGTAAGTCCCCACAATTCCATGGAGTCCAGTGCAGACCTTCTAATCTGTGGTGAAGCATCCTTTATAAATGATGCTACAAGTTCCCAAAAATGTAAATAAGCATGGCGACTAGAACTTATAATGGATGAAGCTTCTTCACTGAAGGATTTTGCAATTGCCTCTGAAACACCAGAGGCCAAGAACACACGGAGGATACTCTCCACCATCTTGTTAGTACTCTCAGCATAGTCCCCTGATCTTATAAGCTGCAAACTCTGGGAATTTTCTGCTTCTTGGAGATTACCAAGATGGTTGAGGTGACACAACGTAACCAGAGCAGACTCTGCAAGGCTTAATGTTAACTTGTCTGTAGTGCTAACCACTAACTTAAGCTTCTCCAAGGCATCTTCATCTGATACCTGGTTTATTACGGCATCATTTATACCATCTGTCATTTCTTCCACAAGCAAAGCAGATGATTCAATACACTTGAATAACATGCGGAACACAAAACACCAATCATTTTCCTGAAGTTTTGTCCAGCAATACCCAACCATAACAGCCGTCAATTTCAACCCCAGTAACTCAACTGTCCTTGATATGACAATTTCACTAGTGGGCAATGACGAAGCTGCGGCATTATAGAAATTCTGGTATTTCTGAAAGAGAGTCAGCACTAATGATATCTCTGCATCACTGATCTCCCGCTCAACCGTAATTACCAATCTCTGAGCTCCTCCAGTTATACTCAGCGGAAAGCAAGACAGCGCCACTTGCATCCAGTCCTCAATATCTGACAAAGTAAGAGATCATATTACATGCAAATAAAGGCAATATTGTACCTCAGCTATCTTGAGAGAATTCTAATGAAGCCTACCTTGCACTGGTACTTTCCTTGAGCTGGATGACAGACAGGAGATGGTTGCTTCAAGCCAATTCAATATGCTTTTCCCAACCAAATCAGCATATGAAGAATCTTCATTCAATTTCTGCGGCAAGGGTTTTATGATGCTACTCATAACAAAGGGAAGAACCTTCAAGCATTTTCTGTTTACTGCTGAGCCCATAAAAAGATTGCTCAACAGTTTCTCAAAAAATACAAGTGCATCAGATTCTCTCCAGAGACAATCCTTGGTATTAGTAGTAAATAACAAAGCCACAAGAGCACGGAGAAAACGGTCTTCAATTTTCTCAATCTCATTGTCAGAAAGATGCCAAGCATTAAACAGTACCCACGGACCACTCTCGTGCAAAAGAGCGCCACCTAACAGTGTGTCAAGCAACATGGACACAATGCTAACCTCAAGCTGTGATTCCTCTTTCATGTAGTGAATCAGAGAAGGCAAGAATGTTTTCAGTGCACTTCCCCCTTTCCATGTCCAAGTGCACAGGATCTCACCAGCCACCCATGCTCTAGACAAGGAAGAGATAGATGAAGTAATATCAACTGATTGTGAGGTGGCATGTCGTAGATTTCCTGGAATACCTAAAATCACTTCACTAAAGCCAAGATTGAGAACAAGCCTGTCAACGAAAGCAACAAACCGCTCATGTTTCAGTTCCTGCACCAAAGAAATTATCGATTTAGTTCTCCAGAGCTACCACAGTGACTGAGAACCCTCACAAATTTCATTATTTCAAAAGAAGGCTCAGACAGTTGACAGAACGACACAAACCAAATAAGCAAGGACTAACTGTCTACGGCAGATAAGCATCATATTTAGCTAAGAAATATGCAGATATTATACGACTCATCAAAGAAAGTGCTACTCAAATATTTGCGTGAAACAAAAGCAAGGACTATGGGGAGAGGGAAAAAAAAGCACTTACAATTTCATCTGTAATAGCTGGCTCCGACTGGACCTTCACAGATGAATGCCCATTTTGTAAACACGGCTTCAACCAGAGCGGCCAATATTCTCCCTCGGATAATAGAAGATCAAAAAAGCTTTGCAAGTTTGTGTCATCAAGACAGATGAGCTTCAACATCTCCACCACCCACTCTGAACATAAGACTGCTGTCCTTTCCAAATGCAACTCTTTTGTCTGGAATACAAACCTGACAGATTGAGCTAGAATATTTGCCAATCTATTCAATGTGCATGAACGAAGGCTATTCCAAAAGGATGGGCTTAAGCTTCGGCAAAAAGCATGTATGTTTTCTGAAAGGTTAGCCTTCAAATTCATTTTCTCATCTAAATAAACTTTTGGACTTCTGCACATAGGAGAACCAATATCCAGATCTTCTATATGACCTTCCAAATCATCTTCGTCATCAAGAGCCAAAGACATGCTACATTCCCATTCAATGACAAACAGAGCTGCCAGAACAGAAGGAAATACATAATCTTCCTCGGCTCTCCTTAGTGCAAAGAAGCTACCCTGAAGCACTTTAGAAGCAAATCGAGCCATCTCAAAGTTAATTGGCAAAGAATTTTCTTGGGGGAGCTTCAAGTGCTCCGGTTCAGAAGGCAGCAATAGAGAATATGCAAGCCTTGCCCATTCAAAAGTTGATGCCATGAGTACAGATGCCAAATTCTTTAAAATGGATCCAAGAACTTTATGAACAGTCTCAGCAGAAAGAAAAGAAATTTGATCCTCTTGATCTGAGCCACCAAGTGCAGCACTGAAATTTTACACATAGTCCAAATTAGTTCAAATCACACCAATGTGCTGGCACCTGGGGAAAAAACATACACAAAGGAACAAATACAAAGGGGTTGAAGCACATACCACAAGAAACTAGCATAACCATCTGAAGCAGGCATATCACAGAGGACAGAAGCTGCAGTAGAATCTAATAGATCATGTTGCCAATGTTCTGGCTGATATCCATTTTTCTGTAAGTTCCTTAGCTTTCCTCCAGCGATTCTCTCTCTGACTTTCTGAAGTAACAGACTAAGCAATTCTAATCTGTCCTTAATGTTTGATGTCCTATCATCAATGGATTGCTTTTGTTCAGCTCTAGCATATTTGATGATGGAACACCATTGGTCAAAGAAGGACTCGTCTTGAAATAATGACAGCAACAAATCGATCTTTGAGTTACAGGTGCTATATTTTCCATTAAAACACCAAGGCAGAAGGTCACCATTGAACAACTCCAGATAAGACTTGTCATCTGACTTTTCATCATAATTCTGATAATTCTTTAAAAATAGGGGAATGGGCCCAAATATGTCAACCAAAACTGAAAGAAGCTTAACCAGGCTTGGAGTGTCCTGCATCACTAGCACAGTGTTAAATAGAACCAGATACAATTGCTAAGTTGAGTAACTGCATTGTATAGCATAAATTCAAAGAAGGGTAACTTTTATCTCAATATCCACGCCTACGTGTTGATGTATGATATAGCAAATTGAAGGAAATTGTGTTTACATTGATGCTAAAAAGAAAATTCTCTCAATCTACCAGCATCTAAGTAGAGCTGATCTTATGCCAACAGAATTCTAATTCAACAATATCTAGAATTAACAAGTTGGTGGTCTAAATGAAACATTTGCATAGTCAAAGAATACAATTACGTATACAGGTAGAAGACAGACTATGATCATGCTAAAATCAAGTATCTGGTCTTACCATGAACTTGATAGCTGGCAAAGATTGTTCAACCAGCGGTCTTGCTAACCTTTCCAGTGGCCATGTTTTACCTTTGTGTACAACAAGTTGATCCAAAGATAGGAAGAAAGACACGAGTTGTTCTATATGATCCTGAAACTTTGAAAGCTTCTCCCCTTGTTGAATTATGTCCAAACAGTCCCTTACCAGCAACTCACAAGAAATATTGAGTAAACGATTTTCTTTATCTGCAATCACATCCAGTATTTCAACGATGCATTTCTCTAAATCCTGAAGATAGTACATTGGGTACTGCCTGTTTGCAGCTAAGCCTGAATTTTTATGAGATAGCTGAACACCACCACTAGTGTCACCAAACAATAAAAGATAGTCACGCCAAACTATTTTGGCAAGTATATCAGTTATAAGCTTGATGGGGGTATCATCAGAAGAATCTTCTCCAGAATATCTGTAAAAAAAAGAGAGAAGATAATTACACAGGAAACCCAAAAATCACACAAAAAAAAGGTAATTCGAACTAGTTCAGAAAGGATACCTTGATACATTTTCTAGAAGCCACAGAAAACTCTGTTTAAAGGCAATACAAAAGGCCGAACTGTCAACGGCTGATAACCTCTGGTTCCTTCCAGCCCAGAGATTATGCAAAAAATCAAAAATAAATTGTTGTCCCATGACCGCGTTCGGTGGTATAGAGTCCAAAAATTCAACTAGATGAGGATATGAGACTTGTTTGGACCCATAGCATCCATTTTGTAGGAAATTCCAAAACCGACTGAGGACAACTTTGTGAATATTGCAATATGACCAAGCCTCTGGAAACTTTCTAGAGAAAACAAGAATCATATCCCACATAGAAGAGTGACATGACGCATCCTTTTCATGGAATGCACCAAGTAGAGTAGGAGAAAGCTTCTTCACGGTTTCATCATCAAAAACATGAGGGACATGTTTGATGTAACTTGTAAGCAGGGAGTATGTAGCTGACCGTATAACAGCACTTTTTGACTTGAGGACATCAATGAAACATTTATGCATACAAAATGCGGCTTCAACAGAAGAAAGTGTAGTAGATCGAACTTTCAAAACACTCCTGTTTTCTGTACTGGTACTGTCAACATCACAATTTTGTAACTTCACTCCTAATAAAATGTCTATAAGAGTTGCCATAGCTAGCAGAGATGATGATATCACCTGCAGAGGAAACAGAAAATGGACAACAGGTATTAGAAGCACAGTAGGAACTTACAAATGGAAAGTTCAGGATAGAAGGAACCAATGACCATTTCTAAGACTCTAGGAGCAACAAAACAACAAGAACACTCCTCAGAAAAACAGAACTACTATTTGAAGATACAGACTTCTATTAGTTCTATCCTTCTATGTGGGCGAAGAATGGGGCATTGATTATGATCGTTGAAATATAGTGTCAATTGGGTAAACATTAAGAAAAGAAAGGTGGAAAATCAATCAGTTTAATTACAAAATTGATGAATAGCTGATTTGTTTGTATCAGCTGGAAATCACTTGAAACCGATTGCACACAGGGGAAAAAAAACTTTGCAATAAAAGCTGACTGATCAATACACCACGTAGAATGGAAGACCAAAAGCATACCCTCTGATGCATATCTTCCAGTTCATCCATTGGTGTAGCCTTCTCAGACAAAGCTTGTGTTGTTATCTTCAAGTTCTCACTTAAGTAAACAAATGTTTCCTTCACACAGAACATTAATGCCTCCAATCTTCTCTCTGACTGTGGGAATGCTGCCTACAGAAAGAACGGCAACGTGTGAACAAAGCAATATAATATATTATAAAGATCTACAAAGCATCAAATACAGTTTTTCAACAGTTTAATAGAACAAAAAAGATCTGTAAGCATCAAAGCCAGATTGGACAAAGCGTGTTTCACCAAAAGAATAAGTGTAAACTAGGCTGAAGAGACCAAAAAGCTGGCATGGATTCTGTGCTTCTATAATTGAGCTTCAATCTGACCCTTTTAAAGAAATTGAGTTTACAGAAACACTTTTGAGAACTTATCTTGTATGTAAAATCAAGCAAGTATGGTTTTAAGTTCAACTAGGAAGTCTATATGCATAGGCCATGCATAGCTCAGTTCTGTACAATACTGTTCCAGAAATCCCGCGTGACCTTGTACTGGCTCACAATGAGAGAAGTGACCGACCATTCCCATTATTCTTGCTTAATTACTACTTCTTCAAATCACAAAAAAATAAGTCCATCTAGGTTTTTCCTATATTAGCTTAGATGAAAAAATATATTATAAAAGTAATTTTCAACTTTTGTAATCAATCTAGTATTGACAATCTTGTGTTATCAATCTATATTAAATTTTACACATCGATGGTCAAAGCTAAGACTTCGGACAAACACAGATGGACTTGGTCCTAACAAGAAAAAACCGCAAAAAAACTCATAACGTAAGGAAATTTACATGGAATATACATAAACCCAAGCGGCAATTGTGTTCTTACTTATATACCCAACTAAGAAGGAATCAAAATATTTATATTTCCTTTTTCCAACTAATGACAAGTGAGGGTCTGAGGGATATACACGAAAAATCAGCCAGTGGAGTGCATCCCCTAACCAGATCTGAACATAAGAATAAATTTATGATTCTACATCAATGGTCCATTTCTTGCAGTAATTTTTCAGTTATTTGAGGGCTTACCTGAACTCGTCAGGACTAGGCCCAATCCCTTTGGTCGGGTGGAAAATGAAAACTTTCCTGCCAATCCAAAGGGATTGAGTAAATCCCTGCCTATAAAAGGAAGCCCTCAATGGGTTTACCGATTTAGTATTTTAGTCCAGCATTCCAGGTAAGAAATGGCTGCAGAAATCATAGGTGGTCCAGCTGCTTGCAGCCAGTAACATTAATCAGAGAAGGAATAGCACCCACCTCGAATGAACGTCGAGCAGCCTGTGCAACCTCAGGAGCAGGATCAAATTGAGAAAACCACCAAGGACCCATCAAGGTCTTCAGGTGTGGAGCTATACCTTTCCTAAAACAATAAAGTAAATGGGGCCCATTCAAAGATTGACAAAAGAATAGCAAATTAAATAAACAGGAATTCTACTGATTCCTGCTGGGGTATAAAATCTTTTCTAATTGGAAGAAAACCAACAAGGTAACACTGCCAAATATAAACAGCATAGACCAGATGCACCTCAGTTGAATGGAAGGAGATGTACATACTTGATTGCTGTGACAAGGCTAGACATGGCCTCATGAGTAGCACGACGAACTTCTCTGTTATAGTCAAACAGAAGCCTCTTGTACTCAAATGCCTAAAACAGAGGAAAATGATTTAGCGCGTACCTTTTATGATGAAATATAAGCATAATCATGAAACAGACATTACTATCACTCTATCAGTGGATTGAAGAATCAAAGTACTCCAAAAAACAACGGATTAGCAAAATAATTATAATTAATGCATTGATAAGTATTAACCATGTTACCCTTTACTTTTTTCACATTAACTTCAAGCTTACTAGCAACATAAGCAAATATAGCACTAACATGCGACACAGAAGAACTGCTGGACAATGGTTTGCACTCATATGATCTCATGTAACAAGTCTAACAAACCCATGGTGTCCATTGATTAGAGGGAAACAATCTACTCATGCCAGAAAAGAAACAAGTCCACACTGCCAATTGATTGTAGGAAACTAGAGCTCCACATGAGTGATCAAAGACTTGTATATAATAAATATATGTATGACAGAAAAAGAATATTACTTGGACACTAGTCATAATCTCATAAATACATTAAAATCCTATGGAGTACCGCATAATAAAATTGCCACAAAGAAGCTTTTACTCATATAAGGGCCATAAGGATATAAGTCATAAGATCAAGATATAAAGGGGCAATAGAAAAAATACCCATTGTGGAACAATCTGCACAACTTCCTCACCAGGTTTTTGTGCAAAGAGTATAGAGAGCGCGGACAAGGCCTTGAGCTACAGTTATTGAAGACAAGACAAGAGAGTTGTAACATGTTAGGGAAAAAGACCTATGAATAGCAAGTCAGTGAAAGCATATGCAGTGTATTATCCAGAATATAAACATGTTTTTCCTACATGAGAATGCATCAACTTCAAATATCTGACCTTTGAAGGTTCAGAGAGAATTATGTTTCTATGTGTGATGTCTAAAATACCTATTTTCTATGTCATTAACTCTTACAGACATGGAAGACTAATCCTGTCCAGTGAACAATCTGCAAATATGATTTAGGTCAACAATACATTGACATTATAACCACTAGGGATGCAAGTGGGTACCCAATGGTGTTTTTTTGGGCCAGCCAAGCAATTACATGGAATACCATTTTAGTTCATTTCCCTCCCTAAATTAATAGGGTGTCATACCATTGTAGCTAATTTTAGCAAATTTTGGGTCAACTCAATGACCAAATAACCACAAATAATTAAAAAAATAGCAACAGATAGTACAGCGGCAATGTCAGAGTTTTTCATTTTCTTCAAAATAGAAAGTGTGTAACATTTTAGGAAGAGAAGGATAAGAAAGATCAGAAGTTATTTGGAAATTGTAGCATCCCTTCTGATTAATAGTGGTCAAACCTCAGAGTTAACAAAATAGCTGCTCTCTCATTTATTGCTTGAATTTGTGTAAGTTGGACATCACCTAATTATTATTGATTGACAGGAAATTATTGCGAGATAAAGTGAATTTAGCTAAAGTTTCTCACTTTACAAGAACAATACCAATACGATATACTGAGGAAAAGATGAAGGTAAGCAAAAAGAGTATGACTAGCAGTCTGAGTCTAACCTTTGTTGTTGGATCCTTCCTTCCTAGCCTTTTTAGGTTCTGAAGCACTTCACCATCCACATCCTTCATACAAACAATTATCAGAAATAAGGCATGAGAATGCCCATGAGCGCGAAGCCACAAACAGCAGCAAACCAAAAACAGAGCTAGTAAAATCAAAGGCTGTTAGTGGCGCCATGTGGAGCTAGATGATGCTGGATTGAAACAGATAACGTAGTGTGGGTAGGTTGTATGATACCCGTGTAATGAAAAACATGTTATTACACCTACAAATTAAGGTCCAAACTCGAAAGCCCATTCGATTCTAGTTCCTTGCTATCACAGAGGACATGAACTATTGCTACTGGCAATTATAACTTCGTCCGATTTCGCTAGCACGGAGAGCATGTACCGAATTTGGGACCCAAGTAGTAATAGAACAAGACAGCAAGACAAATTCTTCCACTAGTGAACTACGGCGACGAGAGAGATAAAGCATACTGGGGTGAGCCGAATCGGGGCGTCGGGGTCGGAGGACGCGGCGGGATCAACACGGACGGCGCCGTGGTAGCCACCGAAACCGACGGTGGGGATGGCTCCCTGGGCGTGCGGCACCAGCGACGCCGCCATGCCGCTGCTGGACGCGCGGCCCTTCTGCTTCCCCATCGAGGTCGATCCCTCGTCTCGCCCACTTTCTTCACTGCCCCGGCGCGCCGCCGCCGCCGCCGCACGAGTATGAAGACGACGACGGAAGCAAAACCCGAGTTGGTGAAGAATTTGGTTTAGGTTTTTTTTTTCCCTGTGCTACAGGCCCACCCCGTCTCCACTTTCCTTTTTCCTTTCGCTTCGCCTTTGCTATGTAGCCGGCCCATGATGACTATTTGCGAGCCTGAACTAGAGGGAATAACAAATGGAGATACTAATGGGCCCGGCCTTTTTCTCCACTCATGGCTCAGCTGGCCCATACCAAATTACCAACCCGACCCCTTTTTGTGCGTTAAGTCTATCTACCGACCGGTCGCGTCAGCGACCTACCGCGCGACCCCGCGCTGATGGGCTGGCCCAACAGGCCAGCACGCATCTCACGCCTGCACACTCGCGCATGCAACCTGAAACAAGAGAGGGAGGCTGCTGGTCCACTTTTTTTGTTTTGTATCGTTTCAAAAAAAAGTGATAACTTTTTTCTGAAGCGTCCATTTTCAATTCCGATTGCACCACTGCGTCCCTTATCATGAAATCTATAAAACTAGATCCATGAAGCATATATTTTGAAATATTTTTAAAGTAGTGTCAATTTATGTTGAATGCAAACTAATTGTGTGTATCAACTTACGTGTAAACCTTTAAACATAATTTGATAGCAGAACTTTTTTCAGTATATTGGACATCAATATAAGTTGACAGTACTAAAAATTATAAATTGATATATGAAAGATGAGTGTAACATACCCTTCACGATTGTTTTTTGCGGGTACACTTGTGGCGGAAGGTTTTGTGGGGGTTTAACCACCTGGGTAGAGGAGGGAGCTAGTCGGTAAGGAAACTTGATGGAAGGAAGGAGGCGGTGGCGCTGGCCCAACGCTGCTGCCACTGGAGTCATGCTGTCGTCCAACCGCTCTCTCCTAGGATGAGAGTCTCATCAGGATGTTTCCCTGCCATATTCGATTAACTAATTAGGACCGACCATGTTGCACTGCCATACTTGGTTGTACGGAGTAGGGTCGACCATGTTACCCTCCTATACTAGGTTGTTCTGATTAGGGTTTAGGATTTGAGGTTTTAGGGCTGTAAGGGCTACACCGTTACCGTATACTCTTTTCTGTAGGGTTTATTATCTATGTCTAGTTGCTCTGCCATACTCAGTTGTACCGATTTGGACTAAATATGTTGCACTGACGTACTAGGTTGTACTAATTAAGATTTAGAATTTGGGTTTTAGGGTTTAGGATTTGGGTTTTATAGTTAGGATTGTGGGGGCTACGTCGTTGCTATATACTCTGTCCTATATAGTTTAGTATTTAGTCCTAATCAACCTACATGAAATCTTTGCCAACCCATATATGTTTTCAATATCAACCTACACTTAATATGTCCATCAACCTACATATATCTTTGTCATATTCGGTTGCACTGATTAAGGGCGACTTTGTTCCCCCTTGCCACACTCGGTTGCATTGATTAGGGTCGATCTCGTTCTCCTGCAACACTTGGCTGCACACATTAGGGCCGACCACGTACCCCCGCCACACTCGTTGCACTGATTATGGGCGACCTTGTTCATCCTACCACACTCGGTTGCACTGATTATGGGCGACCTTGTTCATCCTACCACACTCGGTTGCACTGATTAGGGTCGACCTCGTACCCCCTGCCATAGAAGGTTGTACCGGTTAGGGTTTTGGGTTGTCGGGGGTGACTCTGTCCCATCGGGCTAAGTAACTATGAATTTTTCCTTGCCATACTCGATTGCACTGATTAGGGGCAACCTCAGCGCCCCCTGTCGTACACGTTTGCACTAATTAGGGGCAACCTCGTTCCCCCTGCAACACTCGGTTGTACTGATTGGGGGCGATCTCGTTCCCCCAGCAATACACGGTTGCACAGATTAGGGGCGACCTCGTTCCCCCTGCAAAACTCGGTTGCACTGATTATGGCCAACCATGTACCCGATGCCATACACGGTTGCACTGATTAGGGCCGACCCCATTCCCTCTGCCACACTCGGTTGCACTGATTAGGGCCGACCACGTATCCCCTGTCATATCCTGTTGCATTGATTTGGGTCAACTACGTACCCCCTACCATACACTGTTGTACCGGTTAGGGTTTTGGGTTGTCAGGGGTGACTCCGTCCCATCTGGTTTAGTAACTATGAATGGCCGCCTGCCATACATGATTTACTAGTTATGACCGACCATGTCCACCCTGACATAGAAGATTGTATGAGTTAGGGCCGACCATGTATCTCCTGCCACAGAAGGTTGTACCAGTTAGGACCGATCATGCCCCCATCCCATAGAGAGGTTGTACTGATCAGGGCCGACCAAGTACCCCCTACCTTAGAAGGTTGTACCAGTTAGGGTCGGCCGAGTGGACGAGAATGTCCCTCTTATTACTCTTGGTTGTGCTGATTAGGGCTGACAATGTACCCCTGCCATAGAAGGTTGGATTTGCTAGGGCCGACCATGTCTCCCTACATACGTTAATATGTAGTTTGCGTATATAAGTTGATAGTTTGCATTTACTGATACATTCCCTATATATAAGTTGATACAGTCCCTATATATAAGTTGATAGTTTGCATTTAGTGATACATACTCTCTATATAAGTTTGGTACATATACAATCTCATGTGTAGCCTATAAATATTTTATGCATGTATTAGTTGATTGTGGATTATTTGGAGTATAGCTTGACACTAACATCGTGTGTAGGTTGCCATTTAGTAACTTTGAATTGCCCCCTGTTCATACAAAACCTGCATTGTTCATTCATATTGCTTGACACACAGGCTGCCATGGATTTATACACCTGTTGCACACCGATTGAGAGAACATGCTGCGTGTATTTTGATACACATCTTGTGAATAGATTGATATATTCTCCGGTGCACTGATTAGAGCCGACCTCGTCCCCCTTGATAGGATTCGTTGCTCTGATTAGGGCCGACCTCGTCCCTCTGATAGGCTCTGGTGCACTGATTAGGGTTTTGGGGGACGACTCTGTCCCATCGGGTTCAGTAACTATGAAATTCCTCCTGATAGGCTTCGGTGCACTGATTAGGGCCAACTTCGTCCCCCTGATAGGCTTCGGTGCACTGATTAGGGACGACCTCGTCCCCCTGATAGGCTCCGGTGCATTGATTAGGGCCGACTTCATCCCCCCTGATAGGCTCCGGTGCACTGATTAGGGCCGACCTCGTCCCCCCTGATAAGATCTGGT
>CM014277.1:4602358-4627073 GCA_004135705.1 Alloteropsis semialata | reverse complement strand
ATCTACAAAGCATCAAATACAGTTTTTCAACAGTTTAATAGAACAAAAAAGATCTGTAAGCATCAAAGCCAGATTGGACAAAGCGTGTTTCACCAAAAGAATAAGTGTAAACTAGGCTGAAGAGACCAAAAAGCTGGCATGGATTCTGTGCTTCTATAATTGAGCTTCAATCTGACCCTTTTAAAGAAATTGAGTTTACAGAAACACTTTTGAGAACTTATCTTGTATGTAAAATCAAGCAAGTATGGTTTTAAGTTCAACTAGGAAGTCTATATGCATAGGCCATGCATAGCTCAGTTCTGTACAATACTGTTCCAGAAATCCCGCGTGACCTTGTACTGGCTCACAATGAGAGAAGTGACCGACCATTCCCATTATTCTTGCTTAATTACTACTTCTTCAAATCACAAAAAAATAAGTCCATCTAGGTTTTTCCTATATTAGCTTAGATGAAAAAATATATTATAAAAGTAATTTTCAACTTTTGTAATCAATCTAGTATTGACAATCTTGTGTTATCAATCTATATTAAATTTTACACATCGATGGTCAAAGCTAAGACTTCGGACAAACACAGATGGACTTGGTCCTAACAAGAAAAAACCGCAAAAAAACTCATAACGTAAGGAAATTTACATGGAATATACATAAACCCAAGCGGCAATTGTGTTCTTACTTATATACCCAACTAAGAAGGAATCAAAATATTTATATTTCCTTTTTCCAACTAATGACAAGTGAGGGTCTGAGGGATATACACGAAAAATCAGCCAGTGGAGTGCATCCCCTAACCAGATCTGAACATAAGAATAAATTTATGATTCTACATCAATGGTCCATTTCTTGCAGTAATTTTTCAGTTATTTGAGGGCTTACCTGAACTCGTCAGGACTAGGCCCAATCCCTTTGGTCGGGTGGAAAATGAAAACTTTCCTGCCAATCCAAAGGGATTGAGTAAATCCCTGCCTATAAAAGGAAGCCCTCAATGGGTTTACCGATTTAGTATTTTAGTCCAGCATTCCAGGTAAGAAATGGCTGCAGAAATCATAGGTGGTCCAGCTGCTTGCAGCCAGTAACATTAATCAGAGAAGGAATAGCACCCACCTCGAATGAACGTCGAGCAGCCTGTGCAACCTCAGGAGCAGGATCAAATTGAGAAAACCACCAAGGACCCATCAAGGTCTTCAGGTGTGGAGCTATACCTTTCCTAAAACAATAAAGTAAATGGGGCCCATTCAAAGATTGACAAAAGAATAGCAAATTAAATAAACAGGAATTCTACTGATTCCTGCTGGGGTATAAAATCTTTTCTAATTGGAAGAAAACCAACAAGGTAACACTGCCAAATATAAACAGCATAGACCAGATGCACCTCAGTTGAATGGAAGGAGATGTACATACTTGATTGCTGTGACAAGGCTAGACATGGCCTCATGAGTAGCACGACGAACTTCTCTGTTATAGTCAAACAGAAGCCTCTTGTACTCAAATGCCTAAAACAGAGGAAAATGA
Source organism: Alloteropsis semialata (assembly GCA_004135705.1). Classification (NCBI taxonomy): domain Eukaryota; kingdom Viridiplantae; phylum Streptophyta; class Magnoliopsida; order Poales; family Poaceae; genus Alloteropsis; species Alloteropsis semialata. The sequence continues at coordinate 4,625,561 of CM014277.1, read as the reverse complement.
TTTAGTGCGTACCTTTTATGATGAAATATAAGCATAATCATGAAACAGACATTACTATCACTCTATCAGTGGATTGAAGAATCAAAGTACTCCAAAAAACAACGGATTAGCAAAATAATTATAATTAATGCATTAATAAGTATTAACCATGTTACCCTTTACTTTTTTCACATTAACTTCAAGCTTACTAGCAACATAAGCAAATATAGCACTAACATGCGACACAGAAGAACTGCTGGACAATGGTTAGAACTCATATGATCTCATGTAACAGGTCTAACAAACCCATGGTGTCCATTGATTAGAGGGAAACAATCTACTCATGCCAGAAAAGAAACAAGTCCACACTGCCAATTGATTGTAGGAAACTAGAGCTCCACATGAGTGATCAAAGACTTGTATATAATAAATATATGTATGACAGAAAAAGAATATTACTTGGACACTAGTCATAATCTCATAAATACATTAAAATCCTATGGAGTACCGCATAATAAAATTGCCACAAAGAAGCTTTTACTCATATAAGGGCCATAAGGATATAAGTCATAAGATCAAGATATAAAGGGGCAATAGAAAAAATACCCATTGTGGAACAATCTGCACAACTTCCTCACCAGGTTTTTGTGCAAAGAGTATAGAGAGCGCGGACAAGGCCTTGAGCTACAGTTATTGAAGACAAGACAAGAGAGTTGTAACATGTTAGGGAAAAAGACCTATGAATAGCAAGTCAGTGAAAGCATATGCAGTGTATTATCCAGAATATAAACATGTTTTTCCTACATGAGAATGCATCAACTTCAAATATCTGACCTTTGAAGGTTCAGAGAGAATTATGTTTCTATGTGTGATGTCTAAAATACCTATTTTCTATGTCATTAACTCTTACAGACATGGAAGACTAATCCTGTCCAGTGAACAATCTGCAAATATGATTTAGGTCAACAATACATTGACATTATAACCACTAGGGATGCAAGTGGGTACCCAATGGTGTTTTTTTGGGCCAGCCAAGCAATTACATGGAATACCATTTTAGTTCATTTCCCTCCCTAAATTAATAGGGTGTCATACCATTGTAGCTAATTTTAGCAAATTTTGGGTCAACTCAATGACGAAATAACCACAAATAATTAAAAAAATAGCAACAGATAGTACAGCGGCAATGTCAGAGTTTTTCATTTTCTTCAAAATAGAAAGTGTGTAACATTTTAGGAAGAGAAGGATAAGAAAGATCAGAAGTTATTTGGAAATTGTAGCATCCCTTCTGATTAATAGTGGTCAAACCTCAGAGTTAACAAAATAGCTGCTCTCTCATTTATTGCTTGAATTTGTGTAAGTTGGACATCACCTAATTATTATTGATTGACAGGAAATTATTGCGAGATAAAGTGAATTTAGCTAAAGTTTCTCACTTTACAAGAACAATACCAATACGATATACTGAGGAAAAGATGAAGGTAAGCAAAAAGAGTATGACTAGCAGTCTGAGTCTAACCTTTGTTGTTGGATCCTTCCTTCCTAGCCTTTTTAGGTTCTGAAGCACTTCACCATCCACATCCTTCATACAAACAATTATCAGAAATAAGGCATGAGAATGCCCATGAGCGCGAAGCCACAAACAGCAGCAAACCAAAAACAGAGCTAGTAAAATCAAAGGCTGTTAGTGGCGCCATGTGGAGCTAGATGATGCTGGATTGAAACAGATAACGTAGTGTGGGTAGGTTGTATGATACCCGTGTAATGAAAAACATGTTATTACACCTACAAATTAAGGTCCAAACTCGAAAGCCCATTCGATTCTAGTTCCTTGCTATCACAGAGGACATGAACTATTGCTACTGGCAATTATAACTTCGTCCGATTTCGCTAGCACGGAGAGCATGTACCGAATTTGGGACCCAAGTAGTAATAGAACAAGACAGCAAGACAAATTCTTCCACTAGTGAACTACGGCGACGAGAGAGATAAAGCATACTGGGGTGAGCCGAATCGGGGCGTCGGGGTCGGAGGACGCGGCGGGATCAACACGGACGGCGCCGTGGTAGCCACCGAAACCGACGGTGGGGATGGCTCCCTGGGCGTGCGGCACCAGCGACGCCGCCATGCCGCTGCTGGACGCGCGGCCCTTCTGCTTCCCCATCGAGGTCGATCCCTCGTCTCGCCCACTTTCTTCACTGCCCCGGCGCGCCGCCGCCGCCGCCGCACGAGTATGAAGACGACGACGGAAGCAAAACCCGAGTTGGTGAAGAATTTGGTTTAGGTTTTTTTTTTCCCTGTGCTACAGGCCCACCCCGTCTCCACTTTCCTTTTTCCTTTCGCTTCGCCTTTGCTATGTAGCCGGCCCATGATGACTATTTGCGAGCCTGAACTAGAGGGAATAACAAATGGAGATACTAATGGGCCCGGCCTTTTTCTCCACTCATGGCTCAGCTGGCCCATACCAAATTACCAACCCGACCCCTTTTTGTGCCCTTTTTTTTTTTGCAAATTTGCGTACTGTACTGTACTGGACCGACTCGGACTCGGAATCCCAGAGAGTCGGACACACGAAGCAATATAGTAATGCCATCGAACATACACATCCCGCGCACGAAAATCTTCCTGACCGCCGGACGCTTCCAAGAACGATGGAGCACGCGCGGCGGGAGGACGCGCCGCCGGGCTACCGGTTCAAGCCGACGGCGCGGGAGCTCATCCACCACTACCTCAACCCCTGGGTGACCAGCCCCGGCCAGACGCCGCCGTTCGGCGAGCCCGAGGGCGTCGTGTGTGCCGCCGACGTCTACAGCGCGGACCCCGGCACGCTCACGTCGCGGCTCCGGCGCTTCGGCCACGACGACGGAAACTGGTACTTCCTCTGCGTCGCCCGGTGGAAGGCCGGCAACGTGGGCACCCGGATGAACCGCGCCGTCCAGGGCGGCGGCACGTGGCACGGCTCGGGGAAGCGGATCCCCGTCCGCCGTCCGCCGTACGGGTACCGGCAGACCTTCGAGTACCGCGACGCCGGCGGCGGCAAGAGCGCGTGGCTCATGGAGGAGTTCGGCAGCGGCCTTCTCGAGGCCACCGACGGCGAGGGCGTCAAGGTGCTCTGCAGGGTGCACCGCACGCCCAGAGCGGCGGCGGACGACGGCGAGGAGGAGGAACGCGAGGAGACCTGCATGGCGCAGTCCAAGAGGCAGCAGCGCACGCCGCGTCAGGAGCACGACCTCGTCGCCGCAGATTATTGGGCGACGGCGCCGGCGCCGCCCGAAGTCGGGTGCTCCTATGCCAGCACGTCCCAGGCTGCATCGGTGACTGCAGCGGCGACCTTGACCACCTGGCAGCAGCAGCAGCAGCAGCAGCAGAAGCCGCCCATGATGGAACAAGGCATGGGTTACCCCTGTACCGGCGTCAATGGCGACGCAGAAATCAAGGGCGAGCCGGAGCCATTGCAGATGCTTGCTCCAGACATGGGATGGCAGCAATTTGTAGAAATGGGCTATGGTTTTAATTATGCAGCTGAAAATGCTCAGCTGAATGAATGGATGCGAAATACCTTCTCATGTCCAAAGCCATGTGAGGGCTCGGCGCAAGAGGACGGATGATCCTAGCAGGGGCAATACGGCAGCAAGCTGATGCGTTTCTGGAAAATTGGCACCTGCTGATGTGCAGTTTCGTAGTGAGTTGCTGACTAGCTTAGCTTAGTGTTGATCCGATGATCCTACTGATGCAGTGTTTCCGTTACTTTGTACTCCATCAGTAGGATCATCATGGATCAACACTGCATCAGTGTCCTCGACTTTGAGGATGCGTTCAGCATGGATGGTGGCAACAAAAACAATCATGACTTCATGAGCGTTGCACTGCTCACTAAAACTGAACCTTGCTTAGTGCAGAAAATGTGACTTCTTTTCGCGAACAAAGTATTTGTTTTTCAGTTAGTCGATAATGACAGCGCTTCCACGGCCCATATGCAAATAGAGTGCCTTGTGTTCATCACCATCACAATCTCTTTACATATCAACAATTGCAACACAGGTTTGAAAACGAGCAATTGCATGGCAAGGGCACAGAACAATCTGTTAAACCTGAACCTAACAGTGGTTTATCAATTAATTATCCCAAACAGGCCTCAAAATATAAGGTAGCCGTGGTGCATTTGGGGTTCTCATGAACCAGTGCTAGCAGATGCACTACCTTGTCGATCGCTTTTCTTCAGCTATATGTTGTCCGGACCACTGGGAAGCGGTGCGTAGCCATTTGGACTTGAAGGATTTGCATCTGATTTAACTGGTATGCACTTCAGGATGGCGCCAACGATCAAGCTGATGGATCCAAGGCCGACGCTTACCAACCAAAGCTGCCAATTAAGCGGAACAGTGCTCGCAAAAGTGCCCAGAAATTCAATGATCACTACTTGAAATGCGACTGTCACAGCTATGATTCCAATAAAGATCCAATTGCTGATCATACCACGGAAAACATTAATCTTCTGCATTTCCCTGCTGTTTATTTCATTGAACACCTGAAAAGATCATCATCACATAATATTATCGTTGATTTGTTATAACAATAAATATGGAAGAATTAAAAATATAGAGATCATCTTCCCTCAAATTTTCAGAGAAACGGCAACATGTATTTCCATATAACTATATTGGTTTGGGATGCAGATAAAATGGTACCAAATTTAAGATTAGAGCCAAAAAAGTGTTTGAAATGAACTTAACCTCAGCACACTATAGGCATTAGGACTGAAAGTGTGTTGATATGCACTCACCTGGCAGAACACAAATGAGTTGAAGATGAGTGTATTGATAACAGATTTGGAATCAGCACCCTTGATGTTCAGAAGTTTTTCCCCACCAAACATGAGAGCTCCAAGTACAACCAACTGATATAAACTTTGTCCAATGATATTTCTCCACATGACCTTGGTAATGAAACTCTCTCCTCTCCGAACAGGCGGTCTCTTCATCATGTCATCATTTGGAGGCTCTGTAGCCAGAGCTAAAGCTCCTAAGGTATCCATAATCATATTGACCCACAACAACTGCACTGCCGTGAGAGGAGCACTCCCTGTAGCACCAAAGTAAAAAAAAAATGTTACTTGAATAATGGATAGAAAGAATTTAATGGAACAACCATGGCAGCATAGAAAAGAGTATCATAGATGATGCCCACACCTGTAATGCATGCTGAGACAAAGTTGATGACTAGAGCAACAATATTGACAGTCAACTGAAACTGCACAAACTTTTGGATGTTTATGTAAACCGCACGACCCCACCTTGCAACATTGATTATAGTTGTAAAATTGTCATCAAGCACTATCACATCAGCACTCTCCTTGGCTACCTGCAGAAGTGTAAGGTTATACAGTTATCTTCCAAGGATCAGGGACAGTTGTTGAAGGGCAAGCTCTTGCTACTCAGGATTTATAAACTTCTAATGCTACCAAGTACCAACCATGTATCCACTCAGCAAGGGGTTTAAACAGAAAGAACAGTAGAGATCAGTACGTTTGATTTCTTAAGACCATAGAGACAAACTATTCGAATCACAGAGTTGAAATTGGAACCAGAAAATAACTAAGCAGATTGCTTTTACAAACATTTCAGCGTAGAATCACTGTTTATGTATTCAGCTGTCACTTAATCAGTTCCTGCTTAATGCAACGTCCATGCATGGATACAAAATAACATAGTACCTCTGTGCCTGCTATGCCCATAGCAAGCCCAATATCTGCTTCATGTAATGCTGGAGCATCATTGGTACCATCGCCTGTCACAGCAACCACCTCATGAAACATACCTCGCAAGTTTGTCACAAGGGTATGCTTGTCCAATGGTAAAGAGCGAGCCATAACCTGCCAATGTTAATTGATAATTAAAATTTGTTGCAAGATATTAGTGAACATATGGTGAGGAGAGTAAGATGCACCTGAATCTTGGGTATCAAGTCCCTCATCTCTTCTGGGCTCTTGCTACGGAAATCGGGTCCTTCTATTGCTATGCCATCATCAGTCAATATTCCACACTCTTTGGCTATGGCTTTGGCAGTATTAATATTATCACCAGTCACCATTCTCACAATGATACCAGCAGACATGCAGGCCTTCACAGCATCCTTGACTCCTGGGCGCACAGGATCCTTGATGCCAAAAATGGATATTAGGGTAAAACCACCGGTCGGACTATCTGAATCATCATCGAAATCATCCACCTCCTTATATGCCAGGCACAGTGTCCTCAAAGCATCTGAAGCAAAAGAGTTGATAGTATCCAAGATGTTCTTTCTCTGAGCTTCTGATAAGGGGACTCTATTTCCATCAGCATCAACCACCGTGTCACACATCTGCACAATAATTTCTGACGCACCTTTGGAGAACCAACGGTATGTGCCACTGGGCAATGAGACCAACACTGCCATTTTCTTCTTAACTGAATTGAAAGGTTCAACCTTAACCTTGGTGCAGGTCCTATCCTCAGCACTGTGACGTTCTTCCAATTTCAAGCCAAATTCTAATATTGCCCTTTCTGTTGGAGTTCCTAATACAGTTTGTGTGCCATCCTTTTCTCTGACAGCCTCTGCACTGGTGTTCTCAAAAATGCCCTGCAAGAGTAGGCCGAATGTGGTTGGAGAAACGACAGAATTCAGATCATCCAAAGTATTGTTATCAGTAACTGACTTTGAAACCTCAGATATCCATATCTTGTCAACAACCATATGGTTAGTAGTCAAAGTTCCTGTTTTATCTGTGCAGATGGTACCAGCAGATCCCATTGTTTCACATGCTGAAAGATGCCTTACAAGTGCTTTATCTTTCATTAGCTTTTTCATTGCAAATGCGAGACTCAAAGTAACAGCTAGAGGCAGCCCTTCAGGAACAGCAACAACAATAATAGTGACTGCTGTAGCGAAGTAGTTCACTATGGTCAATGCGTCAGTAGAATACCATTTGGACAAACCAACAGTTAAACCTTTTTCAATAAGGAATCTAACCATCAGGACTACAAATGTTAAAGTGGCAAACACCAGGCCAATCTTCCCGATGATGGTTGCAACTCCATTTAGTTTAACCTGCAATGGAGTCTCATCCTCCCCTCCTTCACTCAACGTGCTCATCAATCGTCCCCATTCAGTGCGCATACCAACAGCAGTTACCATCATCTTAGCTGATCCATCCTGAACTTTAGTTCCTGCCAATATGAACGGCTTATCTTGAGAAATATAAACCGGGTCACTCTCACCTGACAAGCTGGATTCATCAATCAGAAGGGAGTATCCATGAATGTACAGCCCGTCAGCAGGTACTTGGTCTCCAATTGATAGATGCACGATATCACCAACTAACAAGTCATATATGGAGATCTTTTGTCGGCAGCCATCTCTGGTCACATGGATAAATATCTTCTTCTTTTCATTGTCTAGCTCCTTGAACTGAAGCGACTGCCTGTAGTCACTGATAGCAGTAACCATCACGACCAACAAAATGCTGAGTATTATTCCCAATCCATCATACATGCCCTTGGGAAAACCTTCAGATGCCAGACCAACTACAGCAGATATCAAAGCACATACCATAAGAATGATAAGAGTCATGTCCTGCAATGCATCCCAGACAAACATCCAGAAACTTCTAGGAGGTTTCTCCGCGTATCGATTGACGCCATAGATGCTCTGTCTTTTATCCAGGTCACTAGCAGATATGCCTCTGTCAAACGTCGAACGGATCTTTCTGGATATCCCATCTGCCCCACCATGCATCCTCAAAGATTTAACATCATGCTTGCTTGTGATCGATGCCAGTTCATCTGGATTAATTGAAAATCCAGCGTTGATAATGTCCTCAGTTAGCCGGTACTCTTTATTTTTGACACCTTCACCATCAGATGGTTCACAAGTTAGATAGAGTCAGTAGAGAACAAAAATATCAGTAACACCAGAGTCCAGAAGTTATGCAGTACCATCGACGAAGGTGATTGCAGCCTTCTGCACATAGAGGGCAAGCCGGATTTTTTCCTGTAGCAAAAAAACAAAGAACAAAAAGGCGTCAATTACCTGCATACAAGATAGTAGTTGCTCCCTTGCATGTACCATATGAGATATACAAGCTACTGCATGAATACAAGATGCTTGTAGTTTAGTACTAACAGACATTCCCCTTTTGCAGAAATGGATGGTGTACTCTGTACTCACCCTATGTGCCAAAAGTACAGCACAAATACCATATGTCAATAACTGACTCAAGACAAAACACTGGATTCTCCGAGTAAAAGCAAACAAAAGAAGTTAGATTATGTATAACGACCTCAAACTATAATGACATCTTAGATATGCACACAAGCAAGACTGTGGCAGGTGGGATGGGGGCCTCAACGATGGGACCAATGTGGCTGGGGCGTCACATGACGCGTATGTACTTGTCCTGATGTCTTGGCCCCTCACAAGGCTGCTTCCTGGAAGTTTCCATGAGGGTCGCAGTCATGCTCAGTCTTGGCCAGATAATTGGCCCATGGCCAAGTATCTGTAGTGTATACGGATGCACTAAGCTATGAAATATGAACTGTGAAACAGCAACAGAAACATGCTCTAGCTTTATTTTCCTTAGGGCTTATTATTAAGAACTTGCATTTTGACCAACTGGCTGAATATTTTGGTGCAGACCTTTCCAATGAGAGAAATTTTCTGTGTCGTGATGTGATGGCAAGACTAGGCCAACTGGTGATCATTCTACTTTACTCTGCAGCAGTAATATGCACGTCTTCTTAGCAGGAAAGAAAGATAATGATGAATCAGATGCAGTTAGGCAGAATGGGTTAATTTATTCCAGTTCCATGGTCAGGAAAGGCAGAGTGGGGGTTCGGTGGACTTCCGGAAGGCCTAAAAAAATCACAGATGCAGAAAGCGTCACGTGCCGGCTGCTAAGGAGATGCAGACTGCAGAGCAGAGGAAGAGATCAGAGCATGATCTATGGAGAGGGAAGAAGCCGCAAGCGGAGGCGGAGCGACGGACGAAGGTTTGACTAGGGAGTGGTGGTGGCGACGGCAAGCAGGTACACTACCTGGATGGTCCGCCGGTGGGCTTCGTTCTGGCTGCGGCTGTCGAGGTCGGCCACCATGCGGAAGCGGCGGCGGCGGTTCTTGACGAGCGCGCCCACGGCGGAGCGCCATCGCCGCTGCGCCTCCTCGGAGGGGTTCTTGGGCGGCAGGTCGAAGTCCCGCCGCAGGCTCTTCTCCAGCCAGTCCATCCCTCCACTCCCAGGCTCCCACCCCCGGCGGCTGCAGCGAGCGCGCCGAGGCCGAGGCCGAGGCCGAGAGAGAAATGGGGTTTTCAGGCACGGAAAGAAGGGAGAGCTCTCTCGCTCCATCCTCCATATAAAAGAGACGGTTCACGGCGTGGTCCACAGATGTTGACGCTGACCTTTGGGCCTCCGCAGCCCTGGGCCCCTGGCCGTAGCACGGACACGGCGCCCGCCCGCTTTCCGTCAGCCCTGTGCTGAATCAGCAGCGTGCGACGCAACGCAACTGGCCGGCAACTGCTTCGGATGAGACGATGGATTTCCCAGGATGCTGAGGAGCCGTACGGCACCTGTGACACCATAGGACGACGTGTAGCTGTCCAGATCACCATTTTAGGCATGGTGGCATTTGTGATATTTTGGGCCCTTGACAGCAAGGGAACTGTTGTATATGAGATCTAAATTGGCAACGTAAGTGATTCTGTTGTTATTTCAAAAAAAAAAAGGTGATTCTGTTGGCTTGGCAAAGAGAAAGGAGAAATTTCATTTAGATAGAACTTAGCAGACGTGGTTATCTAGTTGTGCAATAAAATTGGTTATCTAGTTGTGAAATGAAATCATAACTGAGACTCGCCTAAGATTAGCCAAGCCAAGCCAAACATGCATGTATGAATCCATTTGAAATGGAAAGAAAGTGCACTGATGGCCCACCTATAATGGAAAGAAAGTGCATTGACGACCAATTAAAAGGTACAAATATACTAAATCTAACGAACATGATTGACCAACCCGCGGTAGGCAGGTTGGTGTCTATCGATTGAGCATACTAGTCTTTGAGTGAAGATTGGGCTAGAATTGTGCAAAAATCTTTTGGTTCCGAATTACCCTCCAAGTGGTCAACAAATAGCTTAGTAGATTATATAATTCAAAGAAACCTCAGGCCGTATCTTCTTTATTGACAAATAGAAGTGTACTCTATGCTAAAGATTTTTTTTTGAAACGACTCTATGCTGAAGATAACACCAATTGCCAAAGAGAAAATACCCATACCTACTGGCGGGGTACATTTGCAAAAAAAAAAAAGCGCTTTTCTTTTGCAACACAAGTCCAAACTGAGCATATCATTACATGGTTAGATGTATCATGTATAGTTTTACAATTATCTGTGGCAAAAAAGAAAAGAAAAGACAAAATACAAGTCACATACTCATATATGTCATGTATAGTTTTACATGGTTAGATGTATCATGTATAGTTTTTTTAGACAATTCTATGCTACCTACGAATCTGTTTTATTTTTAATTTTTCTTGTTTACGATTTTGCAAAAACGATGTCCGGATGACAGATTTTGCAAATCTGTCACCCAACCGCCGATTGAAACGGCGGTCGCCGTATGATACGGCGGCAAGGGCCAAAACCGCCCTATCAAACGGCGGATAGAAAAACCGGCGAATGAAACGGCGGTAAGCTACAGTATGCGTGGGTATTGTAGCACTTTACCGCCGATTCAAACGGCGGTTCCTCCCTTCCATGTCAAAAAAAATCATAACTTTTTCATATGAACTTGAATGGAGCTAAAATTTATATGAAAATTGTAGATCTCGACGAGATCTACAACTTTATAGTTCAAACTTTTTTTTATTTGAAATAATCTTGATGTTCAAATAATCCACACAATATTCATATCTAAAATTTGAATTTTAGATCTGAACATTGTCTCGATTATTTGAGCATCAAACTAACTCGCAATGAAAAAAGTTTGAACAACAAAGTTGTAGATCTCATCAAGCTCTACAATTTTCGTATGAAGCTTATCTCCAACCGAATTCATATGAAAAAGTTATAATTTTTTGAAGATATGCTGTTCAGAGAAGGAAAATTTTTCTGGTTCATTAGAGCTGAGCATTGCGTGGATCATTTGAACATGAAGATGATTTCAAATAAAAAAGTTTGAACTATAAAGTTGTAGATCTCGCCGAGATGTACAAATTTTGTATAAATTTTAGCTCCATTCAAGTTCATATGAAAAAGTTATGATTTTTTTGACACAAGAGGGAGGAACCACCTCTTGAATTGGCGGTACCCGCGGTTACTGTAGCAAAGCGGGTACTGTAGCTTATTGCCGTTTCATTCGGCGGTTTTTCTATCCGCCGTTTGATACGGCGGTTATATGGCGACCGCTGTTTTAATCGGCGGTTGGGCGACAGATTTGCAAAATCTGTCATTCGGACACCGTTTTTGCAAAATCGTAAAAAAGAAAAATTAAAAATAAAAAAATTCCTACCCTACGTGTAAATGTTTATTTCAAACGAAAAGCCCATGGGCTGATCAATAACAGCTTTGATATGTTGGGCCATGTGGATTCTTCGCAAGCGGGGTACTTGCAAGTTGGAACCGCATCGCACCAGCCCGGCAGCCCGTGCGCGACGTTCCTGCGGCGGCTGAGGACTTCCGCCGCCGCCCTCCGCCGCCGCGCTTCCATTCCCAGGTAGCGCACGCACTGACTCCTCCCCTTACTCGACGAGCCGCTAACCCCAACCCCAATCCAGCGGCGCACGCAGCACAGGTCACGCCTCTCTCTTTCCCATCTCGCAGGACGCACCTGACTTCGTCACCGTATCGGATGGCCCGCACGCGCAGGAGCTGCTCCTGCGGCGCCGGGCCGATTCCGAGGAGGTCCTCGTGTCGGCGGTGCTGGCTCCGCTGCAGGTCCTGGACGGATTTGTGCTGCCCAGGTCCGTGCTCATGAAGGTCTTCGTCACTAAGCCTGGCGCGACGCCGGTGCTTCACTTCGCCTGCAGTACGTTTTGGTCTGGGAGGCTGCACTTTGACTCCGCTAAGTTTTGGGGTGAGGAGGACGGATGCCAAATTGACTACCATATTGACGCTGTTCGGTACCACCCAATTCTTGGTGAAGCTGGAAAAGACAAGTATGGAGGGGCCGAAGTTCAGGTAATGTTTATTCTGTTTCATTCAATGGTTGTTCTTTGGATTAGTCTTTATTTATTAATATAATCAGTAGGGGCTTGCCCCTCCTGTTTCCTCAAAAAATGGTTGTTCTTTGGATGTTTTGGTATGTGGAATGCAAGAACTGAACTACTAGTAAATTGGGGTGCTGCATAAACTTTGTGAAACTAGCACTTGTTTACCACTTTCAAGTGGAGCTGTTGCCTGTAGGATGATTTTGATTGACATTCTCTTTTTGTTTTGCGAGTGTCACTTAAACTCATGAAGCTTATAACAATTTGTCTGTGGATACGCTTTCCACAAATCAGAACCATGAAGCTTCCCTTTGAACATCAACATATTGGCATCGATCACTAATTTTTTGTTTCACTTTGAAAACGCAATATCCAAATCCAACTGCTGTTGCTTCGAGTTTCTACCCAAAAAATATGGATCTGAAGTCTTAAATAAACAAGGCACAGATGATGTCTTTCATACTTGCCTGCAGTCTTGCGCTTTTTGCTATATCGATAGCATTTTGTTATCAATGTTAGGGTAAAATAGTGTTTGTACTTTAGTATAAGGTTTGGGCTCTCTCTTGTCATTCTAAAACAATCACCTGGTTTTTGTGGACATATCAAGGAGAATGTGGATTCCATGGGGTCAAATGACTACTCCTGGGTGAATAGTCATTTGAACTGCACTTGGTTATTAGACCCACATGTAACCTGTGAGGTGCTTATGCCAAAATATTTAAGATTGTATGCATATTCGGTTATATTTTTTTATATTTGTTTACAGTTGGTTTAGTGAATGGTGAAGGACAGGCCTGGCGCAGTGGTTGAAAAGCCACCCACTGAGCCAAAGGTCCTGGGTTCGACGCGGCCTCCCTGCATGCAGGGGTAAGGCTTGCCTCGGTTATTCCTTCCCCAGACCCCACTCACGTGGGAGCTGCCAGCACTGGGTCTGTCCTTTTTTTTTTTGGTTTAGTGAATGGTATTGATGTTTAGAAAAGATGGCTAATTTAGGTAAGGATGGCCGACATAGGGCTGGGTTGGCAAGAAAATTGAAACCATGCTAGGCAGAACAAATTCGTATAGTCCATAAATCCTGAAATTCTTGTTTGCGCTTGTGATTTCCAGTTAAAATTTAACTTTTGTCTTTGTTTTGGAGCTGGAAATTAAGCTTGCAACAGCAAACTGAGTCTCAGTGTTGTGGTTGGTCGTGGTTGTGCTCACTGACTGGGGTTCAAACCCTAGTATTGCACCCAAAAAAATCCCCCTTGCTGTGGTCGCTGGCTTGTGGCTGCGGTGTGTCGCCGGCTTGGGTAACGGTGTACGCCGGCCCAAGTTTGGTTTGGCCCGACATGGGCAGAAGCCAGGGTTTGGGGGATTTTCTCGACCAGGGTCATACGGTCCCTTCTTAATGCAATGCCGTGGGGCGGTTCTTCCTCCACCAGTCAAGTTTTTTTTATTTTTTTTATTAGTTGGCAACACAATTTGGTTAACATGAATGTGGTTTGCAGCACATGACTTGGCAAAGTTGGGGTTCAATGACAGGTGGGCTGACCTGATAATGAAATGTGTAACATTGGTATCTTATAGAGTCCGGGTCAATGGGAACCTCAGTGATAGCTTTATTCCTGAGCGAGGCCTACGCCAAGGAGATCCGTTGTCACCATATCTTTTTTTGATCTGTGCTGAAGGTTTTTCCGCATTGCTGAACAAAGCGGAGGAAGAAGGGAGAATCAAAGGGGTGAGAGTGTGCCAGAATGCTCCGAGTGTGTCTCATTTGCTATTTGCCGATGATTCCTTAATCCTGTTTCGTGCAAATAAGGATGATGCATTGCAGCTACAGAGTATCCTTGATGTGTACGAGGAGGGTTCTGGACAAGTTATAAACAGAGATAAATCAGCTATAATGTTTAGTCCAAACACCAGTAACTTAAACAAAGGAGCGGTTATGGAGGCTTTGGACATTCAGAGAGAAACAATGAATGAAAGATACTTAGGTTTACCAGTTTTTGTTGGACAAAGCAGGAAGAAAGTGTTCTCCTACCTGAAGGATAGAGTATGGAAACACATACAAGGATGGAAGGAGAAGATGTTGTCCAGGGCTGGGAAAGAGATCTTAATCAAGGCAGTTGCACAGGCAATACCGACCTTTGCCATGGGGTGTTTTGATATTACTAAGGAGCTTTGTGATCAGATGAGCTCAATGATTTGCCGGTTTTGGTGGAGTAACCAAGATAGAGATAATAAGATGCACTGGATCAATTGGAACAAACTCACAGATTCAAAGGAGGATGGGGGACTAGGATTCAGAGATTTGCATGCTTTTAACCTAGCAATGTTAGCTAAACAAGGATGGAGATTGCTGCAGAAACCGGACTCTTTATGTGCCCAAGTGCTGAGAGCGAAATACTTCTCTCATGGAGATGTTCTTAGAGCTACTGCCGGCCCAGCGGCTTCATACACATGGAGAAGTATTATAAAGGGGATAGAAGTACTAAAAAGAGGAGTAGTCTGGAGGGTGGGAAATGGGAGAAGCATAAATATCTGGTCAGATCCTTGGTTGGCGAGAGAATGGTCAAGAAAACCGATCACACCTAGGGGCAGCAACCTTCTGAGCCGGGTAGAGGAGTTGATCAATCCAGTCACTGGAAGTTGGGATGTGACCCTAGTGCAGCAAGTGTTTTGGCCGCAAGATGTGGATATTATCCTATCAACACCGGTGCATGTGGATCTGGAAGATATAGTGGCCTGGCACTTTGATAAAAGAGGTGTTTTCTCGGTGAAATCGGCTTACAAAGTGCAGAGGGAGTATGAGAAAAGGAGTGGTAAAAGGGGGGCAACATCAAGTTCTAATGGTGTACCGGGGAGACAAGTGGAGTGGAAAAGGCTATGGCAGATCAAATGCCCGGGCAAGATCAGACATTTTCTATGGAGGTTGGCGCACAACACCTTGGCATTGCGTCGGAACCTGGAAAGGAGAGGCATGGAGCTGGACACTAAATGTGTATTGTGTAACCGGATGACGGAGGATGGGGGGGGGGCATCTGTTCTTTAAATGCAAGCATGTAAAGGAAGTATGGAGGGGTTTAAGGATGGAAGAGCTAAGAGAGAAACTAGCGGACTGTGTTTCTTCCCTGCAAACTATTGCAGCTGTCATGAGACTGAAAGAGGAGGAGCAGATGAAGGTGATCGTTCTACTTTGGCAGTGGTGGTATGAAAGAAATAGGGTCCGGGAAGGAGAAAGAAGAAGGGGAACTGAGGACTTGGTATTTGTAATTGAAAAGAATGCAGAGGTATTTAGGAAGATGGGGAATGAAAAGGCCGAGCCACCATATAGACCAGTACAACGATGGACAAAACCGGAGCATGATGTGATGAAAATAAACTCGGATGGAGCATTCAGGGTGGACACAGGAGAAGGAGGGTGGGGATACGTGATCAGGGATAAACAAGGGGTTGTCCTTTTCGCCGGGGCTGGAAAATTAATCAGGCTAACAGATGCATTCCAAGCGGAAGTACGTGCGTGCCTAGAAGGAGCGAAAGCTGCTGCGGCCCATGGGATGGGAAAGGTGATCCTTGAGACGGACTCATTGATGTTGACACAGGCGATGAGGGATAATTCGTACAGACTATCTAGATTCGGAGGTGATGTTTTAGAGTTGAAAAACTTCATTAGGGAGAATTTCATCTCGGAAGAGGTCGTCTATACGCCGCGTTCTTGTAATAAAGTTGCTCACTCCCTAGCAGAGTTAGGAAGCTTGTGTCAGCCGGAGGCCGACCTTGCATGGAACGGTCCTCCTGATTGTATTCAGGTTTTGGTGGCCAGTGATTTAGCTGAGCCGTTAAGTTAATGGAAAGCTTTTTTCCACGCAAAAAAAAAAGTCTACTTCTTACGCTTGAGGTTCATGGTGTAACTGTCTGAGAGAGGTCCCTTAATTGAAAATCATGATACTTGATATGTAGAACTGAATACTAGTCTCTATGGAAAAATAAACCCATTAGTAGCTAAAAAATTAGACTCGTACAGAAGTGCAACTAGGCATCCCTTGGTTCTGGATAAAAGTAGATATGTCGTTTTTTTTTCTCTATATGAGTTATGTTAAGCTATTTTGAATGTCTATATGCTTTCTTATCCTAATTTGGGATCTCACAATCTTTTCAATTCTTTCGATATGTTCAATTGCAGTAACTGAAATGGGCTAGCACTTAGCAAAGCTTTGCGCAGTACAGAATGAGTAGTCGGTGCGCTATGTAACCCATCATTCAATGTCAACCTGGAAACTGGGATTGTGACGGTGGTCAATCACTTGGAGTTTTTTGAACGACAGTGAAATCTTGTACCTTCATCACTCATCAGTTCCTATTATTACAATCTTTTATTGAGTATTGAACAACGGAAAACCAACCATGTAAGACAATTCAGAAGAAAGAGTCTTACTGGGAAATTCTTGCAACCAGTGCAAGTAGCAGTAGTCAATAAACGAGTTATTTCTTTAAAACTACACTAGGATCGTGCCCGTGCGTTGCTACGGGGCAAATACAAAAAAATAGAAGTGCTAAAATTTAATAAAGGAAAAATCATGTTTACCAAGAGCACCAAATATACGTGGCAAGATAGGAAGGATACATTCATATTTTATAATTCATAGGTTCGTGCCCGTGCGTTGCTATGGGAGGGAAATGAAATTGTAAAAGCGATATCATTTTAGCGAGAAAAAAACAATGTTTATCGAGAACACTAAATATACGTGACAAGACACGCACGGAGACACTACATGTTATAATTCAAGCGAAAACAAAATGATATGGATTGTATAATATGATTCAAACAAGTCATCGATTGTTTAAAATAGTTCAATCAACACTTAAAGTAAATCAACTATCCGACAAACAACTTTATTTTATTGGAACAATTCAACAACCAACTCTATTTTATTTCATAGTTTTTTTTATCTGGCTATATTTTTCTTCAGTGCTGATAACCCCTTCGCCTAAGCCAGCTTTCTCTACTCGATCACAATCTGGGACTTCTAAAAGGAGAAATCCCACCTAAACAATGCTCGGCACAACATGCTCCCTTCAAACAATGCTCTCCTCGACCTGCATTTAAAAACCAGTGTACACCACGAAAAATCTTAACGATCAGTTCACAACTGACATAGCAGGTATAAGATCAATTAAGAATTTCCCATCTACCTATTACTACAGCATAAGCTTCCCATTCTACTTGCCCCTGCTAATTAAACACATGAGTACCACATTTTGGATGCATGCAAGCAACCCATTCAAGAAACAACAGGAATATTTTGGACCCATGCAAGCAACCCTCGGCACAACCCATCATCCTGTCCAAGATGAGCCAGTCGCCCTGAAATGCACAGATGTGTGTTGCCAAGGCACATTTAATCAGTAACCATCAAGGATTGACTCTTCAAACACAAGACCAAAGATTGATCCAGCTACACGTTATGGAATGTGTTGGCGCTGCCTCGCTGGCTTGGCTTGGACTGCATCAGCAAGGAGATCCAGATTAGATGGCCAGTTGGTGCATTGCCGAAAAAATGCATTTTCACAAAACTTGATAGTTCTCATTGCCATTTTCGGAAACTTTGGTGCATTTAGATGTTCATTGAACACAGTGAGTAATAATTAAGAAGTAGACCAGTTCACTGAAAATCAGCCTACAACATTTCTTTCCAATCATTTGATCTGAATCTTGTAGGGCACTGCCAGGAAAGATTAGTACTACTGTAAAATAAAAATAATCGAATTCACAACATGCTCTCGAAACCGCACCACTGCATCCCTCCTACATACATACTTGATAATTGGCATTGCATAGAGTATCAGGACTCCTTGTAGATCCTGGATGTTGTCCATCTCAACAGCACATTTTGCCATGGTATCAGGTTGGTCCCACCTAGCTCCAGCGGCAACCAAAACTGGTTTAACAGTTGTATATGGTTGTGCAGGAATTCCTCTGCTGCCAAAATGAACTGTCCATGGATAACTGATGTGTTGTTTCTTAGCATCAGAGAATTTTCCGAGTCAAGCACCTTGTCACATATGGCAAGGTATTCTGCATGGTGCACGGTTCCAAAGCTTCCACCCACATAATAGTTGGTGAAAATATGTGCCCATGCATAGTGAAATCTATGAACAATCCACGTTCAGTTTTGTAGTGCGGCAATTGAGAGTCAAAATTAACAATTCTGAAGCCACTATAGTTAACTCATTGTTGAGCATAGTAGCTTTCAGTACATGTAACAGAGAATGACATTATTAGATACAAGTGGCTACACAATTTAGCATGATAGTAAAAGGAAAGTAAGACCTAGAAAGGAATATATGAAGCATACGGTGGTACTTGCCCTTGAAAGAACTTTATTTGCAGTCAAAACTGCAGAAATTAAATGAATTTGCCACACTGCATCCAACTCGGGAACATCAGGAAGGTCACATGTCCATCCAGATTCTAGATTCTTTTATATTTTTATATATTGGTCTGGAGATCACATTTTAAATAGAGAACACGGCTCCAACTTTGGTTGAAGATTTGGATACTCTACAGTTAACTTTTGTTTCGGTTTTAACTCACACAGACTAACTGAATAATGCAGAGAAACAAAAAAGCACATATGCAAAATATTAGCAACTAACCGTGACTTCCTTCTCTTAGTGTCTCCACAAGGAAAATCAGCTAAAGCTTCCGAAGCATACTGCAAGGTGAACAAACCATCATATGTTGACTGATTGAAGGTAAAAAATCAGTCCACCTGCACTTCAAAGAGGCCTAACAAGTTGAGATTACTGGAAGTTGCAATCGGTTAGACATTCCTGATACTCTGAAGAAAAAAATATCATTACTAAATAAATGGATCTCTTCCAGCAAGCTCGTGATCTTCTTGGGAGTTCCTTTCCACCTCCTTAAGTATAGGCGCAAAACACCAGAAGGCAGCCAAGGCTTACAATTGCTAATGGCTACATGCACCAGCAGTGAAACCAGTAAGGCAGTACTCGCAAAGTTGATAAGCAAGAAGGAATCAGTTTGCTTTCACATCTGAAAGCAACAGTGTATTATCAGGGCACATTCAATTACGGTGCAATGTGACTGAGAGATCAGAGGCGCTATACCAATTTTCTGAAGTATTTCAGAGTAAGATTCAGACTACAACACCTCCTTTAGTATAGTACTGACAATTGATTAGCATTTATGGCTCAAAAGCTAAAACAGCCATAATTCAAATGGTGTAAAATTGGGAAATAAGAAATAGTGGAAAGAAGCTATTTTCAACAATTACTAAGAGCCACTAAATTGATCATAGAATCAATATATCAAACACGTTGCAGGCATGTTAAAAAAAATCTTCCACCTGTGCTGAGCAATTTCAACCTGCTGGATCTCGTTCAGATAACTACTGATGGACTTTGCATGAGCTATACCTCTCAATTCAACAAGAATTATGATAGATGATCCATAATCACTTATACCAACAAGGATTAAATAAAAAACAAGAAGATTAAACTTGTGGACACAGGGCATTAATCTTCTGGATAGCATTACCATGGCCATCATCGTTCATCGGGAAACATATAGGTTCAGCAAGGTTCATGTTCTGCAGCTGTCAGGTACATGGGCGCACACCAGCTCGACATTCAATAACGCCGAGCCCACGCCTTGCCATCCGCTGCCAGCCAACCACAATGATCCATAATCACTTATACCAACAAGGATTAAATAAAAAACAAGAAGATTAAACTTGTGGACGCAGGGCATTAATCTTCTGGATCTAGAGCATTACCATGGTCATCATCGTTCATCGGGAAACATATAGGTTCAGCAAGGTTCATGTCCTGCAGCTGTCAGGTACATGGGCGCACACCAGCTCGACATTCAATAACGCCGAGCATTGGGTCACGCCTTGCCATCCGCTGCCAGCCAACTGAAAAATATTTCGCGGGCAAGTGGACTGAACAAATACTTGCACATGATGTTTGGCTACCAACACAGGCATCACGAAACCTAGAATCAGTAAAATAGCAACGCAAGGGTATCTTGCCTCTGAAATCAGTAATAACTTGCTCACTCCAAGCCCAAGGACGTCGGCGTAGCTGTGTTGTGACGTTGCTTGGTGTTGTGCAGATCTTCCCGATGCAGTCTGATGTCGTGGCCGCCGTGCACGGGTGTGGAGGCGAGGCTGAAGGCGATGCAGTTCGCTGTCGTGGCCGCCATGCAGTTACCAATTTGGAGCAGGCCGATCCAGAGTGGCCGAGATGACGCCAGGCCAGCGTACCATGGCGGCGGACAGAACGGGAGCGGGATCGACGCCGGCGCCCTGGAGCGCTTCCGTGGCTTGCTTGGAAGCGCCAGAGACAACGGGCGCGGAGATGTCGACGGCATCGCCAACGACGCGCCTGGTGGAGACGCCGCCCGCGCGGTTGCCGGATGCGATGGCCACGCTGCCATCGCCAGGGACCATCACGAGGAGAGGGCAGGTCGCCCGTTTCGGATCGGGGAAGGGGAGGGGCGCATCAGAGAGATCAGGCAAGAAGCGGCGGCGCAGGGAGACGGCGAGCGGTAGGCGTCGGTCAATGGGGGTCCTCCCCCTCCTCTCCTTCTTCTTGCAGCGGCGGCGGCTTTTCAAGCAGCTGGTGTAACACCCCGTCCTCCAACACCGCACAACGCCGCCCTTCCGTAGGGGCTCGCCCGCTTACACATAGCACCCTACTTACACTTTCGTCCTCGCTTCGTGTAAAAGGGTTAACCCGAAGGTGCTATGGCTGGAGGACAAAGGCTTATAAGCTGGTTCCACCCTTGCTCAACTAGCAATGTGGTACTAAACATGTGCACCTGCACTCATGGGCCACAACTGGGCCATATCCAAATTGGGCCGGGTGTCACATACACCCCCCTCAAAGAACCCGACGTCCTCGTCGGTCCAGCTCACCCACACTTGGGCAAATGTCCCAGCAGACCGCCCCCTCTTAGCGCATGACCGTACGTCCAGGGCCCGACATATGCCATGCCGTGTGTCCCATCCCAGGCCCACACGCGCCATGCGCCATACGCCTGCACACTGCGCCCGTACGCGCAACCGCGAGGGTCGGCTCTGATACCACTTGTAACACCCCGTCCTCCAACACCGCACAGCGCCGCCCTTCCGTAGGGGCTCGCCCGCTTACACATAGCACCCTACTTACACTTTCGTCCTCGCTTCGTGTAAAAGGGTTAACCCGAAGGTGCTATGGCTGGAGGACAAAGGTTTATAAGCTGGTTCCACCCTTGCTCAACTAGCAATGTGGTACTAAACATGTGCACCTGCACTCATGGGCCACAACTGGGCCATATCCAAATTGGGCCGGGTGTCACAGCTGGGGAAAACCCCAATCGAACGGAAGACAGGGGACTGGCAGCGGGCGGTGGTGGCGGCGGATGGCCGTGAGAGGGAGAGAGCGATTTTGGGAGAGGGATTTTCGGAGAGCGAAGTAATCAGAGGGCGGAGGCGCGTGAGCGAATTGCGGGTGGAGGGAGGGGCGAGGGGCGGCGGCGGGCGTTGACGCGAGACCGTGCAAGGGGGAAGGCGAAGGGAGGGATTAAGGGTAGGAAAGTTTCCAATCGTAGAATAGGATTCCTGCGAGCGTCGGGCGAAGGGGGAGGGGGGCGCGAGAGGGCGGACGGAAACCGCGTGGTCGAAAGGACCTGCGACGGACAGGAAACGGCGACAAAAAGTTCTTTATAGGAGTAGAGATTGCAACGGTGCTTGTTGCTGTATGTGGCTAAAATATAAGTTGAACATAACAAACTATTTATATTTCTTTTTGGTAATAGAGCCTAACAATTGGGAAAAAAATCTCACTTATTCTTTAAAAAAACACAAAGGGTTGTATTATCCTGTCGATTCACCAAAGGGCATATAAATATTTTTGTGAAACCTGTTCCATGATAAAAAGAAAGGAGCCTGTCAGCTTAAGAGGTTTGGTTTGTTCCTAACCACTAGCACTCCCTGACAGTGTTTGCCTTTCTGTGTGCAGAAATCCTGGGCTAGAAACTGCATGGAGACACTATCTAGTGGCAAGAGGCGTCGACTCTAAACTGGCGAGCTCCATTCGCCACCACTTGATTCAGAAGGAGCGCTTCCAGTATGTGGATTGGCTGAAGAAACGTTCGCCAAAGATCATTGACCCTATCCAAAATGTACTTGTCGTCTGTTGCTACATCTGTCTACGAAGTGGATGACGAATTGCACGTGGATCATGATGACTTTTAGTAGTTCAGCGGGCGACATGTTTCTCGGGTCGGCAGAATCTTCTAAAAAAGATAAGGGTTCCACGCAATGGTTCAGCTAATTTTGATCTGTGAGCGTGATGGAACAGTTTTGTGGTGCCCGTGAATTCGTCAAACGGAGAGCACAACGCGAAAATCGTTGGCGTGTGGATTACGGCCGTGACTCACCTGCTGTTTTGTTTATGCGATGACGAGGATAAGAACGGGCCCACCAGATTGAGGTGGTGGTTCCAGCGCAGGGAACCGCTGATGTGGGCGGTCGGCCACGGTCCTCGCAGCTTCGTCTCCGTTTACGGCTCGGCAAGCGCGGAACCGACTCCGTGGGGGAACCGACGGTCACCCACCGACCTGTGCCTGCGGAGCTCCCTATAAAGCCACCCGTCCCCACGCTCTCTTCCTCTTCGTGGAGTAGAATCGGTAGACGGTAGGGGGCTTGCCGCCGACTCGCATCCCTTCGTCGCGTGTGGCGATGGGTAAGTCGTAGGTAAGGCGCCGTTGTTGTTTTGGATCTCACGTTTGTTCCCTCTTCGATCTGTTGATCAATCAGGGGCGCGGGCTAGCCGGATAGGTCGATTGCTTTTTTTTTGTGGTGCTCGATCCGTTCGATTCCAGGCCTAGGTTGGATGATTCCCCTTCTCTGCTGTGTTTTCCTCTCCGAACCCCTCTATTTGGGGAAATAATTTTGCGTTGATTTTTGCGACTAATTACGTTTCTTTGGTGCCTAGGGTTCT
>CM014277.1:4580460-4597009 GCA_004135705.1 Alloteropsis semialata | reverse complement strand
CTTGTGCTTCCTCTTCTTCACCACCGCCACCGCCGGCTGGGGAGGAAGAGCGCCGCTACCACCAGCAGAAGCAGCAGCAGCTACCCAGTTGAAGTGGGGCCTGACGAGGACGACGAAGCCGAGGAGGAAGCCGGAGACGAGGCCGCCGATGTGCGCGAAGTTGTCGACCCGGGGGAGGATCCCGAGCGCGAGGTGGTGGGGATAATGGCGGCCTGGGGCCGACGTCGCACGGCGGCGAAAATGGCGGGCGGCGCCGTCGGCGGCGGAATGGCGATCTAAATCGAGGAAATGTCTATGTGGCTCTTGTTGTGCAGTAACCAACATGTTTTACAGTACAAATAAAAGAACTTCTGAACTCCAACGCAAACCTACTTGTAGCTCAGTGGTACGCCTTTCGCTTCCTAAAGCCCAGGTCGTGGGTTCGAGTCCCGCGGCCGGCACAATTTTTGCTCCCGCGCGAATAAAACGCGTGGAGGGTGACGTGGCCGGCTGACTGGGCGCCGCGCGAGGGTGACATGGCCGGGTGACTTGGCGCCGCGCGAGGGTGACTGGGCGTGTGACGTGGCCTCCGAGCTGTCTCTGTTTGCTATAAATATAGTGAACTGAGTAGCAAAACAACAACAACATCGTAGCCTAGTGGTGAGGCTCGGGCTGTACGAACCGAGCGGCCAGGGTTCGATTCCTAGCTCCGGCAGCTTTTTCTGGTTTTTTTTCTTTTTTGTTTGGTTTTTCCATTTACCAATTAATAATCTACGACGGTTATTGAAATTCGTCACAGAATCTGGGCCCGAATCTGAGCCCGAATGGGCTATTTACACATCTGCGACGTTCTCAGACTTCGTCGCGAAAATTCCGTCACAGATTCTGGGCTTATCTGGGCTAAGAATAAAATGCTGACGTTTTCTGAAACCGTCGCCAGGATTCCGTCGCAGATTAAATAGTTTGTTGTAGTGCGTTCAACATTGTTGTCATGTGCTAGGTCCAGAATGTGGTGACCTTTGTTGTTTCAGCCGTTCTAGGCTTAAGGAGAAGAGATCGAAAGTAGATTTTTTTTAATCCTTTACGAGTTCAATTAGAACTCTAACTGCACGATGATGAAACCAGTTGTGTCGAGAGTTGGAGCCGTGGTTGGAGTTGGACGGACCATGTGAGACCAATGGGACCCACATATCAAGACAGACCAAAAATAAGGAAGAAGCAATTCTCTCTTTAGAAATTGGTAAGATAAGATAGGTAAACATGCCCGTGCGTTGCTACGGGCGAATATCGGCGACATACGACTTTGCGACCGTGAGCAAGCGAGCAGCCACACAGGCGAAGTCGCCACACCGACCCCCCGACATCTCTTAGCGACAACCTCCTCTCCTATATTTCTACGGGGTGATTTGATTATCAATTTCTTTTTATCTCAATCAAATATTGTTCTCCCCAACTTCCTATAGATATTGGTATGTGTTCTCGTGTTGTCCGGTGTGTGCATGAACCACTCTTCTGCACTATGTACAGTCCTCTAGCATTGACGATTATGCAACGTCTACACGCACTTGCTTTAATTTCAAGCCAATGTCGTACGTGCTATGTAAGACAATTTTATCTTAAGACATCCATTTGGACATTTTCGTCCAAGCTGATTCATCAAAAGAAATCTTGAGCCGTGCTAGTAATTACTTAGTTGCCTTCACAACTACTCTCTCCGTCCAAAAAAAATGCAACTCTCGCTTTTCGAGGAGTCAAACAATTTTAAGTTTGACCAGATTTATGCAAAAATAATACTAATATTTATGGTACAAAATAAGTATCATTAGATTAATATGGAATATAATTTTGTACTAAATATATTAAAAATATAAATATTAGCAATTTTTTGTATAAATTTGGTCAAACTTGAATTTATTTGACTTGTCGAAAAGTAAGAGTTGCAATTTTTTTGACAATGGAGTAGGTACGTAGGTAGCGTCTATCTTGAACATCGTCTACCTCATTTATGATGCAGTCCATGTCCAACGTGTAGATGCCCTTGCTTTTCAACCAAATGCCGTACCTTCTAAACAACTTTTTCTTACAAAATCTATTGGGATCTTTTTCCTCTCCTCGAAATAAGTCTAGAGTGTTTTCTTAATTACTTAATTGCCTTCCTTTACATGCATTGAACTGATGTACTTCATTGCCTTCCTTTACATGCATTGAACTGATGTTCTCCAATTCCTACAAGGACAACATAACCGTTCAACATTGTTGTCATGTGCTAGGTCCAGAACGTGGTGACCTTTGTTGTTTCTGCCGTTCGTAGGCTTAAGGAGAAGAGATCGAAAGTAGATTTTTTTAATCCTTTACGAGTTCAATTAGAACTCTAACTGCACGATGATGAAACCAGTTGTGTCGAGAGTTGGAGCAGTGATTGGAGTTGGATGGACCATGTGGGACCAATGGGACCCACATGTCAAGACAGACCAAAAATAAGAAAGAAGCAATCCTCACTTTAGAAATAGGTAAGATAAGATAGAATGGTGGATTGGATTGAGATGGTGGTTCTTCTTGCCTTCTTGGGTGTAGTGGCCATCGCCGAGGTCGTGGAGGCAATTGTAGCCAACTAGCCACAGAGTACCGTGACATGCCCACTCGATCAAGCTTTTCCGTGCCAATAATCTCTTCTCACGTACTGTCACACTCTGGCCAAGGGCGTGCTTGCTTGGGGGAATTCTCTGGCTACGCGCAAGTTATGCAAAGCACGTAATGAGATGGCGACAGATGATTATCTTTAGTTTGCATAGTGGAGGTATGGAAGCTAATACTCCTAAAGAAAAAAAAATCACTCAATCGCCCTTATAATGATACCAAGAGATCATTTGGACTACTTGTTGCAAGGAAAATATTCCCCAAGACCATGGTTATGATTTTAGTGATTAATGACAGCATAATCGATCATTAGGACCAACGAGTTTGTCAAGTACAATTTGTAGAAATTTTAGGTCCTAAAGATGGTTTCCATGTTATCGTAAAACAAAAAGAGATCAATGCGGCAGGAAGGGCACCCATTGCTTTTGTCAGCAGAGCTTTGGGACCAAAGAATCAAGGTTTGTCAGCCTATGAGAAAAAGAGTCTAGCAATTCCAATGGCCATTGATCACTGGAGACCTTACCTTCAACCTGCTGAATTTATCATTCAAACTGATCAAGAAGTCTTGTTCTTTTAGATGATCAGAGACTCAATTCTTATTGGCAACAAAAGGCCTTCACAAAATTATTGGGTGTTCAGTATAAGATATGCTATAAGAAAGGGGGTCTACTAATAATGCTGCTGATGCATTATCAAGAAGACCAATTGATTCCACATCTGAAGTGTTAGCCATATCAGTGACTCAACCAATCTGGCTTAAGGAACTGCAAGACATTTATACTATCAATGAGCAGATAAAGAAGATTTATACAGAGCTCCTGGTTAAGCCAGTTGACGCCAACTTCAGTCTGGTTCAAGATGTTATCAAGTATAAAGGAAGGATTTGGCTGGGTTATAATGAGCAATTTCAACAGCAGGCAATGGATGCCCTCCACAGCAGCCCAATTGGAGGTCATTCTGGTGTTGCTGTTACTTATACAAAAATCATGAAATTATTTACTTGGCCTCATATGAAAACCAAAATACAAGAGTTTGTAGCTGGGTGTCCTGTATGTCAATAATCTAAAGTTGAGAGGTTTCCATATCCAGGCCTTCTGCAACCACTTCAAGTACCTGAACAAGCTTGGGAGGTGGTGACACTGCATTTTGGTGCATTTTGGTGGTAGTTGACAAATTCTCCAAATATTCTCATTTCATCAAGTTAAGCCATCCATACACTACACTTAAGATTGCTCAAATTTACATGGAAATGTTTACAAACTACATCGTATGCCTTTGGCTATAGTGCCAGACAAAGATAGAATTTTTACCAATTTACTATGGCAAGAGTTGTTCAAAATGTCTGGCACTGAGTTAAGAATGAGCTCTGCATATCACCCTCAAAGTGATGGGCAAACTGAAAGGGTTAATTAGAGTGTAGAGCCTTATTTGAGGTGTTCCACACAAGCTTGTCCATCCAAATGGTTCACATGGCTTCATCTTGCAGATCTTTGGTACAATAGTAATACACATTCATCATTACTCAAATCTTATTTTGAGGTCCTATATGGACATCCACCGAGGCGTTTTGGAATTGAGGATGTTGATTCTTGTGCTATTACTGACTTGGAAACTTGGCTGAAAGAAAGAAGTGATGACCGCTTTACTTAAATAGTAGTTGCTCAGAGCTCAACAACATATGAAGCATCAAGCAGATAAGAACAGGTCTGAAAGAACTTTATCTGTTGGAGATAAGCTTCTTGCTGTGGAGGAAAGAGAACCTGATTTGGATCTTGTAGGCGTTGGTGGCGGCGAGCTCTTTGCTCGAGTTCACCGGCAAGGTCCTCGTCCTGTATCGTTAAACTCGTGAATCCATACCCTAGTAGAAGTAACGTTACATTAACACGCACGAATAGAGTACTTGTTGTTTGAAGGATTCATGCGAGCTGAGTTGTATGAACAAAGGTGCTTGCTTGTTCACCGTCGATAGCCGGACAAGTAGCCGATTCTTGTTCGTCTTGTCCACCAAAGCCGCGTGCGCTGTGCGGCCAATCCAATCCGACTGCAAGGGAATTGGAAACAAACTCGAATACAGACAGACCGGCAATCCGAACTCCGGCCGCGCGTCCTCTAGCCTATAAATCAAATACATGGCAGCCCTAGCTCCCCTCGATCCATCGTCCATCACGTTCTTCCTTCTGCCACCGCCCTCCTTCCCCCGCCCACGTCGTGGAGATGGCGGCGCTGGGCCCGGAGATCTTCAGCCGCGGCTTCCGCTTCAACCCGTCGCCGCTCGAGGCCGTCACCTACTACCTGCCGCACCTCGTCGCCGGCGCGACACTGCACGAGGCCGTGCGCCCCGCCGTGCACCACGCCGACGTCTACGCCTGCGAGCCCGCGGAGCTCGCCCGCCAGTTCTGGCCCCTGCCCAGGACCGGCCACCGCTTCTTCTTCGCCTCCTGCAAGAAGGGCGTGCGCGTCGCCGGCCTCGGCTCCTGGAACCTGCAGAGCACGACGGCCATCAAGGACGGCGCGGAGGCCAAGGTCGGCGAGATCAAGAAGTTCCGGTACAAGAAGCGCGGCGTGTTCACGGACTGGCTCATGGATGAGTTCTCGACGTGCTGCCTGGAGGACGCCGTCGTCGGCGACAAGCAGTACGTGTTCTGCAACATCTACGTGTCCCCCCGGGCTGCTCCAGACTCCGCGGCGCACCAAGAATCTGCAGCCTTCTTCGCGCCACCGGCGGCTGCGCCCATGGTCGAGAGCACGCAGCCAGCGCCCAAGAGAACTGCGCCGCCGCAGAGTGCCGAGCCGCCGTGCGCCAAGCGGATGCGGGGTGCCGTCGCCCCATGGCCCCTCCAGTCGTGCAGCCGGCCAGGTGCATGGCGTCGTTCGCGCCACAGCGGTCGTGCGTTCCAAACCATGGCATGGCTCCTTCGTGGACTCCGTCGGTGTTACGGCCATCACCCGCTTCAGCTCAGCCACCGGCGGCGCCAGCTCCGACCGTTCAGCAGCAGATGCCGTTGCGGTTTCCGTCGGTGGTACGTACTGGCCACATGGCAGTGCAACCGTGTATGCCTCAGCGCGGCGTGGCTCCTTCGTTGACTACCTTGGTGACACGTCCACTGCCTCCGGCGCCGGCTCCGACCACTTGCCACATGGCTGCTCAGCCAGATCACTCGCCGGCGCCCACACCACTGCAGCCTCGTTCGCCACCTAAGCAACAGAAGATGCCGCCGCCGACTCTGCCGGAGGTACGCGCCTCCGACATGCCACTAGCCCAAGCACCGGCACGTCACTGCCGGCCTCAGCAGTCCGTGCAGACGAAGCGGAGGATACTTGATCCGTTTGAAGCCGCTGAGCTGAGGGTCGAAGAAGCAGAGGAGGAAAGGATTGCAGCGCCTGATCCCAAGGAGTCCCCTGCGGCGCCTCAATATCAAGACACCGTGCCGATGGCCGAGGACTCAGCGATGAGTGACGACGAGATGGACCAGCATCTAGCCTCGTTGTTTGAGAACGAAGCAGAGGAAGAAAGGATCGCAGCGCCTGATGATCCGGCGTCCATGGAGTCTCCTGCTGCGTTTCAAGATGTCGACTTGGACGAGCTCGCCAAGATGCTAGAAGACACCGATGGTCCAGTGATGCCTGATGGCGAGGTGGACGAGTTTGCCTGCTTGTTGTAGAACGAAATTGTCAAGGTGCCCAAGGAAGAGATCCCGGATGCAGTTGCATAACAAGCTCAATGGTTCCTTAATCCTTACACACGCAAGAGCAGTAGGAAGTGCTCAATCCAGATTAGAAGAAGGCTCCATGATCATATCTTGAGTAGGAATTAGTAACCTGCTTATTTTACCGCGGGGCAAAATTTTATCCTTCGTGAATGTAACAAACATTGTCTGTTGAATTCAATCTGGGCAGTCTTGTGGTAATTTAGCGGTTGCTTGCTGACTGTTGCATGTTTGTATGTGTTTGCAAGCTCTAATTCTAACTTGTTTCTGCGGATCAATGTCTTGCCAAGTTCTCTAATCTTTGTAC
Source organism: Alloteropsis semialata (assembly GCA_004135705.1). Taxonomy (NCBI): domain Eukaryota; kingdom Viridiplantae; phylum Streptophyta; class Magnoliopsida; order Poales; family Poaceae; genus Alloteropsis; species Alloteropsis semialata. The sequence goes on along the minus strand of CM014277.1, from coordinate 4,590,379 downwards.
AGTGTACAATAACTCTCTACAATCTTTGTACAGTTTTATGAACCGTGGGAAGCAAAACGAGAAAAAAAAAAGTGAGAAAAAACACACAAACTAACAGCAGCAGAGACAGTTTTATGTACAATCTTTGTACATGGCATGCCAATTCGAAGGTTGTTGTCATAGGTGTTGTGCAGCACAAGCTGTGTTGCTTTTCTTTTGGGCATGCTGTGTGAGTGAAAGAAAGCAGTCAGAGCAGTTTACCATCGAAACTTCACAACGACTTGTGTAGCCTAAGCAGGAGATGGTTGATCGTGCTTGCCATGGTGGCATGGTGGAATATGGCCACATACCAGTGAAGCACCGGCAGCGTTGCAAACTTGCAAGGCAAGAACCTGTTAGGTAGGCCAGGCCACGGGCTGTGCCCTTGGCAATTGTAATCAGCGTCTCCGAGTCCAGGGACGAGTTGGGAACACGAGCTGCACCAATTCTATTCATCAGGAAACGTCAAGTGTCAGTACACAAGTTCAGAGTTTCACTTTCACAAGTGTCAAAGTGCAGAGTTTCAGTTCACAAGGATACTAAGAAATGGAAGAAATGACTAGCTGGCAGCAATTTTATCGAGGAATTTCATACAAATCAAATTGAGCAATGCTAATAAAGTACTGAATATCCAATTCATCAGTTGTTAGACCCAGTTTATAGGAAACTCTATCACTGCAACTTCAGAGTTTCAGTTCACAATTGCTGCTGAGTTCATTCAGTTCGGAGGGTACTGGATACTGAAAAAGGTTGAGATAGGAACAAAATTGTCAATAGATTTCAAGTAACAAAGTTAGAATAATGCTGAAAAATTTAGTACTGCTGTTTACACCTCACCCTAATGCATAACCTGTTCGAACCCTAATTGCACAAGGCATTAGTTTCTTCCCAAGTGAAGTAAAGAGTTGAAGTTAACAAGAATAATAAAAAAAAAAATCAAAGGTGAGTGATGGTGAAGTGGCGAAACAACATTCTGCTATTTGGATGGTGTTGACAATCAAAATTGGCATGTGGACCAGAAGGATTGCAAGATAGAAGACGGCACATGGAGCAAGACAGAAGACGGCGCGAGAGCTGGTCACGCCCGGACCGGTCTGACCGGTGCGGGGGACCGGTCAGACCGGTCACCTGAGTTGTAATCCGACTAGGACTCTAAAATTAGGATTCCGAGGTTGTAACGAGTTGTAACTTGGTTTCCTTGCGGGACAAGACCTACCCTCCCTATAAATATAAGGGGATTCGGCCGATTGAACACACAACAATCGAATCTATCCAATTTACTACTTTTGTCCTTTATTTTTTGCATCTCCAAACCCTAGCTTTTCCAACCCTACTTGCTGTTCTTCCTGCGTCTCCGCGACGTTTGAAGGCGTCCTAGGTGGCCTGCCGACCCTAGGGCACCCCTGACGACGTTCTCCCTGACGGATCCTTCCGGGAGGCGTTTTTAGGGTTTTACCCCGTAGCTCGCCGGCGGTAACCGGTCTGACCGGTGCCTCTGACCGGTCTGACCGGTCGGCGCAGGGCAGCTGCGACCTGGTCCGTTTGCGACCCGCGCGAACTAGCGTTCTCGTGTGTTGACCATATTCTGCGTCAACAGATGGATAAAGAATCTTACTATTTACTAATTGGAGGCTCTTTTGAAGTCTCCACATTAATCCTCACGAGACATGCTAGAAAAAAAATACTAGAAATTCTCACAAACATAAAAACATCTATCCATCTATCTGGAGAATCCCCATTGGATCTATTATACTTTCAAAAAATTACCCACTTTTACCATTATAAAAATAGCCCAAAGTAACCCCCTAAATCTATAGGTAAATTACCCACCTCTGCCATTATGAAAAATAAACTAAAGTAACCCTCTAATATTCATCAAAATTACCACCTATGCCAGTATAAAAAATAATTTCCAATAACACCCTAAATTTGCATCTAAATTACCTACATTTGTCATTGCTAAAAAATCAACATGTCATTATAAAAATTATCCCAAAGTACAACAACATATGATTCTAAATTACATATTTTCTCTAATAATTATTATTACAAAAATTATTAACTTAGGGTGTGTATGCATGGTGTGTCTCACCATGTATATCATATATAAATGTACCTATGAAATGATGAAAACACATGTTTCCATGCTCAAACTCTAAACTTGCATAGAAATTACCCACATATGTCATTAAAAAAATCTAAAGTACACAAACATATAATTTTAAATTATCTATTTCTATCATTGTTAATATCAAAAGTCCTGTATATACATGCAATGTTACATGATGAGTGTCACCATATACACAATGTATATATGTATGGAGGAAACAATGAGAATGCCAAATAGTTTTTCGGAAAACACATCTAGAAGTGCAATATAAAGTGGAAAAATATATTTAAGGTATATATATGCAATGCTACATGATAAATGTCAAAATGTAGACTATGTTACATATGTATGGAGGAAAAGAATACCAATTTTCATGGAGGAAAATAATAGCAATTTCGTGCTAATTGTGTAGATCAATTGAGGATTCAATAAAACACATATATGTGCGATGTAAAGTCAAAAAATATATTTAATTAATAATAGAGAGCGCAAGGCAAATAATAATTATTTATTATATATGAATCTAGATTTTTTATAAAATTTTAATACTCATGCTGCACGGGTTGATAAACTAGTTTCATAGCGGCTTCATATTGACCTGTTTTACGCAAAGCGAGACATTGTAACGTGAAGCTGTTTTGAAACATGATGATAAAATAAACCCAAAACCAGACAAAAATAGTTTTTTTATTTCACCAAAGCAGCTTCAACAGGTGAAGCTGTAAGTTGTACCAAGGGTCCATTAAATGTGCACTTTGGTCCCCCGAGTTTGGCCCCGTTTGGCAGAGCACCCAGATCTGATTTTCGGCTGAATCCAGCAGGAGCTCTGCCAAACAGTTTTTCGGAGAGAAGTGATTCTTAGCTGATTCTGTGAAGTGATTCTCTGAAATGAACTAAGGGGCTAAGAGCTGAAGAAAGTAGCTTCTCCTGATTCTGTGAAGTGATTCTCCGTCCTGATTTTTTGCTAGAGAATCAAAGAGAAACATTTTTAGCCACAAAATCACTTCTGTCGGAGAATCAGCTCCCATAGAGAATCAGAATCAGGTGGAGCTCTATCAAACCGGCCAGCTTCGCCCTTGTACCTCTCGAATTAATTACATTGGTGAGTACCTTTTGAGGAACCATAAAAAAGAAAAGGTGTTACACATGATTGATGCTTCGAGACGTGTATGCGGGTGAAAAGGATCAGGAGTGAAGTTTGATAAAGATATTCGCTTGCTTATCAGCCACCGGCCAGCAGTACTTCAGTCTCACAACAAATCAGCACCAGCCACCAGCCACCAGCCAGCCAGCAGTACTTTTCTCTCACAACAAATCAGCACCAGCCACCAGCCACCAGCCAACCGAACAGGCTCATAATGCACGATAAAAAAAGGGAAACATTTAGTCTACTTTCAGGAAGTTTCATTCCCATTTAATAGAATGGGATGAGCACATCAAACACCAAAATTGAAATTATGTATCCTACGGGACGTCTTATTCATCAATTGATTGATATTTAGTGACATGACACTCTTGAAAATTAAATATCAAAATGAAATTTGCCATTGGGATTAGACTTGTGCGGAAGCTGAACATCTCTCTCCGATCGATTTGAACATGTGAGCCGGTGCCCAGTGTGGCATGGCAGGGCCGCGCGAGTCCAGAAGCTGGATGACGGGTGGGGCGGTCACGCGTCGGGGAATCTTGTACTGGCCGACGGAGGCGCCATGGGAGACGGCGTAGTCCGTGAGCTCGTCGAAGGTGCCCGACCGGACGACCATGATCTCCAGTGGCCCGATGGAGCCCTCTGCCACCCGGCTCTGCCTGTACACCGAGTTCATGGCCTCCTCCATCTCCAGGCAGCACTGGTCCAGCACGTCCTTGTCCACCACGCTCTCGTGCCCCTCCATGATCAGGAGCTCCCAGTAGATGACGTAGTGCCCTGGGATGCTCTCGGCGCACGCCTGGCTGGTGTAGTCCAGCACCGCCGCGCCGTGGGGCCGGAGCAGCGCCGCCGACGCACGCTCCACGGCGCGCTGCAGCTCGGCCTCGTCGGTCTTGTCGGACTCGATGGACAGCAGCACGCTGTCGCGGCGCACGAACCGGAACCGCGGCGCGGCGTTGTGGAACCCCGTCACGCGGAGGATGTCGCCGACGCGGTACCTGTTCAGCCCGGCGTAGGTGGTGACCACCAGCTCGTACTCGCGCCCGGCCTCCACGCTCGCGAGCTCGACGAGCTGGCTCGCCGCGGCGTCTCCGGCGTCGTCGTCGTCCACGGGGAGGAACTCGAAGTAGGCCATGAAGGGCATGATGGTGTAGGACACCTCGGACGGGTCGCACATCGGCTGGAGGTTGACGCCGATGGTGCACTCCGAGGACGAGTACGCCGAGGAGACGATGGGCAAGCCGCCGCTGTAGTAATTCAGTGACGGGACGTACTGCGCCATGGAGCCTGTGACGATGGTATCAAGATACTTGGCGTTAGGCCAGATGCGGGCGATAATGCCGGCACCATCACAACCCCTGGAGCCCTCGTCCCGGATGAACTGGGCGAGCTCAGGGTCCGGCCGGAGGACGCCGGCGACCTCCTCGCGCACCAGTGGGTCGGTGACGCGGCCGGTGAGCACGCCGGCCTCAATGTCAGCGGCGAGCTGCTCCCAGTTTTGCTGGAAGAAGCGGATGGCTCGGAGGACGCCGGAGGCGAACACGGCGCCGACGCGCAGCACGGCGTGGCGCTGGCACAGGCCGCACACCACCTGCGCGTACATGCTCTGGAACGCATCCGCGCAGAGGATGGCTGCCACGGGACTCGTGTAGTGGGTGCCGAATGGGGCCTTCTTCTTGAAGAAGTCGCTCTTGAACAGGCTCGTCAGGATAGTCCGCGCTGGCAGGCCTCCCGGCGTCTTCGTCTCCGACTTGGCGAAGTGGAAGTAGAGGCCAGCTCCCTTGTCCAGCCCAGACACATACCTGCACAATTGAGGCCTTATTTAGTTCGCGTGAATTCGATCAAATTGATTGTAGCAAAATGTATTGGAAAGCATAAACACAGAGAGAGACACGTTTTTCAAAAAGATACTTTTGATCGAATTGGTCGAATTTGATGTAACTAAACAGGGCCTATGCATGGACCACGGCCACCACTGCTAGCTTGATAGTACTAGTACTAACTTACTGCTTGATGACAGGCAGAGAGAGGCTGTTGAGCCGCCCGCGGCGGTCGAGCTCATCGGCGACGGCGGGTATGAGCTTGCGCTCGCCACCCGAGGTGCCGGAGCTGGTGAAAAACTCGGAGACGGGGTTCCCCGGCCCCGTCAGGATGGGGGAGCGGTCGCCCTGGGCGATGCGCCGGATGTACGGCAGCAGGTCCTTGTATCCCACCATGGGGACCTTTGCCCGGAAGGTTGCGCGGTCGGTGGCGCCGGCGAGCCCGCATCGCGCGAGGTACTCGCTCTCGCCGTTGCGGGTCAGGATCTCCGCCAGCACGCGCTCCTGCACGGCCTCCACGTTTGCGGTCACCTCCTCGATGAGACGAAGCTTGTCGGCGTCGGTCTTCGGCGCCGGCGACGAGGCCGGGCACCGGGTCGCCGCGCTGGTGGCCGACGTGTCAGACGTCATGGCAGCTGCCATTGCTGGCTCAATCCTAGAACTTAGCAACCGCGAACGCCAACGCTAGGTAGTAGCCGAAGTGGTTTGGGTCGGGATGGCCATGGAGGGTAGCATTTGTATGGGCCTAGTTCAGATGGCCCGGCCAATTTTTTTTTTCTGTCTTCAAGAAATCTTGCATGCATGAAGTATTAAATGAAGTCTATTTACAAAACTCAGTCACAGATGAGTGTAACTTTATGCGACGAATCTAACGAGCCTAATTAATCCATGATTTGCTGCAGTAATGCTACAATAATCATCCTCTAATCGTGCGGTCAAAGCCCTCATTAGATCTGTCTCGCGAATTTGCCAGGGGTTATAGAGGTAGTTTTGTAAACTGACTTTATTTAATATCCCTAATTAATAATCAAAATAGAGATCAAAAAATTATCTTGAGCATATGAACACGGGCCCGGTAAAGCTAAGCTAGCTCGGCCTTTAGCTTTCCCGTGCTAGCCGCGAGCGAGTTAATAAATTCTTTAGCTTTTCCGTGCTAGCCAGCTGTCCCGTGCTAGTTAATTCTAGATCTAAACTTTCCGTCAAAAAATAATGCAACATGTTGCGAGCCAGTTTAACCAGTCCACATTTGACCAAGTTTCTAGCAAATTACATTCATATTTATAACTAAACAAATTTATTATAAATTATATTTTATAATTATTTTAATGATATTTATTTATATAAAAATATTTATATTTTTTATTTATAATTGGTCAAACCTTAAGATACTCAATCGGGTGTCACATTTTCTGAATTTATTTCATGATTTAACCGACTTTATTCTTTCAGTGGTAGACGACGTGCCCCTCGATAGCGAGGCGCTTATGATGACTTTGTCAATCTCAAGATCGGATCAACTGGCTCAATTTCTCGGAGATACTCATAGGGATAGGGTTTGCATGCGTTTATTCATGGGTTAGTGTGCATATATCTGTACTGATCTTCCGCAAAAAAAAACTTGAGATACTAAAAATGACGTTGCGCTAGAATTGCATTATTCTATAGGGAGTAACTATTCGTGTACAATCATTGATTTATGTTGTCACTTGCTGTGCAGGCTCAGCCGATGTCTTTGTTTTTATTGCCCCTAAAGTTGTCTTCGTTTAACGCAATTACAGAGTAATAAGATTTGGAAATGCCATCATCATCGACAATAAGTCGGGCCTGTTCGGCTGGCATGTTGAACAGTGCTCGGCTGGCAAGTTTCGGCTTATTTTCTCTCACACAATACTATTCATTCTACCAACCGAGCACTATTCATTCTACCAGCCGAACAGCCTTAAGTTTATCGGGTTCCCAGAGGGATGACATAAAAAATTACTCATAAGGATTTGTTTGAGTATTGGAGTGGAAAAGAACGGACAAATAAACTAAGGCCCTGTTTAGTTCGAAAAGAAAGTTTGCGAAATTTACTGTAGCAATTCTAAATCGAAGATTAGGAGGACTAAACATGATCTAATTATAAAACTAAATACACGGATGGACGGAAAATCGCGAGACGAATCTATTAAGCCTAATTAATCTATCATTAGAGATTGTTTACTGTAGCATGACGTTGTCTAATCATGGTCAAATTAGGCTCATTAGATTCGTCTCGTAAAATTACCGGGAGGTTATGGAATGGGTTTTGTCATTAACACACGTTTAATACTCCATGTATGTAAGATTCTTTTTGATAAACAGTGAAGCTTGAAAAGTGTAAGAAATCTAAACAGCTCCTAATTTACTCTCACGTCTCTTTCATTCCCTCCTATTTCCTCCCAAATCTTTGCCAAATCTGGTGGATTTGCTATAGGCTATAGCTGGCAGTCTGGCACTTCCAGATGCTTTGTACATCTTTTTTTTTGAAGTTAAAAATTTGTACATCTTTTTTGGCTTTCTTTTTCCTTTGGACGCAACGGTAGTCGGTAGACCACGTGCCACTTACTGTCACACTCACTGTTAAAGAAAATGGAAAATAAAAAAAGGGCGCAGCCTGTGTCAGTTTGTCAGCCTGTTCGCTTGGCTTATCAGCCACCAGCCAGTAATACTTCAGTCTCACAACAAATCAGCACCAGCCACTAGCCACCAGCCAACCAGCAGTACTTCAGTCTCACAACAAATCAGCACCAGCCACCAGCCACCAGCCAACCGAACAGCGTGCCATTGACAGTGCAAGCGACAAGGAGTGGCACGTCGCTGGCTCACTGCACCCTCAGCCATCCGTCTAGGATGCGTTTGGTTTCCTGGTCCAGTGAGCCAGGCTCGCACGAAACGAGTCAGGCTGTTGTTGGCCAGGCTGAGACATGCATGGAGCTTTTGTTTGGTTATCTGCATTGATGTAGCCTGGCTCTTCTGAGTTTCTGTTTGGTTGGTCGTATGCAAGCATCCGGTGTACTGGTCAAACTCACTGACATATGGTCCCCATGCGCTGGCTGCGCTCGCACGAGCCAAGCCGCGCAGAAACGCTCGAGGTGCGTTTGGTTTCCTGGTCCAGTGAGCCAGGCTCGCACGAAACGAGTCAGGCTGTTGTTGGCCAGGCTGAAGACATGCATGGAGCTTTTGTTTGGTTATCTGCATTGATGTAGCCTGGCTCTTCTGAGTTTCTGTTTGGTTGGTCGTATGCAAGCATCCGGTGTACTGGTCAAACTCACTGACATATGGTCCCATGCGCTGGCTGCGCTCGCACGAGCCAGGCCGCGCAGAAACGCTCGATTTCTGCGTTCCTCGCGGGCCTGGATCCAGAGCTACGCCTGCAGCTGGATGGCCTGGCTCTGATGCGCATGCAGGCCACCAATCATACTAAACCTGCATGCCGAGAGCCTGGCCGGCGATGGCACAGGCAACCAAACGCCTCCTCGATTTCTGCGTTCCTCGCGGGCCTGGCTCCAGAGCTACGCCTGCAGCTGGATGGCCTGGCTCTGACGCGCATGCAGACCACCAATCATACTAAACCTGCATGTCGAGAGCCTGGCCGGCGGTGGCACAGGCAACCAAACGCCTCCCAGACTCTAGACAAAGCATATCGTACGTGATCTGCTACCGCTTGAAGCCGCTACTGACAGGTGATCCACTTCCGCTTGAAGCCACCATTGACAAGCGGAGCAGAGGTAGGGGTGGTAAAGACCTCTACATTTAATTCAGCAAGATAAATTTAGAAAATTTACTGTAGTAAAACTAAATCAAAAATTAGGAGGGCTAAACATGATCTAATTATAAAACTAATTACACGGATGGACGGAAAATCGCGAGACGAATCTATTAAGCCTAATCAATCTATCATTAATCCATATTTAATACCTTTAATTAGTGTCCTAATATTTGATGTATCGGGATGAATAGGAAAAACTTATGGAATTAAACATGGCCTTAGCCTAGTAATTTTAAGTATAGAGCTGGATCCAGACTAAAAATACTATATATTTTTTAACTAAAATTAATTAGGGTCAAGTTAGATTGTGAAGAAGACATAAAGACCATAATGAATTACCACCCTTAAGGCTAATCTTAGTGGGGGTTTCATCAGGAGTTTTATCAGCATTAAATAACATACCACAACAGCAATTTTGCTGACATGGCAAGGCCTTTACGAGGAGAGAGGGTTTCATCATCTGTGAGAAGAGTTTCATCCCTTTCATCATCTGTGAGGGGAGTTTCATCCCATAAAACCCATCAGATACAGTTACCTAATTCTCAGACCAGGTAACTATACCATAAAACTGTGCATTGAGACCAGCCTAAGCAGGGAAGGAAGCGGCTGTGACTGCAAGCATGACTGAAGCGGCTGTAACTACATTGAGACTGGCCTAAACAGAGGAGGAAGCTGGGCATGAACCAGCACGCGTGCTCGTTGGAGTTAACTGGTGCAGAAGCAAAAAAGACACAAAGGAAATGGAGGTAAACTATCTACAAATTACCCGCTGGTGATGGGCATCAATGTCTCCTGCAAAAAAGGTTGAAGCTTAAAATCGTTTCCATTGCATCGCGCACCCTAAAAGCACTGCATTTTGAGCCAACATATGGTACCGAAAGCACATATAATCGGGAGCCTGTTCAATTCCCGTCTCCTATTTTTCATAATTGGATATCTCATTAAGAAGACACAAATATTTGCCATTTCTCATCCAGGAATGCATTTCTGGAGAATCGGACAAAAGAAAGAGAACAGACATGCCAGCAATGTCG
>CM014277.1:4526471-4579337 GCA_004135705.1 Alloteropsis semialata | reverse complement strand
GTATAATAATGGCTTGTTACACAGCAAACAGTTATACTTTTCCTATGCTCCACAATCAACCAAACTATATGAACAATCAATATTGGTGGGCCTGAGTGCCACTGCTACCTTTGATCTGTAACCAATTTGAAAAGCTGAAGGCCAACATCCATCTATAGATACAGAATGAGCCCAGCTATTCAGTTCTCACTTACGATTAATATGTGCACCCCCTCCATTTTTGCTATCTTTGTGTCATGAGGGACCCGTGGTACTCTTTGGGGGAAGGGCTACATACCATTCAGTATTCGCAAGTCAAACCCATATAATCAGCCTCAAAGCAGTGCAATGGGGATGAAGACTGAGCTTCATCTAAACACTTAAAACACAAGGTTAAAACCATGAATGCAGCAGCAACACTACTCTGACTTCTGAAAAACACAGACCATTTTATGAAGACGCCGGTCTGGGAATTTCAACAAACACCTAGAGCAAGATGCCACTGAGGGGTAGGTTTGATTGAATCAATACAGCCAATCAAGCAACTGGTTTCAGTCCTTTGTAGCCACAAATTACTGCCTGGTACAGTGATTCCACACTAAGGCTAAATAACCGGGAAAACAGCAAATTACCAAGTTCTTGCCCTCGACAATGACGCGATTCTGCGACCGGATGACGCGCTTGATGAGCCCGGACTCCCCCTTGTCCTTGCCTCTGATGATCATCACCTGGAATTTGAAAAAGGTGGCGAATGGGAGATCTTGCAATGAGAAGAGAGTAGGAGTGTGGGACTAACAAGAGTAACAGGGGGATGGGCTGGAGAACGAGAGAGATTTACATTGTCACCGCGGAGGATCTTCCAGTGCCTGATGAGCTTCTCCGCAGCCTTCCACCCCATCTTCCTTGGATCCGCCTCCGCTCCCCCGCGGGTTTGGGTTGGCGGATCAAGAGGGCAGAACTATGGCGCGCGGCGGCGGCTGGCGAGGGATGCGGCCGCCGGCGAGGGATGGAGGAGGAAAGGAGCGAGTGGCGGCGGCGCGGGTCGCTGGGGTCCGGGGCTGGGGCTGACTGCTGAGCGTGATTGGGCCGGGGTAGTGAAAGAGTGGAATTCTTGGGCCGTAAAGAAGAAGCTTGGGCTGCTCTTCGGCCTGGTATTATCTCTGGGCTGAGCCCAAATTGACTTGTAGTCCACACCTTTGACAAATTTTGCCTATGTTGTAAAGTATAAAGCGAACTTTTACTTAGAAAATAATTTTGCATGTTTCAAATATTTTATTAACTGGTCATATCAAATACTCTTTCAGAATTAAATTACATACAGGTCATATCAAATCCCAGCTAGGTACAGAGTATGCTAACACGAAAGGCGATTTAGGACAGAGGAAAGACCCAGCTTCAGTATGAGAACTTGAGAAGAGAAGGCCCCTGTTTGGGCTTTGGAGACAGCTGACTTTTTTTGCAAAACTAAATTGAAAGTTGAAACTATACATTGTAGAGGGGTGTTTCGTCCATCGATTAATTCTTTTTTATTGACACGGCACTCTCGGAAACATCAAAATGAAATTCACCTTTGGTGGTGGTTAAAGTCTCTATTTGAGTCTAATGTCATCATCCTCGGGTCCTAACTCCTAGTACACACTACAATAGGTCTGGACCCCTTGCAGTTCAGCTTCAACCATTTCTTTGCAGCAATTTCTAACAAGATATTTGACGAGGGTCTAGACCAGGGTTGACCGATCAGCCCACCAATCCACGACACGTCACCAAACGACCCTTCGAAAACAAGAACTAGCGCCCAGATCAAACGGACCCACCGCGTTCGAATGGCTCTGGGCTCACCTATGGAGGTCCCGCCTCGCCTGACGAGTTTTCGCCTCACCCGACGAGTTTCCGCCTCGCCCGACGAGTTTCCGCCTCGCCCGACGAGCCTCCGCCTCGCTCGACGAGTCTCCGTCTCGGCCGACTGGTTCACTCGGCACTGCCCCCCTCCCGCGTTTTGCCCACTCCGGGCCGTACCCACCTGGTGCCTGCCATGTCAGAACGGGATGGGCGCCTGCCCATCGCCACGGCGGCCACAGGGGCACCTGTCTCGTCCAAACAGGAACGCCACAGTCCCTAGAAAAGGACGCTCGCTTGCTCGGGCAACGACACCTGGAGTCCAAAGAAGCACAGTACAAGTCAACCACGAACCAAAAACCACTCGGAGACACATTCGGAGGACCGCCTACACCAACCACTCGGACGCCGCCAACTCCGGGTTAAATGGAACGCCCATTCCGTCAACACCAACTACAACAGTGAGCGCCTGTACGCCGCGTACGGCCCAGGACGCAAGATGACGGCGAAGACCCCGGCGCTGTAACTCACTTTGTAATTCCCTTCTTCTTACCCCTCCCTTTCCTTACTCCCCTTACGACTATAAAAGGGGACAAAGGGGGGGTCGATGGGGACATCATCGAGGAGAACACTCGTGCACACGCACGCAACACACTACCACGCATTACACAGGGACTTGGGACCGTTCTCCCTCTCCCGACCGGTTTGTAACCCCTACTACAGACTTGGACTCGAGAACACCGGTTCACACTGGACGTAAAGTATTACTCTTCGGATGCCTGAACCAGTATAACTTCCTGTGCCTCTTGAGCCACCATCCGGTGCCCTGACACACGATCGTAGAAATATTACTTGCCGGCGGTAGAGAACCCCGACAATATTAAATCAGTACTAGTCTGATAACATTTCTTGGTTAAATTCTTCACAATTATTGAAGATCTCTGAGTCAAAGTCTGAAGCTAGTTCGTCAACAATTGAAGCACGGCGTGCGTAAAGGCTCCACGAGCCCATCCCGTGCACCGACGACGATCCACCATGCCCACCGACGACGATCCATGGCAACTTAAATGTCAACGATCAGAGTCAGTCTCCCCAAGCTACCATTCGTAGAACTCTTCAGTCAGTCTCCCCAAGCTACGATCTTGCTCTGCTCTCGCGCGCGCACCAGCACCACCACCCAGCCAGGCATCACTCCCAGCGGCGGCGAGCCACATCTAGCCTAGGCCTCCATTACCAATGGGCGCCGGCGACGACACCGCGCCGGCCAAGTCCGCGATGGAGGTGTCCTCGTCGTCGACGTCCTCCACCACGGCGCCGCCGTCGGTGCTCAGGTCCGTGCTGCTCTCGTACGCGTACGTGGGCATCTGGATCAGCCTGAGCTTCTCGGTGATCGTGTACAACAAGGACATCCTGGACCCCAAGATGTACGGCTGGCCCTTCCCCATCTCGCTCACCATGATCCACATGGCCTTCTGCACTGCCCTCGCTGCGGCGCTCGTCCACGCGCTCCACGTCGTCGACGTCCCGTCCTCGCCGTCCATGACGCCGCGCCTCTACGCCGCCTCCGTCGTGCCCATCGGCGCGCTTTCACTCTGGTTCTCCAACTCCGCCTACATCTACCTCTCCGTCTCCTTCATCCAGATGCTCAAGGCGCTCGTCTGCTCCCTCGCCGTCGCCTTCCGCACCGACTCCTTCCGCCGCGCCTCCATGCTCAACATGCTCGGCATCTCCGCGGGCGTCGCCGTCGCCGCGTACGGCGAGGCCCGCTTCGACGTGTTCGGCGCCCGCTTCGACGTGTTCGGCGTACGGCGAGGCCCGCTTCGACGTGTTCGGCGTCACACTCCAGCTCGCCGCCGTCGCCGCCGAGGCCACGCGCCTCGTGCTCATCCAGATCCTGCTCACCTCCAGGGGCATGTCCCTCAACCCCATCACCTCGCTCTACTACATCGCGCCCTGCTGCCTCGCATTCCTCACCGTGCCGTGGTACCCAGTGGAGCTGCCCAGGCTGCGCGCCGCCGCGGCATCTGCGGCGGGGCTGGCGCAGCCCGACGTGTTCGTGTTCGGGACCAACTCGCTGTGCGCCTTCGCGCTGAACCTGACCGTGTTCCTGCTGGTGGGGTAGAAGTCGGCGCTGACCATGAACGTGGCCGGCGTCGTCAAGGACTGGCTGCTCATCGCCTTCTCCTGGACGGTGATCAAGGACACCGTCACGCCCGTCAACCTCGCCGGCTACGGCATCGCCTTCCTCGGCGTCGCCTACTACAACCATGCCAAGCTGCATGGGCTCAAGGCCAAGGAGGCCGAGAGGAAGGCGGCAGCCACAGCGGTGGCGGCCAAGCCGGATGACGCGGAGGCTGGCGCGCGGCTGCTACCGGAGGAGGACGGCAGCGGCGGTGACCATAGAAACTGAAGACATTCCATCAAAATTGATTCTGTTGCACTGCATTTTTTACATCAGTATTCATCATTCATTTTTACATCAGTATGCTGTTAGGCCATTCCTAGTGGAGAGATTCATCTCGCTATTTTCAAGAATGCCACGTCATCTAACTATAGTTGAGTTGATAGATGAAACATGGCTTTCCAATGGATATTTTCATTTTGTGATTTCATAGGCAAGACAAATCATTTATTGCGACGCACATGATTGGATGGAGGGGAATGAAATGAAATTTTGTAGCTCTTAATGGCAGTTTCATCAGGTTTCATAGTCTTGGCGACAGTATATACACAGTTCCCTCTCTCTCTCTTCATTATTATCATGTCATGTCATCATCTATGCTGATGTGTCACCCTAAGGGCCTGTTTGGTAGAGCTCCACCTGATTCTAATTCTCTATGGAAGTTGATTCTTCGAGAAAAGTGATTCTGTGGCTGAAAGTGATTCTCTAGCAAAAACTCTCAAAATCAGGATGAAGAATCACCTCAAAGAATCAGGAGAAGCTACTTTTTTCAGCCCTTAGTTCATTTCAGAGAATCACTTCACAGAATCAGCTGAGAATCTGCCAAACGAGACCTTAATGTGCATAAAACTTCTATGAAACCTCCACCGGGATTGGCCTTATAAGCTTTGCAATTCATTGATAGAGGGAATGCAAAGGATAAATGATTTGGAGGGATTTTTTTCGGGTGAAAAAGCACATTGAAGTTCTCTTCTGTTACTAGTTAGCATTTGACATTTTTTTAATTTTTTTGTTAGCATTTGATATTTTTTTTTATTCCGGAGCCTCATATCATTTAGTAGATGATGTACCATCGAGCTGTTAGTTCACAAACTAGTGTGATGGTCTGGATGGCTCCTTGTCATGAAAAGAATGGCTATTATTGTGCTACAACCTACAAGTCACAGGCAAGAAAATCTTTAGGTTTACTCAAAGGGGGACAAGGGGCAAAAGAAACAAAAAGATGTAAAATTTTTAAATGTGTTACACTGAACTGATGCATTGTGAGTTGTTAGGCTGGCAGGTAATCGTCCCTACTTTTGAACCATATGCTGTAGTCCACTAATCACTGTGATCTCAAAAGAAAATAGTCCACTAATCACTCAAGTTTCTTCGCCTTCACTCGAAGCTCACCCAAGAAGAGTCCAAAATGACCTAAAATAGAATGCATGGTTCAGTTGAATGGATTTGCCATGTCACTCCTTTTAAGTTTTTCTTTTTTGAAACATCACTCTTCTTTAAATCAGGAGCATGAGTTCTTTCTAAAGCTAGGAGCATGGACCATGAGTCCATGACCATGGACTGAAGCCGGAGCAGAGGCGTGTAGCGTTGACCAATGGCGGGCTGAATAGTCAATGGGCCCATGCCTCCAAAATAAATGTAAAATGGGCCCATGCCTCAAAAAAAAATGTCAATGGGCCCACAACCAACGGTCGCGCGCGGGCCGCGAGAGACGGATCGGACGGTGTACGCGTGACGGCGCCAGGGAAGTAAGCGAAACGAATTGGGAAAACGAGGGGGCGTACTGTAAAAATGACCTCGAGTTGGTTCTGTCCTCATCCCATTGCGTCTCCTCCATCTCCGGCCGCCTAGGGCAGATTCTGTCTTCGCATTCCAATCCCCAAATTTGCGCGGGCAGGGCAGCTCCGGCGGATCTCTCTGAGGTAAGAACTCGAGTCTCTCCGATCAAATGTCCCCGTTTTTTTCCCGTTCGTATTCGCTTCTATTCCTGTTTGCAAGTGATTGTGCTGTCAGCTGTGCGGAGCGGGGGGAATTAGGGCGGGTGGGCGGTGTCAGAGCTCTCCGATTTTCTCCTAGATTCAGTTGACAAACCGCCAAAGGGACCACACTGGATTCTATAATCATGTATTAGATGACTGATATATAGGGGGCAGCCTTTACACTGTCTACTCAAAAAGCAAGAAAAGCACACCAGAACCAGATACTCCCCTCCTTTTTTTCCTCGTTCTGTCAGTACGAAGGAGCTATATTAGTTTTTTAATGAAAACACTAGATTCGGTGCAGCTTGATACCTATAGAATGCCGTATGTAATTTGCTCGTGGATGCCATTTTTTTATGATTATTGTCTTCTATGCAAGGACAAGGCTGATTTAACGTATGCGGACCACATAGTTTAGATACAGCCACATAATTAAACTTTAAGGTAGTTTTGAGGAGCAATGATAGTTTAAACACTGTATGGTACCATGTTTATTGAGGTTTTCTGTCTATGCTCAGAAGGAAATTTTGTCCATAATACGATTCGATGACTAGTATATTTATCGGCAACGCATGGGTTATCTCAGAATGCATAAAGTAAAATTTTAAGACAATAAGTACATGGATTCTTGTGTTCAATATTCAGAGAGTATTTATCTCCATGGAATGACCATGCTATCCATGTATAGTCACTCTGAGTTTATTTACTTGGGTTCAGAGTTTATTTTTAGATTCACACATTATGTACATTGTTCTCTAATTCTTATTTTGTTTTCCCTGTTTTTTTTCCTTCCCTTTCATTCATTTATTGGAAAATATTGATACCTTGCAATTACACCAGCTCGCTCAATTAACTTCAGATAGCATCGTCTTTGCCTTTCCTCCTTAACATACTCCCGTTGGTGGTGCTATCGTATTCTTGAGAACCTTCTGTATTTCCCATCTGAGCATACTGCTATTTCTGCATTTGTGGCTGTTATTTCTGCATTTGTTCCTTAACAGTCACTTGCTTTGAGTCATTTTCCATTTGGATCCCCATGGCTGGATCCATTCCGATATTATTACATATCTTTTGTTCTAGCCTTTTCTGTTGTTTTTCTTCCTATCCATACATCATCACTTTGCTCCCCCAATATTGTTGGTTCCTGTGCTCTTTCCAAAGTTTCCTTGGAACTTTGAGCTTTGAAGATGCCAAGGAGGACAGAAAATGCTGCGAGACAAGAAGACCGTTTGGAGTTTGATGATCCTGATGAGGTAGATGAAGAGGAAGAAGTTGAGTATGAAGAAATTGAAGAGGAAGTTGAGTATGAAGAGGTAGAGGAGGACGAGGAGGAGGAAGAGGAGGAAAAATCTGAAGTTGCATGTGAAGTTCATGCTAAGCATGACAGTAAAATGGTGGATGTTAATCAGAAGGATGGGGAAGGAACAGAGAAGCATGCTGAGCTTCTTGCTCTTCCTCCTCATGGATCCGAAGTGTATGTTGGAAGCCTCTCCTCTGATGTATCTTCTGAAGATCTCAAAAAACTATTTGGGTCGGTTGGAGAAGTCGTGGAAGTGAGTACCACATACTTTTTCTGGGTTAACTTCTGCTTTTGTTTGCTTCTGCACTACTGCAATTCAGAGTCTGTTTTCCCTGCAGGTACGAATGCGAGGAAAGGGGGATAACAATATGTATGCTTTTGTTAATTTCAGAACTAAAGAGCTGGCTATAAAGGCCATCCAAAAGTTGAACAACAAAAACCTAAAGGTTTGTTTTCACTTGAACTCGGAGTTGATCTTCATACAACCAGTGTTTATTGCCATTGTTTAATTTATATTTTACAAAAAGTTGGGTATATGTGATAAAGCAAATATTTCTTCCCAAGAGGCCAAAGGAAACTAAATTGGAAATTTTGTTTTCATGTACTTTATGTTTGGTTTCATGGATCAGTTTAGACATACAAAATACAAGGTTACATGATTACGCTCACATCCGCTAGCTATGAGAAGTCACTGTTGCAGCAGTTCCACTGTTAAATATAGTTGAACTTGAAATACAGAACCTTGCAATCAATTTGAGATGTAGCAAAGTACAAGGTTATATGATTACATTTACATCCGGTTGCTATTAATTTTTTTAAAAAGTTTTCAGCAGTTCCACTGTCGAGTTAGAATACAGAGGCTTGTGACTGATTGCAAATTCCTGCGTTAGTCATACTTTTAGAAATCAGAATATTGGATGGTGGTATGTTATATTTTCAACAATATTTTTTTGGCAGGGCTTTCTAAAATATTTGTGACTCCATATTATCTAAACCTAGTTTTGTAACCAAAAGAATATGAATACACGCTAGTACTTCCTGATTTCTTGTTACACCTGACATATTTCTTGTATATTGGCGCTGAATAGACCCAATTATTCTGGTTCTTGTAACAGGGAAAGAAGGTAAGAGTTTCTTCCTCCCAGGCAAAGAACAGGCTATTTATTGGGAATGTACCCCATGATTGGACAGAGGATGATTTCAAAAACGCAGTGGAAGAAGTTGGTCCTGGAGTTCTGAAAGTTAATCTCGTGAAGGTATGGATAGAATACTAGGATAGTTCAACAACTTTGTGTGCATCATTGTTGTTTTACACTGGCTGTATCTTCGTCATAGGTCCCACATTCAGATCGCCACAAGGGTTATGGCTTTATTGAATACTACAACCAGGCATGTGCAGAGTATGCTAGGCAGAAGATGTCTACCCCAGAATTCAAACTAGATACAAATGCTCCTACTGTCAGCTGGGCAGATCCTAAGAATGGTGGTGAATCTGCCTCTACTGCGCAGGTTCTTTTAAGCACCACATGCAGAAATGTTACCTTTATGTTTATCTTCTATACTGATGATGTATATGGATGTGCATTTTTGTCTTCAGGTTAAATCTCTATATGTCAAAAACCTGCCCAAGACTGTTACTGAAGAGCAGCTGAAAAAGCTGTTTGAGCACATTGGAGAAATTACCAGAGTTATTCTGCCTCCTGCAAAAGCTTGTCATGAAAATCGGTACGGTTTTGTGCACTTTAAGGAACGGTACATGGCTATTAAGGCTCTGAAGAACACTGAGAGATATGAGCTTGATGGTGAGTTTCTTCTCTGACATCCTTCTATAGCTAGCCATTAGCAAATTTCGCTATCCAAAAAGGTCATAAACTTTTCCTCCATCAGGTCTGCTACTGGATTGTTCACTTGCAAAAGCTGATAAGAAGGATGATACTCTATCAGCACCTACTGCAAAAGGAGGTCCATTGCTGCCAAGTTATACCCCACTTGGATATGGACTAGCGGGGGCTTATAATCCAATTGGAAATGGACTGGCAGGCACTTATAATCCACTTGGAAATGGACTGGCAGGCGTTTATAATCCACTTGGAAATGGATTGGCGGGTGCTTATGGTGTGTTTCCTGCTCGTGCTGCACAGGTACATTGTTTGTATGTACTGGCCAATGGATTGGATACATTGTTTGTACAAGGGGTGATATCCTTTAACTGTTATGAATGCTTGTCATTCTTTGCACTTTTGTAGCCAATTTTGTATGCTCCAGGTGCTCCTTCAGGTTCAACAATGATCCCAATGCTTCTACCAGATGGCCGTCTTGTATATGTGTAAGTAATTCGATCTATTCTAAGTATTTTTCTGGGAAGGTTATACAACATACATTGCACTGAACTCAATGCAATTCCAACACCTACATCCATGCTGTCTTGTAATGCTACTTGTTGCTGCGAATATGCTGATGAAGCACTTGGTCGCCATTCATGCATTACACCATTAGGTTACAGTGAAGAAATGGTTTGGATCAATGTGCGCATAACATGCAGCTATTCTGTACATTATCAAAGTTGTGCCTGAGAAATGTAAAAGTGTTACACATCTGTCAAAAGTCTGTGTGTTAAAACACATGTATTTATTTATTATTTGCAGCTGTTAAATTTGACAACAGACGTAGGCCTTGAGTATTTATCTGAAAAGAAAGAGCCTCTGTCGTAGAAGGAAGTTGTTTTGCACATTTTTCAGTGGTGCAATAGTACGGTGAAATGAGACTGTTATAACCTTACATGACCTTTTTTTTTCATCATTTTACATCTTAAGTGCAGCCCTTTGAACTGTTGCAGTGATAATTCCATTGTTGGTTCATAGTTTCCTTTTTCTTTGGCAGACCACAGCCTGCAGGGCAGCAGACCATGCACGTGGCTTCACCTCCGCCACAGCAAGGTGCTCATCGTTATGGCGGCAGCGGCAGCGGCAGCGGTGGATCCAGCTCTGGTGGAAGGCGACAGAAAGGCGATGACCGTGGTGGTAGTAGCAACAACAGCTACAAGGGCCGACACCGTCCGTATTGATGCTTGAAAAAAGCCGCTTTAACGCTTAGAAGTTAGAACCTAGCACAAAGAATGCCCTGGCTGGCTACTAGCTAATGCTGGAAACTGTACTAGTGTTTATTTTCTTCATTCTGTTTCAAACAGATGAAGAACCCCATTAATACTGCAAACCGCAGATGTAGCTTGGATGCAGTTTACTCATCAAGCTTGAGGAATAGTTGTGCTGTGCTCGCTCCTCGCTGCTAGGGTCTACATTTCTTCTTCTGATCTGACTCCTGAAGTTAATGTGTGTAAAATGGAATGTGTCGATCCATGCTCTATTCCCCACCTCTAGCTCAAGATGAGAAATGTTGCTTAAAGATGGCATCAATAAACTCAGCAGAGAGAGGAGTGGGTGTATGTTGGTGCTCGGAGAGGGCAAAGGTAATCACTGAGTCTGAAAACACTGCTCCTCTGCCGCTTCTCATTTTATCAGCAGCCGCTCCGCACATCCCGTTCGACTCGGCAGAAGAGTTTTTTTTTGTTTTTTTTTGAGAAAAAAAACAAAAAATTCTGTCTTGGAACACATGTATTTGCAGCTCTATTGTCCGTGGAATGGAATGTGCTGATCCATACCACCTCAAGTTTAAGATGAGAACTGTTTGTTAAACTATGAGGGGAGGTTCCCTCCAAGCTGGTTGCAAGAATTGATGGCAGTGGGTGAATTGGTGATTAATTGTCAGCAGCAATCTTTCAAGTGAAATAATAAAAAAACTGGCAGCAGCAATACAGCAACTCAGCAGAGATGTATGTCGAAGTGGCTGAGAGTGTTTTTCAATTGGTGGGAGAAGCAATTGATGGACATCGCATTCGACGGCACTGACGGTGATGAGGAGGTTTGCCGACCAGGCCGTGGCCATCGTCTCCATGGATGAGCAAAAGCAAGCATCATACCTGCGGCCAAACACGGCACACGGCGGCGCATGGCTGTGGGCTGTGGCGGCTTGGAGACGTGACGGCCGCCGTGGCTCCGTCCATGCACCTCCAACTCAAGTACACAGTACAAAGGAGGAGGATACCTGTAGATTTTGTTAAAACTATTATTTACTACATATATGGTCTTAGTCAGAAATTCAGATGATGAAAAAAATGGAGCTTATACCACAAGACTTTTATCCCAGTGTTCGTTCGCCAAATCAAGCACATAAAGAAATTTATCTAATTCACCAAATCAGTATCCATTATTATATAGTAATGACCAAAGTAAAAAAAATGTTTCACTGTGTGAACGTTCAAAAATTAAAAGTGACATATATTTGAAGAGAGTCAAAGGAAAAAATTGTAATACACTAAAAGAAATACATGGGCCGTTATGTTATTTCTTACACCTAAGAGGGTTGTTTTGTAAAAACCTTTAAATTGCCTCGAAGCCGGCCCATGCGCGAGTGAGACACTATGGGCGATGCGTCGCTCCCCTTTCTTCTTGCTCGCCCCAACTCTGAAAACCCCTGCTCACTCGCTGATTCCGTCTCCAACCCCGGCAGCCAGCAGCACCAAAATTAAGCTTAGCCACGGGGAGGGTAAGGGGAGGGGGAGGAGAAGAAAGTGGGAGGGGAAGATAGCTGCTTGGAAGGTGACGATGGAGCAAATGGGAGGAAACAGGAGAGGAGTAGGTGGTGGTGGAGGTGGAGGCGGCGGCGGCGGCGGCGGCGGCGGCAGAGGTGGACGGGACCGGACGTACTCCATCGGAGAGGCAAATGCCGAGGAGGAGAAAGGAGGAAATGCAGTGAAGGGGAGGGAAGGAGGAGGTGGGGGTGGTAGCGGCGGCGAGGCAAGGGCTGAGCAGGAGGAAGGAAGCCATGGAGCAAAGGGAAGGGAGGGAGCATCAGGAGGTGGTGGCCGAGGCGAGAAGCCACAGGACCGGCTGGTACCAGCCATCCCGTATACAAGGCCTCCCCCGCTTGCTCGACAAGCTCAGGTGCGTATCGAATCACCAAAAAGGCTCTACCTTTTTCCTGTTTTGAGTCAAGCTTGTTGTGATTTTCCATCCTGCACGACGCCGATTGGTAGGAGGGTTCCAGTGTGCCGACTGTGCTGATGTTTAATTATGATCCACAAGTCATTTAGAGGGCTTGTGCTAGAGTGTACTGCAGTCGATTTTGGGAAGTGAACGTTAAGGGGACAATAAAATCGGGCAATGTCCCTGCACCTGTTTAATCAATTTCCCTTAGGCTTGGTTCCTTTAAAATGAGTCAAACAAAAAAGTTTTTTTAGATGCAAAGTTTTCCTTTTAGTGACATTATTGAATACGATCTATGATAGCAATGGCCGATGTCAGCGATTATTCTCTAGAAATGGGGGTAGGCCTAGTGCCTAGGTGGCTAGGTCATGATTAGGCACGGTTTGTAGCTTTCGGTATCAGTTACTCCTGATTAGCCTATTTGGATAACATGTGCGGTGTGTCTGTTTGGATAGCAAATTAGACGCCTTATTAGCCTTTATCTGTCTCTTTCCTTGTTTTACATGTCATTTCCCTTTCACTATATAATATTGGAAATATTTTGTCTTGCTAGAACTACACCGTGTTAAATCTCAATGGCACTAGAATAGAAGTTCGAGACAGATGGCGGCGATCAGTTTTGGACTATCGTCTATGGTGTTACAATAATTCTGATAGGCGGTATGAACTTGGACATGTGAATCGACGATGCTGCACATTACCTCCGAAAGGACAGTTTTTCATATATATGCATTACAGTGGCAAGTGGTTATGTGCTGTAATTGATGGGCCTTCTGGTTACTTGGTTATATAACAAGAAGTACTGGAAAGGTGAAGGATGTCCGTGCCCGTGAGAACTCCGAGGAAGGAAACTTCATTGAGCATGCAACCAAATTGCCATATGATGGAGGATACGAGAGTGTCAAACCGGCGAAATGTGGCGACTTGGTTCCATCGTTTATGGTGATGTATCGTCATGTTGAGAACCAGGAGCCTACACCCTTAACTGCAGAAGTGGTTCGGGCCGGTGAAACATTCATTCTGCACTTTACAGAATCTGGAAAGAATGATCAGCTATACATTCACAACATCTTCAAAAATTTCAGAGCTGATAACCCGGTGGGAAACAAGGCATATGAAGATGCAAGAGAATGGAAAACCTCCTGTGCAGTTGTTTACAGTGCATTTGGTATAAAAGATGAAGAACATGGTGAAGCACCAAAATACACCAAACACACAGATCAAAGTAGAAGGATGACTACTGAAAAGACTGCAGAAAAAGCTAAGAAAGTTCTTAAAGATCTACGGCTTCTGCACAGGCCAAAAAACAAGTATGGGTATTTTCTCCTGAAACATATGCCTATGCAATTGTCAAAAGATGGGCCTGAGGATCCTGCATGGGCGGAAAAAGAGCTTAGAGAGAGCCATCAGCTTGATTTGGCTAATGCGAACTGGGAGTTTCTCACTGAACATTTCCCTGAATTTTCTGGCACAAGCATTGATGGGAGTACAAGAAAACTGGTTGAGAATGCTTATTTGAACACGGGAGATTTTGTCGCAGACAAGGTATAATTTCATTTTAAATTTAAAATGTTGTTACATCTTATTTGACTTAATATGGCATATGTTGCTTTCATGGTGTGGCTACCAATCGGTGGCGTTGGCGTGTGATTTGTCCAGATGTGAAATTACCATGAATGATAGCAAAAGACTTCCTAGCTAAATCAGGCTATTACCAAACCACCTATCACATTTGATAAACATGTAATTCACCTAAAGTCGTAAATTCATATGATTGATAAATTATTTTACTATCTTTTCCTAAAGTGTTGTCTCATGTTGAAATCAGGAGAAATGTACTAATATTTAACACAAAGTGTGAGCTCACATTAACTGTATATTTTTATTCCTCAGCTTGTTGCCTATCATGAAAGTGGGCATGCTATTGTTGCATTACACACTCCGGGTGCTCATCCCATACAGAAGGTCACTATAGTTCCTCAGGGTTTTTCTCTTGGGATGGCCACGCAAGTTGCTGCACAAGCTGCTTCCATGGGAAAGAGACAAATATTGGCAAATCTTGATGTTTGCCTTGGTGGGAGAGTTGCTCAAGAGCTCATGTATGGGGGGCTGAAAAGGACCTTGTTACTTGAAGAGAGCTTGCTCATAATATGGTAATTATTTCATCGACATATTGAGTATTGTTTATCATTGGATGTATAAAGTGCATTGACTAGATTGTGCCTGTATAGGTGTCAAACTATTGGACAAGCGATATTGCTGATGAAGAATCGCCAACTGCAGGGGAGATGAAGGCAAGGATAATTGCGGAGGTACCATTTTCATAGGTCATAAATAGTTATTTAAGAGCTAGGTCCATATGTTGTTCTGATCAAGTAGTCTTACAGGAGGTAGCTAAGCTACTAGAAGAATCTTATAACCGTGTGAAGCTCTTACTGAAGAAGGTTTGTCTCTTGTAGAATATGATCATCTAAACTAGTTTGAATATGATCATCTGCTTGCACATACAGAAATTCTTTTTTATATTGTAGAACAAATACTTATCATTCAGGAAACCTTTTACTGAAGAAGGTTTTACCCCTTTTTGGTAGCATGTGGACCTGCTAGAAGTAGTTGCAAATGCTCTAGTTGAGAAGGAGACACTGACTGCGGATGAGATGTTCAAGATTGTTCATCGATGTAATAATTTTCGAGGAGAACCCCAGTGAGGCAATGGCCTCCCAAGACGCTTGAGCGACTATGATTTTGCACCTAGGGTACATTTTCTTTTCTTAGCGAACTTTTTGGCAAACAGGCAGTCAGGCAGAAGGTGGGTGCTGCAACTGCAAGCGTGCTGTGTGCGTGTCGTTAATCGTGGTGGCCTTTTGATTTGTAGTTAGAAAACAGAAAACAACAGAGCTATGCAGTTTTGGATGGCCGGACTGATGGCGCGGCCTGTGTAACCAATGATACAGATTGCCTGCGAGCGAGGCCCCTGTGCAGAAAACAATGCTACTCTTCACTCACATGAATCTAATTTGGCAGTAGCCACCATTGACGATTTTGTTCAGATATTTTTCTCTGATGTCAAAATAGTGAATTTGGAGTGATGGCAGATGCTTGGCATTTTCGTATTCTGTATTAAGCCATGCAGAAAGATCCATTTGACTGATGGTTTTACAAGTTTCGGTTAATTATCCCATTAAGGATCTACATGCATGCTCAAAACTCAAAATTATGGAAGAAAAACAATTCACTATTTAGCTTGTCAACGAGGTAACAGACTTCTTGTACCCTCGGGATTAAATGGTATGGGTCAGGCGGCACATCCACAACTCCTACAGATTAGTGATCTGTACAAAATATGCTATCTGCAAAACTTTGACATTTTTGTCCGCGATGAAGAGCAACACAACCGACATAAGTATCAGCTCTCAAGTTGGTGAAAAGAATTCTTTGGAACAATAGGGCATGTAACACATCTCTTCAACCTTTGCAACAACTAGATGACTATTTCAGCTCTGATAATTTAGTCACGACAAAAGAGAACACCAACAGATGGAATTTGTAAACCAAGCAACACACATGATGCACTGAAATCGAAGGGAAATTAATACAACTTATAACATCAAGCATGCACTGAATAGGTTTGTGGCTGATTAACACATCTGAGCCACACAATTAAAAACGTCTGGTGTCAAACTTCTGCTATTTTCTGACATGAGGGCTTACAAAAGGAAATTCAACCTAGCTTGCTTACAATAATAATGATAATAACTTGCTTTTAGTTTCCTATCTTTATAATCTAAAAAAGGAGGGCTTATTTAGGCAATTCAGCGCTCGCCTTATTTGTACACCTTTCTTTCCAATCATAATATCTTGATTGTCTGCATGCTCCATTCTTCGGAGCAAAGAACACCCTCACATTAAACTGATCTAAGATTGAGGCATCATCTGGGGAGCTAATAGCTCCAACAGCTCCATCCTGAAAAGTCCACTCGAAATGTGAATTCCCCAATTCCAAGCGAACAATCAAATTTTCCTTTACCATCAGTGCAACAACATGCTTGAATAGTTCACCCTTTTCAACACATTTGCCCTCAAAAAGCACAATTCTATTAGTGAAACAACTGCTGAAAGAAGTGAACCTCACATGATGAGGACTACCAAGAACTGTGAACACCTGTATAACTGCCTCTACACTCTCTGAAAGGAACATGTAATCCATATCCAACATGCAATGGTCACTGTGAATCCGTCCTGTTAACTTCTTATCAAAACTTAGGCCAGTTCTAATCTCAACGTACAGAGAAATTAATTTTTCATCATTTAATCCGTCCCTCTCCTTTTTCACCCAAAGTTCAACTTCCAACAATGCACGATCTAGTACATATACTCCTCGGCAAGGGCTACAAAGAGGTAAGGCAAGGGAATCCTACAATTTAACAACTAGTTAGAACTCAGAATATTACCCCATATAAATGAAATAATGAGTGATATACTTTATCCATATTCATAAAATGGTCAGTTTTGCATATACTTCTTGGTACTATCACATAAATTCTTAGGGAAATTTGTGGCATGTTATGGTGGTCACAGAATGATCCACGGAAACAAAGTATTCAGATTGCATTGCAAAATGTACTACAATGGAAGTAAAAAATTCAGTGATCATATTGTACCCATAGTAGTATTGAATTGAAGCAGCAAATACAAGTATTCTAAAATGCTATAACGGAATAAACCATACGAAGTCTGTTGACTAAATGCAATGAACGCATAACTTCTTGAATCATCCAATAAAACGCCAATTGGCATATTTTCATACTTCTGAAGTTCAGATCATTACTTTTTTCTAGAACACATCTGATCATCATGCATGTTCTGCAAACATTTTAAAACATGTTTGGCTTAGTTAACAAAAGAGAAATAAATGTTACCTGATGAATAATGGCAGGATCATCCCTGGAACGGTTAAAGACATAATTCCTCAAAGGCTCCAAGTCATCACGTACAGCAAATATTCCATAAAGACTCATAGGATAAGATTGAGAATTGTAGCTTGATAACCTCAGAGAGAAGACCTGCATCATTTGTTGTGGACTGCGAAATCCAAGGGTTGATCTAGCTGCAAATAGGGAGATGGCACATTAATTGCTAAACATACACAGAAAACACGACAGGTCACTGGATCCTGGATGGTAGGAATCAATTGACACTTACTCCTGGAGGTATCACTGGTCATGTATTCACGGTGATAGCAGTATCCTCTTGTGATGCATGAATATGTTGTTGGAGGGAGTACTTTGAAAGGCTTTGGAGGAAAAGAAACATTGCCATCTCCCTGTCTCAGAATCTCATTGCACAAATTTGAGTATTCTGCATTCAATCTGATATGCTTATCCATCCATTCCAGCCTAGTTTTCTGTTCTTGTTCCTTCGTGAAGCTCTGCCCTGAAGAAGAATTCAACATAGCAATGACAATTAGCCCTTCTAGCTAATAATCCAATTTCCACATATAGTAGTACTGAAGAATGTGGTAATATTCATATATGGTTCTATAAAGGTATCGTTTCAACTAGACGGTCATTGAGTTTGTGCTGCGGGGAAAATATATTTTTTACCTGGGCAAGTCATCTCATAGTCAATCGGGTCATCCTCCACCTCGCGGTAGGTGATCTTCGCTGCCCAGAGGTTGTCGTCACCTTCTGAAATTGGGGAGTCGGTCAATCAGTAAGCGCAGTGCCTATGTAGTGATGCGGGGAGAAACGCAACAGGTTAAGAGAACTATCGAAGAACAACTCACCTTCTCCCACGGAAGCCCGGCGCTCAGGGGAGTCAGGGCTAAGGGACGAAGCAGAGAACGCCGGATCCGAGCAATCTCCACTGGTGTCGGAGTGCCGGAGTTCCGCCACCACCACGGACGCCATCGCCGACGCTAGGGTTTGATTCGTCGGCCGTGGGGCGACGGAGAGGAGGTGGGGAAAGGCAACGGTGAAAAATAAAAAATAATAAAAAAGCGATGAGGCCGTGAGGACGTGAGGTGGAACCCGAAACCCATCGGAAGGCCCACAGTCAGGATAAAACAGCGGGCCTACGGCGGCCCAGCCGAGCACGTCTTTGTTTGTTTTATTTTTTTTTCTTCGTTTTCTTTTGTATTTATTTATCTGAAAAGAGTCTCTTTTGTAGGATGAAGTTATTTTGCAAATTTTTCAGTAGTCCAATCGTGTGCTAAAATAGGACTGTTAAATCCTCACAAGACTTTTGTTTTTTTTTCTTTATCTATTTTTTTTAAGAAACACATGGCAGGTGCTCTGCCGATATTCATTACCAGTAGAGGCAGCATAAAAATCCTGACTATAGTTAACAACATTAGAGCAAGACCTTGTTTAGTTCCTGCAAGTTTCTGCAATCCAACCAAAAGTAACGTATTGAAAAACGTGCCTCTCCTCTCTGCAACATGTTTTTCAATGCATTTTTTCTACAGGATATTCAACCAATTTTCACGCAAGGCCTAAGTGCACGAATGGATCACGTGGAGTGCTGATTCCTCGGCTGTTCGACAGAGCTGACACACACGGTTTGCTTGACCTCGGCCCTGTTTAATTCAGCAAGATAAGTTTAGGAAATTTACTGTAGAAAAACTAAATCAAAGATTAGGAGGGCTAAACATGATCTAATTATAAAACTAAATACACGGATGGACGAAAAATCGCGAGACGAATCTATTAAGCCTAATTAATCTATCATTAATCCACGTTTAATACCCTTAATTAGTGTCCTAATATTTGATGTGACGGGATAAATAGGAAAAACTTATGGAACTAAACAGGCCCTCCTCGTTTGATTATACGGTCAGCCGTCGGGAGCCGATCCTGCAGCAACAACCATAGAAACATCGTCCGGCACTTATTTTCCACTTTAGCCTTTCATATCTGGTTCCAGTCAGCATCCTGAGCTCAGACCCCATGAAGTCATGAACTGGATTACCAGTATATTTGCCATCCACCGTAATTATTCAACAGGGCATGGGCATGCATGCTCATGTATAAACGAATATGGGTTAAGCCGTTTATAGCTAGGTTTGCAGGCTTTGTACCCGATTAACACACAAAAAACACAAGTAAAAACATCTGACATCACGCTATTTTCTCACGCAAGTGCTTACAGAAGGGGATTACATAGCTTGATTACAATAATACAATAATAATAACAACTTGCTTTTAGCATCCAATTTTTATAATCTGAAAGAGGGCTTAACTCATCAATCCAGCACTCCCCTTATTGTTTCTACACCATTGTTTCCAAGCACTGTATCTTGATGTTCTGCGTCCATCGTTCTTCGGAGCAAAGAACACCCTCACATTAAACTGATCTAAGATTGAGTCATCAGGGTAACTAAAAGCACCAACAGTTCCATCTTGAAATGTCCACTCGAATTGTGAGTTCTCAAATTCTAAGCGAACACCCAATTTTTCCTTTGCCTTCACCGCAATAACATGGTGGAACAATTCACCCTTAGCAACACATTTGCCCTCAAAAAGCACAATCTCATCATCATAACAACCGCTGAAGGCAATGAATCTCACAGGACGAGTACTGGCAACGACTGTGAACACCTGTATAATTGCCTCTACACTATGTGCAAGGTACATGTAGTCCATATCCAACATGCAATGGTCACTGTGAATCCGTCCTGTGAACTTCATATCGAAACTCGAGCCCATGATAATCTCAACATCATCATTTGATCTATCCCCTTCCTTTTTCACCCAAAGCTCAACTTCCAACAATGCACGGTCCAGTACATACATTCCTCGGCAAGGGCTACAAAGAGGTAGGGCAAGGGAATCCTAAAATTTAACAACTTGTACAATTAGAACTCAGAGCTTAACCCATATTCAACAGGGCATGCATGCTCATGTATAAATGAAATATTGAGTGATACTTTATCAATATTAAAGATATGGCCAGATTTGCATAATCTTCTAGGCACAATCACATAAACTCTTGGGGGGTTTTGTGGCATGTTATGGTGCTCACAGAATATTTAAAAAAAAAGTATTCATATTGGGATGTACTTGCACTTAAAGTCATCCAGTGATCAGATGGACAAGGCGTAGTAGTATTGAATTAAAGCAGCAAACAGAAGTATTCTAAAATGCTATACAGGAATGAACCATATGAAGTTTGTTGACTAAATGCAATGAACCGCTAATTTTCCAGTGTTATCGATTAAAGAAACACCAATTGCCACATTTTCATACTTCTAATCATTAGAGAAACGAATCTTACCTGATGAATCAAGACAGGATCATCTCTAGAACAGTTAAAGACATAATTCCTCAACGGCTCCAAGTCATCACGTACTGCGAATATTCCATAAAGACTAATGGGATAAGCTTTAGAGTTATAGCTTGACAGTCTCAGAGAGAAGACCTGCATCATTTGCTGTGGCTGTGAAATCCAAGGGTTGATTTAGCTGCAAAAATACAGGCATCAGACATTAATTGCCAAACATACACAGGTTACCGGATCCTGAATATTAGGAGTAGGAATCAAATGACACTTACTCCTGGAGGTATCACTGGTCATGTATTCATGGTGATAGCAGTAACCCTCTCGTTATGCATGAATATGTTGTTTCAGGGAGTACTTTCAAAGGCTTTGGAGGAAAAGAAGCACTGTCACCCCCCTGGCTCAGAATCTCATTGCACAATTCCGAGAACTGCACATTCAATTTGATGTGCCTATCCATCCATTTCAGCCTAGCTTTCCGTTCTTGTTGCTTCGTGAAGCTTTGGCCTGAAGAAGAATTCAACATAGAAATACCAATTAGCCTTTCTAGCTAATCCTATTCTGACATATAGTACTATAGAAGAATCTGCTGATGTCCATTTATGGTTCTATAAAGCTCTCGTTTCGAGCAGACGGTAATTGAGTTTGTGCTGCAGGGAAATATTCGTTTCGAGCAGACGGTAATTAGGGAAAACAGCATATTTATTACCTGGGCAAGTCATCTCAAAGTCAATCGGGTCATCCTCCACCTGGAGGTAGATGATCTTCGCCGCCCAGTGGTTGTCGTCATCGTCTGAAATTGGGGAGTCGATCCATCAGTAAGCGCAGTGCCTACGTAGTGATGCGGGGAGAAACGCAACAGGATAAGAGAAGTATCGAAGAACAACGAACCTTCTCCCACGGTAGCCCGGTGCTCCGAGCAATCTCCACTGGTGTCGGAGTGCCGGAGTTCCGCCACCACCACTGACGCCGTCGCCATCGCCAACGCAAGGGTTTGTTTCGTCCACCGTGGCGACGGAGAGNGTACAAGGAGTAGTATCTGAACTCTACACCACACATACGCATACTCCTAGAAACTACAACCTATACACCCTAAACGTCCTTCTGGAGATCACCGAAGCCACGGCCTCGTAGAGGCCGGGTACGTCGTAATCTCATTGTGGCGCCACGCGGGAAGTCCAGGACCTACAGGAAACAATACGGGGATTAAACCCCCGGTGCGACACCCGGTGCTCCCTTCGGGAGTCGAACCCGGGTGGGTGCCCTCCACAACCGGAGCAGCAACCACCGCGCCACTCGCGTGTTCGCTCATTTTCTTTTTCTTTAATAAATAGTTGTCACTATTTCACTGTTGGGGGTTCCTACCATCATTCTATGAAAATTTGTAGTAACTATTGCATATGATTTATATTTCGGTATCTCTTTGAATTACACAAAATCCTTGAGTGAATGAGGATGCGTATATATTCTGGGTAGACTGGAAAAATTTGTTCATCTCGAAATAAAAATTCCATCTTAAAATGACAGGAGCCCTTTATAGCGCACCAATTCAGTGCTCTGGTACATGTGGTTTCCTAGGTATTTGCCCTTTTTCAGAGTTGGTTTGCTGGTTGTTCGAAGTGGGCTTTATTAAAGGGCGTTACTCGAGCACGAGCAGTTGCGTCTTGCGAGTTGTGAGATAACAGAGCGTGGCTTTTAGTTTACCCCTGACTCTTTATGTAACAGAGATGCATTCTGTATTTGTGTGGTGGTTTGGTTCTTTGATCACCATGGTTCTGATGCCTCTGCCCTCTAGGTCCATGGTGAGGGCTGCAAAGTGTAACGTGCTCATCTGAAAATGCAGCGTGCAGGCCATTTGCTTCTCTGGTCTGCACTACCATGATGGATCAGCCCTTGAACTCGAGGCTAATATCTCACATACGGTCATCTGCCATGTGTCAAGTCGCAAACGGGCAGCGCACAATCAGGGGAGGCAGGATCACAGCTTGGCCAACAACAGAAACGAGCACTCTATTCCCACTGATGAGCAAGAACAGGAAGCCTCCATTCGAGACAACATAGCAAGATCACATTATCGGTAGGTAGCACAAACCCGATTATTAATTGGACATTATTGCGCATGACCACAAATTCACACGAACCACGCACCACCAACGCACAAACCCAACAAGATTACAGGACCGACAAAAGGAAACCCAATAGCTAGCGAGCAGCTGCTCTGGCCGGCCGGCTTGAGCACGGTTG
The DNA here is from genome assembly GCA_004135705.1 of Alloteropsis semialata. Taxonomy (NCBI): domain Eukaryota; kingdom Viridiplantae; phylum Streptophyta; class Magnoliopsida; order Poales; family Poaceae; genus Alloteropsis; species Alloteropsis semialata. Next base: position 4,556,498 of record CM014277.1, on the reverse strand, counting down.
GTCTCAGATTCTCAGGTCCAAACGAACGCCGCTACGGCGAGCACGGCGGCGGCCACGCCCATGAGGTAGCCCGCGCCATCAGCAGGGCCTGTCCCCGCCGCGCCGCTTCCGTACTGGGCACTCGCGGCGCCGAAATGGGCGGCGACGCAGGCGACGAGCAGGAGAGCAGCAGCCAGCTTGGAAGCACACAGCTGATCCGCCATCTCGCTCAGCTCAGAACTGGGATACGCTTGCACGTTCTGGTGTCTTGAGTTCTTGATATATATAGCCGTCCCACGCCGGGGGTGCCAGCATCGAAATGGCAGATGGGATTGGGATCATAGCTCGCTCACGGGCGGTAGCAACAAGAAACTTGAAGCCTTGTTTTAAAATGACAGCTCCAGCGTGACCATTTCAGTCGACTTCATCCACTGATCTGGACAGTTGGGTTGTGGCATATCCGTCTGAAAATCCGACGAAAATGGGCAATTGCTAGAGTGGCACTGGCTACAGCTCCGATGGCAACAAAGGTGAGGCCTTGTTTCTTGTGTACGTACCGTGCATTACTGTGTGCAGCTTGCTCATCGACAATGCCAGTTCCAGCTGAAAGTATCCTTTTCCTGGGCTCCTCTGGCAATCAACTAGTAAATGATTAATGGGCCAATTTATTTATTCTCTTAAAGAGTTGCGTGAAGTCAGAGCCGGTATCCTGTCATTCTGTGTCAAAATTCGAAACAAAACAGTTGTATGACACAACACTAAACTTCAACCATTCAGCTCTGTCCCCTCCACTTTTATCCGGGCTTGGGACCGGCATTGGCAGTGTTAGACACCCCCACCCCCACGCTTAACACCTACCCACAAACATGAACAAGTAAAAGAAAATTCAATAAAAAAAGAAAATAACCCAATCCTAACCAGTGTCAAACAGCAGTGACTACAAAGAGCACAAGCAAATGCAACCAACAGAAAGGAGAAAATATGCCATCACACGGAAGACAATCACAAACAGTGGCACAGGTGCCAAGTATTGCCATCACAGGTAAGACAAATCAACACAGGCACAGGCCACAGGCGAGAAGTATATACCTGTATTCAGGTTACAGCACGCAAAATATGAAAATAATAACCAACAAAAACTTGGAATATTCACTGAACTCTTAAGACCCGATTCAGCACAGGACCATTACAATTTAATAAAAATCCACACAAAAAAATACTTGAGATTAGAGGTTTTGCACAGGCACACAAACACAACAAAAGACCTTTAGAACGCAAATCCAATAATTCCTAAGCACCTAAGTAAGATTAGAGGGTCTTGAATTTAACGAAGGTAATTCTACAGTTTCCAGAAAAGACCGATCCTAACATTCCCACTCAAAACAGTTTTCCAGAAACACCACCAAACAGTTTTCGCTTTTTTATCCAACATTAGATCCTAACATTCCCACTCAAGTAGGCTTTCATGCTTTGTTTGTGGTGGTAATTTAGATAAAAAGTACCAAAAAACTCCTTGCTAAAGTGTTCAAAATGATAAAAGAAATAAGATTGAGAACTGGGGCCACGAATACTAGCTAATGCCCAGACTCAAATCAAACATACCCTCCAGTTTCTGGATTGCAATCATTGGATATTTTTCTTTACATCATGTAAAACAACAATGAATCATAAACATACCCTCATTTCCCGGGAGCAACCAGGAACTGAACTATAAAACAAATGTCTGACATATTGGAAAACAACGACAAATAACAATGTGAAGTAAAACACACTGTACTAAAGCAACTTGGATGCCAGTCACTGTATGTTTAGAATCAATCCTAACAGGCAAAAGAAAAAGAACACAATTATGCATGTTTTTTCACATCACAAAGTCACTGCCAAGTTGACACTATACAGTATCAGTTCAACAATGTTTTATGCTGTCGGCAGAAACTAATAAAATAAAGCAGACATTACACGGATTGTCCTTGGTTAAGAACCTAATCTAGAGTTTCATCGACAGTAATAATGCATCAAACCTGCTAACGAATACTTTGGTATTAGCTTAAGCTATATTGGCAGCTGTATGTGCAAAAATAATAATGAAGGGCAGTGTACAATCAACTCACTATAGTGGGCATGTAAGAAAGGAAGCAACCAATAATAATCTAATAAAAAACACACAATTTAGAGAGTAAACATTAGGAGTCAAGTAAACTGGTCTATTGAAGAACACACAGTCTACAAAGTTAACATAGGAGTCAAGTACCAGTTGTTGGATATGCGAGGGTACAGATATTTCATAGATGTTAGGAGAAAGGCCATAAATAATAGCTAATTCCTTAATAATAAAACTCAACTCATCTGAGGGTGCATTGTTATAAATCTAGCAGATGACAAGGAAAACACTGAATCAACTAAAGAACACACTGAAGAAACTTCTAGGTAGGAGTCAACTCACAGTTAAGACTTAAGACAAGGAAGCACACAACACTACCAAATAATGTAGTATTTGACTTGCATAATGGATACAACAAATGGGTGGAGAGACATAAAATTATGATGTATTGGTGTTTGGAATGGCTAGGTCAGAGGGAAGGACACTCTCTAACATAATAAAAGACGAAATACAGGGGCAAGGCCATTAAATTGCAGGACCTATGAGTTAGCATCCGAATGAACTAAACAGAATTAGTTAAGCAGATATCTTAAACTGACATGATTAACTAACCAGTTCTCTACATGACACGGATTGTTAATCTTGATTCTCCCTTTTGAGACTTCATGATAGCAGCGCAAACTGCAGGAAAACTACTAGCCCAGAATCTAATTGAATAAATAAGCATAAAGACACAAACATCAAAACAGTTGACCCCACAGAGTAATATCAGGTAGTCCTAGTCCCCACTAAGTCATTAACAATATTTATGAAACACATTACACATCCACAGATCCACATTTAAGTCTTAGAATACATGACCATCCTGAAATATTTGATTATATAGTAAAAGACTATCAACCAGACTAATTATAGATCAAATGTCAGTGTGTTAAACTTTGCATACACCCTGGTCCAACAAGTACAGGCTAAAGGGCTTAGCCGTGGTCGCTGCTGGTCCTGCCAGCGGGTAGAGACTGATGGCTGGTGGTCGTTTTTTAGTGTTTCCCAGGCGCGAATGTAATCTAAGAACCCCTAGGGGCAAGCGTACGTGTGTGTTGTATGGCGATTTTGGCTTTTCTTCTATATTAATAGAATGATATGGAGTTCTCCAGCATATTCAAGAAAATAGACTAGCACACACAGGTAGATTGGAAATTAACATTGTAAATACTCGAGAGTGTTACACTTGCATGCACCTGTGCATCTGAAAAATCAAAATTCTAAAGACTCAAAAGTAAAGGTGGATACGACAACAATAATAAAATCTGCTGCTAACGCTAAAATAGTCTAAGACTTTTAATTTCATAGCTAGAGATCGATACAAACTTACAAAGTATAGGTCATTTTCTTCTAATATAGAAACAAAAACAACCGACAGTACAGGAATGATAACTGAAGCACGGCAATAGAATGACATATTACGAAAACCACAAATGATATACAAGGAAAGAGGAAATGTTACTACAAATTACAACAATTCTAACAACAAAAGAACAATATTAGTGTTATAAGATACAATATAATAATAAAAGGCCAGTTAATGCCTCAATATGGATGCACTAAGATGCACTACTTTAGAAGGACACAAGTTCCCCCTACTCAAGAGTAAGCAAGATAAGCACTTCTTATCTATCACAAAATTTAAGGATCAACAATAATGATACTATCAAGTAACAGAAGCAACTTGCATTAGGAGGCCGGCATACTTATGAAATGAAGAACGAATTAGAGAAGTCTTGTGGGAGAGCTATGATTAATCAGTTGATGAGAATTGCTGAATGCAAACAGTTCGTCTAAATTTTTGTTTTAAGCTCAATGCTAACAATGCAAACTAAAATGGGAGAACTACCAACTCGCCAATCTAATTTAATCATTAAACCACAACTTCAAACCAGTGAAGTCCATGGCGTACTGCACCATTTACCAAAACTTTGTAGAGAACATTCGAACATAAGGTTTGTCAGAGAAAGCCGAAGAAGGGAACGGATCGCATATAATAAGCTGAAGAAAGGATCGAATTGCATAACACGTCCAAATGATTAGACTACAAAACTAACTGTACTGAAAGTGTTAATGTGTCCTAAACTCTTCCTACGTGTACCTAAAAATATAAATTAGTTAACAGAGGCCTAATAAAGATAGTGGAAACAGCAACCAACAGTACAATAAAACAAACATTCAAGCATTGATACGACAATAAACAGTGGTATGAGTAGCACCTACCACAAAGGAAAGAGAATGCAAGCTCTGCATAACATTATTTGGTAACTCTGGAAAGGAAAAAGAACAGCGGGTATGTAGAGTAGCACCAACCAAGGTTAAAAAGCAATACAATAGAACGTACGCACTCCTAGTCCTAGATCTCTTACCACAGAATTTAAAGGTCAACAACACCAATAATGATATGAGAAAACAAACAATGTTGCTATTCCAGTTCAAACTGGAAAGAAAACAGGTAAGTTAGTGATAAATAGTTAAGAAAAATATGTGCACACAACTCCTGTTCTATACCTACGGATGCACCTGGCTTCAAATCAGCTAAGTTAATTGAACATCTAAAAAAACATTTAGCGCACAGCCATTTGAACAAAAACGAGACAATTCAGGTTTCTTTAGCTCACATGATCACCAAAACCAACAAACTGAAACAACCTATTGTCACAAAATTGCAAGCAGCTTTGATGGAGAGCAAATAATAATAACCCCTACCAATGAGTTCAGGCTAGAAAACTAACCCCTACTTGTCACATGAATTGGCAACATTTCTACTCGACGGAGTTGTCAATCATTCTAACTGAAACACTGAAACCAATCTTCAGCTGAGACTGATAACCAGAAAAAATATGAGCAGACCTTCATGTATTACTTTTTTCAACTAGTAAAAGATTCAAGTTCATAGGGCAAGAGAAACCAAAAAAACAAAAATCTAAAAGATTTTGTGACTAATTCAAAACAAAATAATGGGTCAATCAGAAAAGTGAAAACAATTGCTCACATTGTTAGTTTATTGCAGACAGAACAGGAAAAGAACTAAAATGCTCTACAACTAACAGACCTAAATGCTTACACTGATGACTGATTAGCCCCAAAATAGAATGAAATATAATGCACTTCAACCATTTGTTTATTCATTATAAAAAAATATAAGCAATTATGCAAATCCATGCAGGCAAGAAAATAACTCTGGACACAACATGCGTAACTGATCGGAATCAGTAAAAAAAAAGTGAAAATTGGAGATACAATAAAATAGAGTGCTTTATTGCAACGAGAAGATTTATGTTTACTTTAAGAATTAAGCAGTTATTTCTACAATACTAGTAATTCTTATTTCTTAACTGTACACAACTTGAGTACATATCGCATCAGAATTCTTACAATGTTGGTAACAATAAATTCTACAAATAGAATTTGATAAGGACTTTGAATATGAATGCCAGTTAATGATTATTTATTTCAACTACAGTGTATTTCAAATCTTGATTTTACATTTATCTCCACTGTTTTACCACCATTTCTACTGCCGTAGTGCTAGGCAAGGCGATGTTGCTCTGCCTAGCACCGCCTTTTGAAAGAGTTCAAATATAATTCTGTTACTCCAAAAATTACGAAAAACAATCGTCACAGCAGGAGAATGTATATAGTACTAAGAGGTTACAACAAATCCTTCTCTACAAAACTCCAACATAGAGGTGTTTATTAACAATATGAATACAACTTAAGTTACAACAAAAGGAAGCTGGCACTGGAACTGGTACATGGTCCAGTAAATGAACATTAGTGTCCGCAAAGCCAAAGTTCAAAACCATGTGACTTTAGATATGTCACCAGAGATGACTAAAGATTCTGACCAAAGCTACCTTAATCTGACAGGAGACCTTAAGTAACCACCAGATAAACACACAGCAGTAGCGCGTCAGCAAGGAAACCATAACCTGGAGCATACATCCAAGGCCCTCAAAGCAAGAATTACTCAGAAAAATCTTCAAGCATAGGCTTCACACTTTCACAGGCACACTTCCACAAGCTTCTAGGTTACAAAGAACTAGCCCTAAACTACACTGCACAAGTGGGAGTTAAAACCCATATTCTGAATTACCTTGAAAAAAACCTTTCAATCAAGATGACTAAATGATAATGATAAAACAACTCTGTAGAACCACCTCCATGAGCATCTACAGAATCAAAATCCAGTTCTAACTCTGAAATAAAGCATTTCTATGTGGACCAGGAAACATTCAGTGCATTGATCTGTTTGCATACCTCGCAACCACCATCAAATAATCCATCCAATACTTCTTGCCAAACTAAACAGGAAATTGACACCGTACATCTAGCAAGTAGCAACCATATCTTATCATGACTAAACTTCTGATATTCAAGCACCATGTACATGCCAGATTACTGCAGAATTTTGAGCACTCCACTTGCTTCAAATATTCAACACCATGTACTGTTTTGATCACAAAAATTAGGCAATAAACAAATTAAAGACCAATCACCATGTAGACCAGGACCAAACCATTCAAATTATCCTGTCTCAATCAAGCCCAAATTTTCTGTTCTACCCAATTAAACTGATCTGACCTTGAACAGAAATCAAAACAGAAGAGCTGCAGAACCCTAGGTACTCCTTCTATACAGAAATCAACACAAAACTGTTTATCCAAACCCTTCTAGTGGTTACAACAAATCCTTCTATACTGAAATCTATAATGAATACAACTCCCACCATAGAGAAGATTGTTAGTTAACTACATACAACATAAGTCACAGTAAAAGGGAAGCTGTCATTAATGGGGCACATGGTAGGGTAAATGAAGGAAAGCCGAAACCACTAGCATCAGCAGAGCCAAAATTCAAAACCATGTAACTGAAGTATCACCAGAGAGGACCTAGGAGATTCGGACCAAAACAGTACACCTTAATCCGACATAAGACCTCAAGGTACCACCAGTTAAACATGCAGCAGCAGCACATCAGTAAGGAAACCACAACTTTGAGCATAAATCCATCGGCCCTCAAAGCAAGAATATACTCAGAAGAATCTTCATGCAGACAGCTTCACATGCACACTCCACAACCTTATAGATTTACACGAAACTAGCACTAAACTACACCGCACATATGGCAATTAAAATCCACACTCTGAATTCCCTTGAAATATGCCTTTCAACTGAGCTGACTAAATGGTAATGAAGGAACACTGAAGAACCACCTCCACAAGCACGTCAATAGTACGGAAGCAAAATTCAGTTTTAACTCCGAGATAAACCATCTCTATGGCAACCATGAAACATTCAGTGCATGGATCTGTTTATTTAGCTTGCAACGACCACCAAATAATCCGACCAACATTGCTTGCCGAACAAAACATCAAATTGACACTAGTAGTAGGATTCTGAACAAACCTAGGCAACCATATCTTGTCATGACTCTTCTGATGAGACTGATGACCATGAGGGGAACATGCCATATGCAAAAAAAAAACTGCAGAACTTTGAGCACTCCACTTGACTCCAATATTTCAACAAGCATCGGTACAGTTTCCATCACAAAAATCAGGGTTACCAACTAATTATCCTGAACAGACCAATCATCATGTAGACTAGGGACAGATCCAGACCAAACTCTTCAATTTATCCTGCTTCGGCCAAGCCGAAATTTTCTGTGCTAACCAATTAACTGACCTGACCTTGAACAGAAATCGAAACAAAAGAACTGCAGAACCCTAGGCACCAAAGAAACGTAATTAGTCGCAAAAATCAACGCAAAATTATTTCCCCAAATAGAGGGGTTCGGAGAGGAAAACACAGCAGAGAAGGGGAATCATCCAACCTAGGCCTGGAATCGAACGGATCGAGCACCACAGAAAAAAAAGCAATCGACCTATCCGGCTAGCCCGCGCCCCTGATTGATCAACAGATCGAAGAGGGAACAAACGTGAGATCCAAAACAACAACGGCGCCTTACCTACGACTTACCCATCGCCACACGCGACGAAGGGATGCGAGTCGGCGGCAAGCCCCCTACCGTCTACCGATTCTACTCCACGAAGAGGAAGAGAGCGTGGGGACGGGTGGCTTTATAGGGAGCTCCGCAGGCACAGGTCGGTGGGTGACCGTCGGTTCCCCCACGGAGTCGGTTCCGCGCTTGCCGAGCCGTAAACGGAGACGAAGCTGCGAGGACCGTGGCCGACCGCCCACATCAGCGGTTCCCTGCGCTGGAACCACCACCTCAATCTGGTGGGCCCGTTCTTATCCTCGTCATCGCATAAACAAAACAGCAGGTGAGTCACGGCCGTAATCCACACGCCAACGATTTTCGCGTTGTGCTCTCCGTTTCACGAATTCACGGGCACCACAAAACTGTTCCATCACGCTCACAGATCAAAATTAGCTGAACCATTGCGTGGAACCCTTATCTTTTTTAGAAGATTCTGCCGACCCGAGAAACATGTCGCCCGCTGAACTACTAAAAGTCATCATGATCCACGTGCAATTCGTCATCCACTTCGTAGACAGATGTAGCAACAGACGACAAGTACATTTTGGATAGGGTCAATGATCTTTGGCGAACGTTTCTTCAGCCAATCCACATACTGGAAGCGCTCCTTCTGAATCAAGTGGTGGCGAATGGAGCTCGCCAGTTTAGAGTCGACGCCTCTTGCCACTAGATAGTGTCTCCATGCAGTTTCTAGCCCAGGATTTCTGCACACAGAAAGGCAAACACTGTCAGGGAGTGCTAGTGGTTAGGAACAAACCAAACCTCTTAAGCTGACAGGCTCCTTTCTTTTTATCATGGAACAGGTTTCACAAAAATATTTATATGCCCTTTGGTGAATCGACAGGATAATACAACCCTTTGTGTTTTTTTAAAGAATAAGTGAGATTTTTTTCCCAATTGTTAGGCTCTATTACCAAAAAGAAATATAAATAGTTTGTTATGTTCAACTTATATTTTAGCCACATACAGCAACAAGCACCGTTGCAATCTCTACTCCTATAAAGAACTTTTTGTCGCCGTTTCCTGTCCGTCGCAGGTCCTTTCGACCACGCGGTTTCCGTCCGCCCTCTCGCGCCCCCCTCCCCCTTCGCCCGACGCTCGCAGGAATCCTATTCTACGATTGGAAACTTTCCTACCCTTAATCCCTCCCTTCGCCTTCCCCCTTGCACGGTCTCGCGTCAACGCCCGCCGCCGCCCCTCGCCCCTCCCTCCACCCGCAATTCGCTCACGCGCCTCCGCCCTCTGATTACTTCGCTCTCCGAAAATCCCTCTCCCAAAATCGCTCTCTCCCTCTCACGGCCATCCGCCGCCACCACCGCCCGCTGCCAGTCCCCTGTCTTCCGTTCGATTGGGGTTTTCCCCAGCTGTGACACCCGGCCCAATTTGGATATGGCCCAGTTGTGGCCCATGAGTGCAGGTGCACATGTTTAGTACCACATTGCTAGTTGAGCAAGGGTGGAACCAGCTTATAAGCCTTTGTCCTCCAGCCATAGCACCTTCGGGTTAACCCTTTTACACGAAGCGAGGACGAAAGTGTAAGTAGGGTGCTATGTGTAAGCGGGCGAGCCCCTACGGAAGGGCGGCGCTGTGCGGTGTTGGAGGACGGGGTGTTACAAGTGGTATCAGAGCCGACCCTCGCGGTTGCGCGTACGGGCGCAGTGTGCAGGCGTATGGCGCATGGCGCGTGTGGGCCTGGGATGGGACACACGGCATGGCATATGTCGGGCCCTGGACGTACGGTCGTGCGCTAAGAGGGGGCGGTCTGCTGGGACATTTGCCCAAGTGTGGGTGAGCTGGACCGACGAGGACGTCGGGTTCTTTGAGGGGGGTGTATGTGACACCCGGCCCAATTTGGATATGGCCCAGTTGTGGCCCATGAGTGCAGGTGCACATGTTTAGTACCACATTGCTAGTTGAGCAAGGGTGGAACCAGCTTATAAACCTTTGTCCTCCAGCCATAGCACCTTCGGGTTAACCCTTTTACACGAAGCGAGGACGAAAGTGTAAGCAGGGTGCTATGTGTAAGCGGGCGCGCCCCTACGGAAGGGCGGCGCTGTGCGGTGTTGGAGGACGGGGTGTTACACCAGCTGCTTGAAAAGCCGCCGCCGCTGCAAGAAGAAGGAGAGGAGGGGGAGGACCCCCATTGACCGACGCCTACCGCTCGCCGTCTCCCTGCGCCGCCGCTTCTTGCCTGATCTCTCCGATGCGCCCCTCCCCTTCCCCGATCCGAAACGGGCGACCTGCCCTCTCCTCGTGATGGTCCCTGGCGATGGCAGCGTGGCCATCGCATCCGGCAACCGCGCGGGCGGCGTCTCCACCAGGCGCGTCGTTGGCGATGCCGTCGACATCTCCGCGCCCGTTGTCTCTGGCGCTTCCAAGCAAGCCACGGAAGCGCTCCAGGGCGCCGGCGTCGATCCCGCTCCCGTTCTGTCCGCCGCCATGGTACGCTGGCCTGGCGTCATCTCGGCCACTCTGGATCGGCCTGCTCCAAATTGGTAACTGCATGGCGGCCACGACAGCGAACTGCATCGCCTTCAGCCTCGCCTCCACACCCGTGCACGGCGGCCACGACATCAGACTGCATCGGGAAGATCTGCACAACACCAAGCAACGTCACAACACAGCTACGCCGACGTCCTTGGGCTTGGAGTGAGCAAGTTATTACTGATTTCAGAGGCAAGATACCCTTGCGTTGCTATTTTACTGATTCTAGGTTTCGTGATGCCTGTGTTGGTAGCCAAACATCATGTGCAAGTATTTGTTCAGTCCACTTGCCCGCGAAATATTTTTCAGTTGGCTGGCAGCGGATGGCAAGGCGTGACCCAATGCTCGGCGTTATTGAATGTCGAGCTGGTGTGCGCCCATGTACCTGACAGCTGCAGGACATGAACCTTGCTGAACCTATATGTTTCCCGATGAACGATGATGACCATGGTAATGCTCTAGATCCAGAAGATTAATGCCCTGCGTCCACAAGTTTAATCTTCTTGTTTTTTATTTAATCCTTGTTGGTATAAGTGATTATGGATCATTGTGGTTGGCTGGCAGCGGATGGCAAGGCGTGGGCTCGGCGTTATTGAATGTCGAGCTGGTGTGCGCCCATGTACCTGACAGCTGCAGAACATGAACCTTGCTGAACCTATATGTTTCCCGATGAACGATGATGGCCATGGTAATGCTATCCAGAAGATTAATGCCCTGTGTCCACAAGTTTAATCTTCTTGTTTTTTATTTAATCCTTGTTGGTATAAGTGATTATGGATCATCTATCATAATTCTTGTTGAATTGAGAGGTATAGCTCATGCAAAGTCCATCAGTAGTTATCTGAACGAGATCCAGCAGGTTGAAATTGCTCAGCACAGGTGGAAGATTTTTTTTAACATGCCTGCAACGTGTTTGATATATTGATTCTATGATCAATTTAGTGGCTCTTAGTAATTGTTGAAAATAGCTTCTTTCCACTATTTCTTATTTTCCAATTTTACACCATTTGAATTATGGCTGTTTTAGCTTTTGAGCCATAAATGCTAATCAATTGTCAGTACTATACTAAAGGAGGTGTTGTAGTCTGAACCTTACTCTGAAATACTTCAGAAAATTGGTATAGCGCCTCTGATCTCTCAGTCACATTGCACCGTAATTGAATGTGCCCTGATAATACACTGTTGCTTTCAGATGTGAAAGCAAACTGATTCCTTCTTGCTTATCAACTTTGCGAGTACTGCCTTACTGGTTTCACTGCTGGTGCATGTAGCCATTAGCAATTGTAAGCCTTGGCTGCCTTCTGGTGTTTTGCGCCTATACTTAAGGAGGTGGAAAGGAACTCCCAAGAAGATCACGAGCTTGCTGGAAGAGATCCATTTATTTAGTAATGATATTTTTTTCTTCAGAGTATCAGGAATGTCTAACCGATTGCAACTTCCAGTAATCTCAACTTGTTAGGCCTCTTTGAAGTGCAGGTGGACTGATTTTTTACCTTCAATCAGTCAACATATGATGGTTTGTTCACCTTGCAGTATGCTTCGGAAGCTTTAGCTGATTTTCCTTGTGGAGACACTAAGAGAAGGAAGTCACGGTTAGTTGCTAATATTTTGCATATGTGCTTTTTTTGTTTCTCTGCATTATTCAGTTAGTCTGTGTGAGTTAAAACCGAAACAAAAGTTAACTGTAGAGTATCCAAATCTTCAACCAAAGTTGGAGCCGTGTTCTCTATTTAAAATGTGATCTCCAGACCAATATATAAAAATATAAAAGAATCTGGAATCTGGATGGACATGTGACCTTCCTGATGTTCCCGAGTTGGATGCAGTGTGGCAAATTCATTTAATTTCTGCAGTTTTGACTGCAAATAAAGTTCTTTCAAGGGCAAGTACCACCGTATGCTTCATATATTCCTTTCTAGGTCTTACTTTCCTTTTACTATCATGCTAAATTGTGTAGCCACTTGTATCTAATAATGTCATTCTCTGTTACATGTACTGAAAGCTACTATGCTCAACAATGAGTTAACTATAGTGGCTTCAGAATTGTTAATTTTGACTCTCAATTGCCGCACTACAAAACTGAACGTGGATTGTTCATAGATTTCACTATGCATGGGCACATATTTTCACCAACTATTATGTGGGTGGAAGCTTTGGAACCGTGCACCATGCAGAATACCTTGCCATATGTGACAAGGTGCTTGACTCGGAAAATTCTCTGATGCTAAGAAACAACACATCAGTTATCCATGGACAGTTCATTTTGGCAGCAGAGGAATTCCTGCACAACCATATACAACTGTTAAACCAGTTTTGGTTGCCGCTGGAGCTAGGTGGGACCAACCTGATACCATGGCAAAATGTGCTGTTGAGATGGACAACATCCAGGATCTACAAGGAGTCCTGATACTCTATGCAATGCCAATTATCAAGTATGTATGTAGGAGGGATGCAGTGGTGCGGTTTCGAGAGCATGTTGTGAATTCGATTATTTTTATTTTACAGTAGTACTAATCTTTCCTGGCAGTGCCCTACAAGATTCAGATCAAATGATTGGAAAGAAATGTTGTAGGCTGATTTTCAGTGAACTGGTCTACTTCTTAATTATTACTCACTGTGTTCAATGAACATCTAAATGCACCAAAGTTTCCGAAAATGGCAATGAGAACTATCAAGTTTTGTGAAAATGCATTTTTTCGGCAATGCACCAACTGGCCATCTAATCTGGATCTCCTTGCTGATGCAGTCCAAGCCAAGCCAGCGAGTTTGACCTACAGGTATGTACTGATGTTCTTGGGTCCACAAAGCATTGAGAAAAGTATAAAGACGCATAACTGTATCCTATAAGAGGTCTTTTATTCAAAGATTTCTTCCCTGAGATTGATAATTAACATCTTGGAATCCATGGGGATGAACTTGGTATTCATACTGGATGGAAATCTATGGATAACCTTTCCCTGATATATGGGATGCTGCTATCCAGTTTAACAAAACTCGGTATGTAATGACAATCAGCTTTGACCAATGAATGTTAAACATATGATTCTGAATGTTTTACAAATTTCGAATGGACTTTTACTGATTAGTACTCAATTCAGAGATTGGAGACTAAATTAAAATACAAGGCAAAGTAGTTTGGTATTAGCAGCTGTGCAATTGCAACTGACCATATATAATTTGCATTTGTTTTAGATAAATTCCATGTTTCTGCATTTGACCTCAAAGAGGTGAAGTGCCTGCCTGGTGGTAAGACCAAAAATAGGGTTTGTTCCTTCAGCCAGTTCTAAGAATTAATTCACCTCNTCGATACAGCTTACTTCCTCATTCAACAGACTACCATCTCTGCTGTCATTTATCATCTGCAAGACTCTTGCCACTAAAGATTTTCTTTGAGAAGAACTTGACTGACTTTGTGTTTTTTTCTTCCCTAGACCTGCTCCTTTGTCCCATCTCTTTACTTTTTTTATCCTTCTCTTTAGTTGCCTCTTCAAGGTCATCCTCAAGCAGATCATGTTCCTTTAAATCTCCTCCTTTACTATCCTATTTTGTCACATCCTCTTTCTTCTCCCTCCCTTCAACTTCAAAACTAATGAGAATCAATTGGTTTTTCATTTCTAACACCCTTTCCTCAGGAATAACTACATGATCTTTGCAACTAACTTGAACTATATTGGCGCCTATTAAGTCATGATTATCTTGTTTCGCCAACATGCTGGAATAAAATAATTTAGCCATGATCCCTAGTTTTTGGTTTCAAATAATGTCGTTCCGCATGTACCTGGAGTTCATTTGTATGCAGGAGTTTTACAGGAAAAGGAGGATGTGATAGGGTCTCCTGGGCCGTCGCCCGACCTGCTCAGTTCGGCCGACCCAGGCCCAGGTCCTCTAGGCCCCATCTGCGGCCATGCAGAGAAAACACAAAACATGATGCCAGATGCCGTTGATTCAAGATAAGAGTGCATCCTAGGGTGATACAAGAAGATAAGGAGGTGGCATGGATTGATGGGCCCACAATGAAATCAAGAGTTACTCAAGGAATCTGTACTCATCTACTCCAGCCATCAGGGCCCACAAGCCAGTCACCTTGCGAAGGATAACGACGAGGGGAGCCAGGACCAGGTCAGCCGACCTAGGCACGTCGGCCGACCCAGTCCAACGGCCGTTGCGCCCCTCCGTTCTCTCACGCATCTGCACCGCCTCAAGGACGAGATCTACATTGTGGACATCTTCAGTCGGTTCATCGGAGGGTCGGGCGAGGTCCTCAGATCGCCCGACCCGGGGATGGGCCACTCGGCCTCAACCGCCTTGCACTGGCCCTGAATCGCCTCTGAGTGCTATAAATAGATGCCAACGCCCTCTGTTCAGAACACACCAGAAGGAAGAGCTCCATTTGCCACAAGTTTTAGTCTTAGTTAGTAGTGAAGTAGTCTTAGGAGTAGAGCATCTGCGGGCTTCCGAAGGAGTCTTGGTAAGTCTTGAGCTTAGTTATCTTGTATCTTTTGTTTGCTTGTAAGACTTCGAGCTTTAATGGAATTACTATCTTGGTTATGTTATTTGGCTTATTATCTTGTTTGTTCATTATATAAGTTGTATGTCTTGCACCTTAGTATAGCTGACCCATGTTATGGCAATAGCTCAATGAATCGTATGATTGTTCTTTACCATTCCGTACAATTGGTAGAGACGTGTTTTGTATTACAAACATGGTGTTTGGGGTATACAATACCTTTGGGGATACCCTTACCCCACGTATTGAAGAGGTAGCCCTCGGGTGGTGACAGCCCCGGTTGGCCTTTGTAATCCTCGCCGTCCGGGTTTGGGCGTTTGCAGGCCTTTGTGATAAACATCGTGACAGTACCCTTGGATGAGGGGAGCTCACGACTCCTCGATTTGCCCTCTATCATGTGTCTCTTGCTAAGCTTGTATAGTGTACACTTGTAATGTATGTGACTCATTTGTGAGAAGTATATAGAATCCTTTGTTCTCTCCTAGGATCTTCATATTAACTAGACTTATTTATTTTGAGCAATGAAACCTTCTATGTGTCAACCTACCCCTCTTTATCAATCGTTTACCCCTGCTCTAGTCCTGGTATATTAACGGTGATATTATTAATGCATTGAAGAACACATATCTTTGCCACACGCTTTCCCTGAGGAAATAAATACGATACTCTGGAATACTCTCGGGTGAAATGCTACAACGTACTTCTGTGCACTTGCAGAATCTTTGTAACGTTAAGATTTACAATAAGTCATCTCTAGTGACATCACTCATCTAGTGGTGATGCTACGAAATGTCAAAAACTCTAACTATACTGAAGAAGCTTGCAAACAAGGATTGCCAATCTACAGCCACAAGCTTGCCCAAGCTAGAAGATATCTCCTTAATGGTGATTCAATCACTCCACTTTGGAGGTATTCCTCTGATTTGAACCCAAATTGGATGAAGCTTCCCTACTGGCTCTATATCAACATCCTAGATCTTGAAAGAGGCCGTCACTATGTCATTTTTCCGATAGAAAAAGGTGCCTTTACCCAAAGATCACTGTGTTGATTCTTTTGTGTGGGGGAAATCTCACTAGATATCTATATTCTTCAATCTTCATTAGATTCCATTGCCAATCCCTATCACACAGATCCCTGAGAGTTTCCAGGGTGCCTTCCTCATCCAAATCTCCCTCCTCAACTGTGAAAACTCCATAGTTATCAAATCATGTCTAGTATTTAAATATATCCTGTCGGGGTTCCTGTAACCACCGGCTATTAAAATCGTGGATTGCGCGTCGGGCCTCGAACGGTTGCGCAAAAGGGGGACACAAGGATTTATACTGGTTCGGGCCACCAAGGGGTGTAAGACCCTACGTCCAGTTCGTGCTGCTCGTGTTATTTGCACTGGTTTGTAGTAGGGGGATACAAATGGGTGAGAGAGGGACGAGTTCCCAAGTCTCTGGTGTTCGAGTGTAAGTGTGTGTGAGCTTAGCCCGATGGCTGGCTCGAGGAAGAAGAAGAAGAACACTCCCTGAAGAAAGGTGAAAGAAGAAAGCGGACCGGAGTCCATCTGCCCCACGCAGGGGGCCTGGCCTCCCCTTTTATAGCTCAAGGGGAGGTCAGACGAGTACAGCCGAGTCAAAAGTAAGGACGAGAGAGAATACATGGTAAAAAAGGAGAAGAGATAAGGGTCCTGTCCCTGTCGTGGCCCCCGCTGTCCTGGGATCACTGTAACGATGCCTGTAGCCATTTGTTGCTGTTGGCAGGCGCCAGGCCCGTGCCATGACTTCGGGTAGGTGAGGTCTTCTCGGAGGTTGCTTCGACGCGAAGGAGCGAACTACTCGTGCGGGACGGAACTTACTCAGGCGCAGCGGAATACTCGAAGAGGTGGATCTACTCGGGCGGGACGGAAACCACTCGGGCGAACAACTACTCGGGCGAGCAGCTACTCGGGCGAGCGCATGCCATCATTGCATGGGCTAGTTGTCCCATGCGTGCATGCAGGAAGGAGGAAAATCAAAAGAGAGAGAGAGATGGTTGGTGCAATGATTGCTCATGCATGCAAGTGGGGGTGCATGCTGCCATGCATGCGCTGCGTGTACAGGAATTAGAGGAGAGAGAGAAAGCTGGTGCATGCGTGCATGCGGGGAGGAGTAGAGTAGGCACTCAAGTAGTCAAGCGGCCAGGCAGTAGCAGGAGCAGGCATTCGAGTAGTTTACGTGCGCATGTACCACGCTTGCTTAGGAACCGGCATTCAAGTGGCCTAGCTGTATGTATGCAGCAAGCCCGCATGCAGGCCAAACGAGAGCCAAAGCATCCACCGCATGCAGCAGGGGTCGGGCGAGGTTGGACGAGTGAGTAGTCGAAAACTTGTCGGACGAGCCTGAGACTTGTCGGACGAGCCTAAGACTCGTCGGGCGAGTCGGATCCTTGTACGTGGTTTTTATTTCTCGTGGGTAGATTTATCAGGAATTGTCGTTCTCAATCCACCGTCTTTGGGGTCCCTAATATGGGAACCCGACAGCAGCCCCCGAGCTCGGGAGGGAGTCGCGGACTCGTTCCCGGGCTTCGCGGTCGCAGTGCAGAGGGAGTCGTTGTTTCTTCGGTGGGGGCGCGCGAGTGCACCCGCCGGGTGTAGCCCCCGAGTCTTTGTGAGAGTAGGGTACTCTCGCTAAGACTTAGAGTTTAACACAGCCGACTTGTTTTAGTCCTCAAGGTCGGGAGAGTGGTCTCTTCGTACTTGCTTGCAGATTATCGGGGCCGTTGGGTCGTCTCAGGGCCCAGCCCCCGAGCGTAAGAGAGACGCACCGAGTCATCTGTGTGCGACGCCAGCCCCCGAGCGTAGAGCTGCGAGGGGCCATTAGGGTCATCAGAGGCACACCGCGTGGTCGTCGTGGAAACCAGCCCCCGAGCGTGAGGGCCGAGTCATCGTCTTCCAGCCCCCGAGCGTGAGGGCCGAGTAGTCGTCGTCTCCCAGCCCCCGAGCGTAAGGGCCGAGGAGTCGTCATCTCCCAGCCCCCGAGCGTGAGGGCCGAGGAGTCATCGTCCTTTTGGCGGAGCAAAGCGCTAGCCCAAGTACAGAAAAGTACTCGGCTAGTGATCCTCGTGGAGCGTCGTGCCAGCCCGAGTACTACGAAGTACTCAGCCGGTGGTAATGGCAATCTCCGAGCGTAGGCGGCGAGCTTGGGGATCCAAGACTCGTTCTTAGCTTGATTTGTGTTCATGTCAGAGAAGTCGGCGTGTCGTCCTCGGGCCTGGGCTGATAAGCCCCCGAGCTTCGTGTTGGCCGAGTGGACGGTTGCCAACGAGATCGGCGAATGGTTGGGGTCGTCGTTGCTGTGTCAACGAATCACGACGAATATTGTTTCTCGAGGGATAGTTAGTTCAATAACGCTAGGTAGTATGCCCAAAAAATCACGATCACGAACAAACTTTAAGCTGCTTATTGCCAAGGTCGAAAAGACACCCAGCTCATTTATTTGCGCAAAAGAGTTATCGCCAGCCGACCCTTTCTTAACGTCAAGGTAGCAGAGTCCGAGCTCGTAAGCGGAAGAGATCGGTCGTGCTGGTGAGCGAAGGCACCGTAGCCGCTGGGGCGTAGGTTTCTCGCATTCCGACCAGTTGGACCCGACTCGTTTCATCGCAACTCGAGTTTCGACCTTGCCGCGGACGAAGGGGTCGGTCGGTCGGAAAGGTTTTCACAAGACCGGTGTTGTCCGACCTTTTTATCGTGTCGAGGTGGCGGAAATCGAGTCTGTGAACGAAAGAAATTGGCCGTACTGGTGAGCGAGGAAGCCGTAGCCGCTGGGGCATAGGTTTCTCGCAGTCCGACCAGTTTAATTCGATCCCTTTCATCACAGTTTGTTTTCCGACCTCGTCGCTCGAATAGGGGTCGGGAGCGACTAGTTTTAATCGAAAGAACTAGCAATCTTGCATAATATGAAGAAATAAAGGCATGAGTGACGTAGCTGTTTTGACGTTTCGTGCGTTGGGGGCGTTCTTGCCGCCGGCAGTCCGGAGCTCGTAGGTACTTGGCCAGGGCCGTCAGGTTTCCGGTCGGTCGGGGTCGCCATGCCTCGATGGGGGCCGTCGTGGGTTTGGTCGGACGGTGCCGCCGCTTTCCTGGGCCGGTCAGGGCAGCCGTTGCCGGCTGATCGGGGCGGCCACGAAAGGTGATGTGTTCGCTGAAATCACAAAAGACAGTGTCGCCCTCTCGGGAGAGCGGTCGGTTATGCAGTAGCGAGTGGTCGGGGCTGACACCCGCCGGGTGCGCACCCGGCGGGTGCGTTCCTGTAGTCTCATTTTGTCGTACTGTGGCCTCGTACAGGTCTCCATCTGCGATCTGAGGCCCCACGCGGTGCGGGGTGCCAGCGAAGGAGTCGGTTTGTCCTTACATCATTACCCCTCATGCACCTTTTTCGCAAAGGTGGAGGGGCCGGACCGTGCCGCATTTTTACCTCGCTGGCCGAAAATGCGGTGTCCGTGTGAGCTGATAACGGGCCAGTCCGAGTGAAGCCTCGGCGTCCCGTTCGCCGGGTTCCGAATGGATCATCGAGTGATCGGCTTCAGATTCCTGGTGGCGAGATAATCTAGTTACCAAGCCCGTTCGACCAAGACTCGAACGCAGCTCAGGATGCCCGTGACGCTCGTGCGCCCGAGTACTGGCCGCTAGGGCCCATCCTTCACCGCCCCTTGCTCGACGAGGTGCCCGGGAGCGGCTGTCGAACCCTTCGACGGGCCAGCCTTTGAACCCCTGGGCGTTAATAGGCCCTGGTAGGCACCTATCGTGTCAACTGTCGAAGTCGCCCGTCCCGGTGCCCTGCTTCTGAGCGTAAGGGAGGCGCACCGGGTCGTCTGCGCGCGGCGCCAGCCCCCGAGCGCCAAGCTGCGAGGGGTCGTTAGGGTTGTTGGAAGCACGCCGTGCGGTCGTCGTGGAGTCGAGGTTTCTCGGTTTAAGGCGTGTGCTCCCCGAGTACTTTAGCGATTTGTGGAAGAGAGGAAAAAGAAAATGACTAGCGGAGAGAGAGTGCGCGCGGCGCGCCTGTTGGCCGTAGCCCGACTGCTTGTGTAGCGTTCGGGCTGTATAAGCAGTCGGGGACAGGCCATGGGCAGTCGGCGGTAGTCCGAAGATGCATGCTGAGATATGCAATATCCAGAAAAAATAAAATGGTAGTATTAAAATAAGACTTAGCTCTTCGACGTCTGCATGCTGGGGGCTTTTTTATAATTTCGTTGATCGACGAAGCTGGCGCCGCTCGGTGTAGTGCCCGCAGGTCGAGACAATCCCGCCGGTCGGCGCGGCGTTCGTTGACCGGGACAGTTTACACCGGCCGAGGCAGCTGCTGCCCGTCGGGTTTGTGACCACCGTGGCCGTCGGATTAGTGACCACCGTGGCCGCCGCTGGTCGAGCTGTTGTTGGTGGCGCCACGGTCACCGCCGACGTCGTTGTCGTTGTTGACGGCGTCGTGGTCGCCGTTGGCGTTGCTGCGGTCGTCGGCGTCGCCGTCGTCGTTGTCGTCATTGCTGGTGACGGCATCGTTTATCGGTGTTGCTGCTGAGTGTCTGGCCGAGGGGCGCGGCTAGTCAGGAACAAGTGGACGTAGAAAGCGACGCCCAGCCAGTGCCATTTTTTCGTTTTGGTGTGCCATGCATGCACGACCGGCCGGCTGCCCATGTGGTGTACGCACGTATACACGTAACAGCCAGGAGATGCTCAATGCAATAGAGAAAATAGAGGGGAAGACGAGGCTTCCTGCTAGCTTCTGTTCTGCTTAAGCCTCCGTTTGTCGAAGCAAGAGGAAGGAGACATCAGCCAGGTTTCTTTGAGCGCTGGGGCGGGCGGCGTGCTCAGCGCATGCGCGTGTGCCCGAGCCCGGCTGGCACAGCTTCCAGGCCGCTTCCCCAGGCAGCCCGCGTGGGTAGTGGCAACACACAAGGTGCCTATGCCGGTCGAGCCCGAGTGGCTTCCGTCCGAGTGGTTTCCGCCTCGCCCGTGCAGTCTCCGTCATGCCCGGGCGCGTGGGCGCCGGCCGTGCAGCAGGGACGGGATGCAGTGGTCGCTGGGAGGCCGTCTGGAGCTCCGCCAGGACGCTGCGATGGCTGCGAGGCCCGTCTCGAGCACCGCCAGGACGCCGTGACGCTGCGAGGCTGACGCGGAGTGCGGCCAGGACGCCGCGACGGCTGCGAGGCCGACGCGGAGCGTTGCTGAGACGTGGTGGTTGCTGCGAGGCCAGGACGTCGTGGCGGCTGTGGAGTCGACACGGTGTGCCGTCAGGACGTTGCGACGGGTGATCTCGATGGTGAGGCGCGAAGGGGCTGGGGAACGGCTCCGGCCAGCCCCGTCCGTGGTGATGACGAAGTGGGAGCCGCTGGAGCGCACGCGCGCCCCAGCGCCTAACTCTCGACGGTGTTGGCCATCCGAGACCTGCAAAGAAAAATGGCGTGACACGCAAAAGGCCCCTACCTGGCGCGCCAACTGTCGGTGTTCCTGTAACCACCGGCTAGTAAAATCGTGGATTGCGCGTCGGGCCTCGGACGGTTGCACAAAAGGGGGACACAAGGATTTATACTGGTTCGGGCCACCAAGGGGTGTAAGACCCTACGTCCAGTTCGTGCTGCTCGTGTTATTTGCACTGGTTTGTAGTAGGGGGATACAAATGGGCGAGAGAGGGACGAGTTCCCAAGTCTCTGGTGTTCGAGTGTAAGTGTGTGTGAGCCTAGCCCGATGGCTGGCTGGAGGAAGAAGAAGAAGAAGAAGAACGCTCCCTGGAGAAAGGTGAAAGAAGAAAGCGGACCGGAGTCCATCTGCCCCACGCAGGGGGCCTGGCCTCCCCTTTTATAGCTCAAGGGGAGGTCAGACGAGTACAGCCGAGTCAAAAGTAAGGACGAGAGAGAATACATGGTAAAAAAGGAGAAAAGATAAGGGTCCTGTCCCTGTCGTGGCCCCCGCTGTCCTTGGGGATCACTGTAACAATGCCTGTAGCCATGTGTTGCTATTGGCAGGCGCCAGGCCCGTGCCATGACTTCGGGTAGGTGAGGTCTTCTCGGAGGTTGCTTCGACGCGAAGGAAGAACTACTCGTGCGGGACGGAACTTACTCGGGCGCAGCGGAGTACTCGAAGAGGTGGATCTACTCGAGCGGGACGGAAACCACTCGGGCGAACAACAACTCGGGCGAGCAGCTACTCGGGCGAGCGCATGCCATCATTGCATGGGCTAGTTGTCCCATGCGTGCATGCAGGAAGGAGGAAAATCAAAAGAGAGAGAGAGGGTTGGTGCAATGATTGCTCATGCATGCAAGTGGTGGTGCATGCT
Organism: Alloteropsis semialata; assembly: GCA_004135705.1. Lineage (NCBI taxonomy): Eukaryota > Viridiplantae > Streptophyta > Magnoliopsida > Poales > Poaceae > Alloteropsis > Alloteropsis semialata. The sequence continues at coordinate 4,534,083 of CM014277.1, read as the reverse complement.
GCCATGCATGCGCTGCGTGTACAGGAATTAGAGGAGAGAGAGAAAGCTGGTGCATGCGTGCATGCGGGGAGGAGTAGAGTAGGCACTCAAGTAGTCAAGCGGCCAGGCAGTAGCAGGAGCAGGCATTCGAGTAGTTTACGTGCGCATGTACCACACTTGCTTAGGAACCGGCATTCAAGTGGCCTAGCTGTATGTATGCAGCAAGCCCGCATGCAGGCCAAACGAGAGCCAAAGCATCCACCGCATGCAGCAGGGGTCGGGCGAGGTTGGACGAGTGAGTAGTCGAAAACTTGTCGGACGAGCCTGAGACTTGTCGGACGAGCCTGAAACTCGTCGGGCGAGTCGGATCCTTGTACGTGGTTTTTATTTCTCGCGGGTAGATTTATCAGGGATTGTCGTTCTCAATCCACCGTCTTTGGGGTCCCTAATATGGGAACCCGACATATCCTCACTCTGCATGACATCAATGTGATAAAAACATAACCCCTTGTTAGCACTACCATAGAACTGAGCAACAGCTTGAGGCTTTAACCATTCAAGACAATTTCAGCTACATTGTCCTCTTTATAGCAGATGAAACACACTTTTGGTTTCCTACAACTAAAACTGAAGTGCCCAGGCTCCCCACAGTTGAAGTACAATACTTGGGGGAATTTGTCCCTTACCTTAGGCTTTTTGCACATTTCCATGTCTTTGATATGTTCTTCCTCTTGCCTCTTGATTCCTAATTGATTACCATCTTGCCTTGAAACTTGTGGATTGGTTGGTCATTGCTGAGCTTGTTGCTGCTGGTTTTGTCCTTTCCTTCTTCCTCCCTGATACTGATTCTGACCCCTTGGTCTGCCGCCGTGCTGATTGTTGTTAAACCTTCCATGCTGAAACGGATTCTATTGATGATGTGGTGGTAGATGCGCCTGGATGTGGATGGGAAGGGTACTGATTGGGGAAGAAATTGTAAGGAGGTGGCGGTGTCGGGGGTAGACCCCCAGGGGTACCCAGCAGGCGGATTGGCCCAACCATCAAAGGGCGGCCCAATCCGAGTACATCTGGATCGGTTTGTCGGACTAGGTGGCCCACCAGTCGGAAGGCCCACCAGTCGGGCGAACCGGATGGGCGCGACGACGCGCGCGGCAAGGAAAGCACACGGCGTATCCCGCAAGAAGATCGGAGATCAAGATAAACTAGCCGGAATTGTAGGGAAAGATATCTGTAATCGTTATAGGATCGAATCCTTGTAATTCGGGTAGGTTACGATCTCTGGCCGACTTGTAACTCAAGGCAGCCGGACTATATAAGGCGCCTTGAGACCCCCCTCCAAGGCACGGAAAACTACAACCTCTACAACCCTAGGACAGAACCCAACTACGGAGATCCTTCAGGAACTTCATACACAGCAATACAATCGCCGCCAACACAGGACGTAGGGTGTTACGTCATCTCGACGGCCCGAACCTGTTCAATCCTTGCGTCTTGTGTTACCATCGACTTCTGATCCTCGATCTGTCCCTCGACAAATCAACCACGTAGGCTACCCTGTGTGGACTGCCGGGTCCAAACATCTGACAGTTGGCGCGCCAGGTAGGGGTTGATCGACGAGATCAATCTGCAAGCTCGATGGCATTCACTTCCGCCGTCATCACGCCGGCGACCACGAAGATTTCCATCGCTGAGGGGGCCATGTTCTTCTTCGGATCCATGGTCTTCACCGCTGGACCCGAGGGAGAGCTCTCCTTCACCCGTGACGCCACCCCGGAGGAGACAGCGCCACGACTCGACGCTACGCCAGACGGGATCGTCACCATCACCACTCCGTCGCCAACCATCGCCAACCACTCGGCGACCGCGACGGCCGGCGTTGTTCTCCCGCCATCTGAAGGGAACGCGCCGTCTCCTACATCGCCGACTGCTTCGTCCACTCCGCCTCGACCACCCAGGGTGCAGGAGACGCCCGAACAACGAAGACGCCGATGGGCTGCACGCCAACGCCAGTTCGAGGCGGACATGGATCACGCCATCGCCTCCATCGGTGAGTGCATTGAGCTCACCGAATCCGCTCGTCAGGGCATCGCCTCGCCGACTCGGTTCCCGCTGGGACTCGGGAACAGCGGAGCCGTCTACCAGCAAGCACTCGGCGAACGCATGGACGCCGACTACTCTCCAGATGCGATCGGGGCGCTCGATCCCATCGTGGCTGTCCAGATCGGATCTACTCCGAACATTGCGCCGACTCCGCCTGAACCAGAACCATCTCCGACTTTCCCGCGGGTGACACGTGTCCTCCCTCCAAATAAGAGGATCACGCCAGCCAAGCGGGAGACGTTCGTCTCCGACATATCCGCCGACGAGCCGACGGTCCAGGGCGAGGATCAAGCACGCCGTGACGCCAGGATCGGGCGTAACGGTGAAAGGCAACGACGCCGTGACGCACGGCGAGAAGGCCGAAACCCCAGGATCACACGTAATCTCCAAAACGACTTCGTCCAAGAGATCGGCGGCGTGGGTGTCTACGCCACTCCGTCGGCCAACCTTGCCGCCGCGCACCAAGATCTAGAAGGGATCCCGGAGACTCCTGAACTCAACCGGATCAAGGTCAGGCTGACTGCAGCCGCGGGCATGATCGCCCAGAGGGCTCCTGCTTCCTCATCTCGCCACTCCAGGTCGGCCAGTCGCCGAGATGCCGATTGCGGCGTGGTCGAGCAGCCCGATCTCCGCGAACAACTCCGCAACCGCGATCTCCGAAGGAACCTTGATGATCGTCACCGCCGGAGGGATGAGGAAGAACTCCGACGGCGCGCCGAGTACAACCGCGAACATGGCCCTCCGGGGCTGGATCGCGAAGCACGCCAACGCCGAGAACTCGAGGCCGCTGAGGTCGCACGCCGCCGAGAGTTCGACCGCAAGTACGGGGCTCCACTCGGACAGGACAGGCCACCCCGAGCTAACACCCCGGAAGACTACTCCGCCGACTCAGGGCACGCGGACACCGGGAACCTCAACGACTGCGACGGCTTCCCGGCGTTCACTGCCCGAGTAAGATCCATCAGAATGCCTGCCAACTTCAAGCCTACAGGCATAGAGAAGTATGACGGGAAGGCGGACCCGACGCTGTGGCTCCGGACGTACAGCATCGCCATCCGCGCAGTGAATGGCGACCACGACGCCATGTGCGCCTACTTCCCCGTCGCCATGACCAAGGTGGGGCTAACTTGGCTCCACAGCCTTGAGCCCGACTCCATCGACAGCTGGGCGACCCTCTGCGACAAGTTCAAAAGCTACTTCCAGGGGAGCTCCATCCGACCAGGCACCGCCTGGGACCTGGGCAAGGTCAAGCAGAACCGCGGGGAGAGCCTCCGCGACTACACCGACCGGTACATGGAGAACCGGAACTTAGTTCCCGGCTGCTCCGAGTCAGAGATCATCAGCTACTTCCTCGACGGCCTCGCCGACTCCGCCGTCTTCGAGCGCCTTTGTGAAGACCTGCCAAAGACCTCCGGCGAGTTCTTTGGCCGGGTGAACAAGATGGCCAACGCCAAGGAGGCTGTCCGTCTCCACTACGGCAAGAAAAGCACTCGGGACGACGATCGTCCCCCTCGCCGAGAAGACCGCCCGAAGAAGGAGGATACGCGCCGTTCCCGACCTGAGCCAAGCAGGAGGGACGACCGGAAGCGCTCGAGAGACTTCACCGTCGCCGCCATGGACCGTAGTGGCCCTCGCCCGCGGTCCAACTTCAGCGCCGACTTCGAGAAGATGCTCCAAGGACCCTGCCCCATCCACAAGCAGTCCAAGCATCGTATGATCGACTGCATGGGGCTCGCCGACGCCTACAAGAAGAAAGAGGGGAAGCTGCCGCCACGAGATGACGACAAGGGCGACAAGGGAAAAGGGGCTCCCGAGAACCCTGCTTTCCCGAACGTCGACAGGCAGGTGAACTTCATCCTCGGAGGACCGCCGCCCGTGGACGACAAGCGCCGGGAAAAAGTACGTGACCGGGAGATATTCTCCTGTTACACATCGCCGATCCAACCACTCCGCTGGTCCGAGCAGCCGATCACATTCTCCAGGGAGGACCAGTGGTTCCAAGTCTCCGACGTGGGCGAGTACCCGCTGGTACTCAGCCCGATTGTGCACAACGCCCGCCTCACCAAAGTACTCATCGACGGTGGGAGCGGGCTCAACATCATCTTCGCCCAGACGCTGAGGGACATGGGCATCGGCCTCGACGCCCTGAGTCCTTCTCTCCACCCGTTCTACGGGCTGATCCCGGGGAAAGGCTCCAAACCACTCGGGCAGATCGCTTTGCCCGTCACCTTCGGTGAACAGGACAACTTCAGGACCGAGTACCTGAACTTCCAGGTCGCCGACTTCACCACCGCCTACCACGCCATATTGGGGAGACCAGCTCTCGCCAAGTTCATGGCAATCCCCAACTACACGTACCTGCTGATGAAGATGCCGGCACCAAACGGCGTCCTCTCCATCCGCAGCGACGTGCACCTCTCCAAGGGCTGCGACAAAGAAGGCCTCCACCTCTGCACCGGCATCGAACGCAGCGTGCTGCAGATGGAGGTGGTCCACGAAGCAAGAACCTTCCAAGGGGACCCGGGCTCCGTCCCCGAGTCCTCCAAGCGAAGGGCCGCGCCAACCACGATGCAGCCGGCTGAAGAAGTGCGCGCCATCACGCTCGGGCTCGCCGACTCCAAGACCGCCCTGATCGGATCAGGGCTCGACCCCAAATAGGAAAGCGCGCTCGTCACCTTCCTCCGGGACAACGCCGACATATTCGCATGGACTCCATCGGATATGCCAGGTGTTCCAAGGGAGGTGGTCGAGCACTCCTTGACGGTTGACGCGAACGCCAAGCCAGTTCGCCAAAAGCTCCGACGCTTCGCGCAGGATCGCAAGGAGGCCATTAGGGCAGAGATTACAAGGCTGCTAGCAGCCGGGTTCATTAGAGAAGTCTTTTACCCAGACTGGCTCGCTAACCCAGTCCTTGTAAGAAAAAAGAATAATGAATGGAGAATGTGTGTTGACTACACGGATCTCAACAGGCACTGCCCTAAGGACCCCTTCGTCCTGCCCCGCATCGACCAAGTCGTTGACTCCACCGCCGGATGCGTACTCCTATGCTTCCTCGATTGCTACTCCGGCTACCACCAGATCGCCCTGAAAGAAGAGGACCAGGAGAAGACTTCCTTCATAACTCCGATCGGCGCCTACTGCTACACCAAGATGACGTTTGGCCTCCGCAACGCCGGAGCTACCTACCAGAGGGCCATCAACTTGACCCTGGGCACTCAGATTGGCCGCAACGCCGAGGCCTACGTCGACGACATAGTGATCAAGACAAAGATCGAAGCCGAGTTCATCGCTGACCTCTCCGAAACATTTAACAATCTCCGCAGGCACAACTGGAGGCTAAACCCGACTAAGTGCGTCTTCGGCGTACCCAAAGGGAAACTACTCGGCTTCATCGTCAGCAACAGAGGCATCCAAGCCAACCCAGAGAAGATAGACACCATCCGGAGGATGAAACCGCCGACTGGGAAGAAAGAGATCCAAAAGCTGACTGGTTGCATGGCAGCCTTGAGCAGATTCATCTCCCGGCTTGGAGACAAGGGCCTGCCGTTCTTCAAAATCCTCAAGAAGGCCGACAGGTTCGAGTGGAACCAAGAGGCACAGCAAGCTTTCACCGACCTCAAGGACTACCTCTCCAATCCGCCAGTACTCGCCGCTCCGCATAACGACGAAACGCTACTCCTGTATATCGCTGCCACCACCAACGTGGTAAGCACCGTCATCGTCGTAGAAAGGGAGGAAGAAGGAAAGGTGCAACGAGTACAGCGACCAGTCTACTACGTAAGTGAAGTGCTCAGCGAGTCCAAGTCTCGCTATCCCCAGGTGCAGAAGCTACTCTACGCACTGCTGATCACATCAAGAAAACTTCGCCATTACTTCCAAGCACATCGCATCAAGGTGGTCACGCAATTTCCACTCGGGGAGATCCTCCACAACAGAGACGTCACGGGGCGAATCATCAAGTGGTCCGTCGAGCTCGGCTCCTTCAACATCGACTTCGTCCCACGCACCGCCATCAGGTCACAGATCCTCGCCGACTTCATCGCCGAATGGACCGAGAGCCAGGACGCGAAAGAAGACACCAGCGGCGAGCACTGGAAGATGTACTTTGACGGCTCCCTGATGATCGACGGAGGAGGGGCCGGAGTACTCTTCATCTCGCCGAAAGGGGAACAGCTCCGATACGTCCTCCAAATCCGTTTCCCCGTCACCAACAACGCCGCCGAGTACGAAGCGATTCTCCACGGGCTCCGCATCGCCGCTTCACTAGGCATAAAGAGGCTCCTGGTCTATGGCGACTCGGCTGTTGTCATAAACCAGGTGAACAAAGAGTGGGATCGCAACAGCGAGCGGATGAACGCCTATTGCGAGGCAGTGCATAAGCAGGAAGGGAAATTCTACGGAGTTGAGTACCACTACGTCCCACGGGAAAAGAACCTCGCCGCTGACGCACTTGCCAAGCTGGGATCCACCCGCGCACAAGTTCCAGGGGGAGTGTTCGTGCAGGGCCTCCTCAAACCCTCCGTAAAGGAGCCGAACGACGAGCCAGAGCCTGCCCCAGAACTCTGCGAGGTGCTAGCCATTAACGCCGAGGAAGAAGACTGGATGGCCGAGTTCATAGATTTCCTCGCCAACAACAAAGTGCCAAAAGACCCCACGCAGCGAAAGATCCTGGAACGCCGAAGCAAAAATTATGTGGTGGTCGGAGGCGCCTTGTACAGACGAGCCGCCACAAATCAAGTATTCATCAAATGCGTCACGAAAGAAGTCGGCCTCCAGATCCTCGATGACATCCACTCGGGAGTTTGTGGAAGCCACGCCGCCGCCGGAACTCTAGTCGGGAAAGCGTACCGAGCTGGATTCTTTTGGCCCACTGCCGTCTCCGACGCCAAAGCACTCGTCCGCCGATGCCAGGGGTGCCAATTCTTCGCCAAGCAGAAACACCTCCCGGCCCAAGCTCTGCGCACTATTCCACCCTCTTGGCCATTCGCCTGTTGGGGGTTGGACATGGTGGGACCATTCAGGGCAGCCCCGGGAGGTTACACGCACATACTCGTCGCCATAGACAAATTCTCCAAGTGGATAGAGTACAAAGCCATCGTCGGAACTCCAACATCAAAGCAGGCAGCCGCCTTCGTCGAAGAAATCACACACCGGTTCGGAGTCCCTAACAAGATCATCACCGACTTGGGGACGCAGTTCACCGGGTCCGCTGCTGTGATAAGTGTCTTAGTACTTGCAATGCTAAGATAGTATTTAATTGAGTATACGTGGTGTATAGTCTTTTGAATACCTTGGAGTGCGCCTAGTGCCACGGATTTGTAGTGGTAGCCCCAGAACAGCTGTATCGGAGTATACTACGCCTCCGTCGCCCATCCCAGATGCAACGGACAGGTGGAACGAGCCAACGCCATGATACTCCAAGGATTAAAAGCGAGGGTCTTCGACCCATTGAAGAAATTCGCCGGACGGTGGCACCAGGAGCTACCACAAGTCATCTGGGGACTCAGAACCCAGCCGAGTCGAGCAACAGGTC
>CM014277.1:4510973-4522270 GCA_004135705.1 Alloteropsis semialata | reverse complement strand
GCACTCAAGCAAGACAAAGCAGTCGGCGTGCCGCTAAGGCTCGAACAGCTTCCACGCTCGGGGGCTGGCGCCGTGATCAAGTCAGTGTGCCTCTCGGGCTCGATTGGCCCCGAACCACTCGGGAGTCAACACTGCAAACTTAGTGGTGTGCCGCTAAGGCTCGAACAGCTTCCACGCTCGGGGGCTGGCGCCGTGATCAAGTCAGTGTGCCTCTCGGGCTCGATTGGCCCCGAACCACTCGGGAGTCAACACTGCAAACTTAGTGGTGTGCCGCTAAGGCTCGAACGGCTCCCACGCTCGGGGGCTGGCGCCACGATCAAGTCAGTGAGCCTCTCGGGCTCGATTGGCTCCGAGCCACTCGGAAGCCAACACTGCACAACTGAAGGCGTACCGCTAAGGTTCGACCGGCACTCGGACTCGGGGGCTGGCGCCATATCAAAAGCAGCGCGCCATGAGGGCTTGATCAGTCCCGAAACGCTCGGGAACTGACGCTGCAAACAAATTGCAACAGGCAATACAATCCTTTTCACAGGAAATACAGTTACAACGAAGCCGGGCTTACGCCGGTTACAAACATCAAACACTTCAGCCGCCAAGATAACGGCCTGGGGCACTCGTCCCTGCGCTCAGTGCTACATCCGAAGCAAGCTTGGCCCACATGAGCTCCTCGCAAGCTCTCTTGTAGCACCACTGCAGCCGTCGACGGGACAGCACCGGTGGAGGGTTGATGGCGGATGCCTTCGGCGATCCCTGGCTCTACAAAGCATTTCACCCCACATGGCCCTCGTCACATGGGAATGCGGGGGTGAACAGGGCAGCACTCACACACCGATCAACGCCTCAGATCCTTCGCAAGCACTCTTCTAGCACCACGCCGTGATGACTCCATAAGCTCTCCCCGGTGGATGAACCCAACGATAAACCTCCGGCATGTTGACTACAAGGATCCTATGTCTACTCGCTCTTGGGTGGCAGCTCAGGCTCCCCGACGGGTATTTATAGCCCCTAGTCGCCGGGGGACGGAAGGTTTCTCCACTAACACGAGCACGAGCTCCACGCCACGCGTCCTCTCCTCCAGCTTGAAGTGCACAGGTCGCCCTTATCTCCTTTGGCTCCACTCGGCCACGGGAGCGCCCTGTGCAATCACGGGAAAACTATTCGTGACGTCGCCTAGCCTGCCTCTCCTTGGCATATCCTGCGAAGAAGGAATCCTCCGGGACTCGAACCTCTCGCCAAGATAAGTTTCATTTGATTATTTTCGCCAATTCCGCGAGCTTTAAAACAAGTTGCTAAAGTACTCGGGAAGCACACGCCTTGATCCGTGAAACCTCGGCTCTTCCGTACGCCTACCTTCCTACGCGTGCACGCGGCCCAGCTCCCTGCGCTATGGACTACGGCTATCGGGGACCAGGTGCATAAACGTAACAGGCTAACTGCCCAAGGAAATTAAGAGACTTGAAAGCAGGAAGCGGAGTTCATTAGTATTTGTATTGCCGAATATTTTCTCCTCGAGTTTTTACCTTATTACAGGGTACTGACGACTACTCGGCGTGCTTAGCCCTCACGTTCGGGGGCTGGCGCCGGGACGACTACTCGGCGTGCTCAGCTCTCACGCTCGGGGGCTGGCGCCGGGACTACTACTCGGCGTGCTTAGCCCTCACGTTCGGGGGCTGGCGCCGGGACGACTACTCGGCGTGCTCAGCTCTCACGCTCGGGGGCTGGCGCCGGGACTACCACTCGGCGTGCTCAGCCCTCACGCTCGGGGGCTGGCGCCGGGACTACCACTCGGCGTGCTCAGCCCTCACGCTCGGGGGCTGGCGCCGGGGCGACTGCTCGGCGTGCTCAGCCCTCACGCTCGGGGGCTGGCGCCGGGGCGACTACTCGGCGTGCTCAGCCCTCACGCTCGGGGGCTGGCGCCGGGACGACCACTCGGCGTGTCTCGCAGGACTCCGCCGGCCCTCACGCTCGGGGGCTGGATGCCGAAATTAACGTCGGATGATTTAGCCAGATGCTCCTTGACTAACCCTTGGACCGATTCCTTCGGAATCGCTTCAAGGCTCGGGGGCTACGGCCAACGGACGCACCTCGCGGCGCATCCGTTGATTGTCTGACGACTTCAGAACAAGGCTACTAACCCTTGGACCGATTCCTTCGGAATCGCTTCAAGGCTCGGGGGCTACGTCCAACGGACGCACCTCGCGGCGCATCCGTTGGGTAAACGGCTTTTTTCTCTCCAGTATCACGCGGTTTCGCTTCCAACTGCAGCAGGCTCGACGCTCATCGGACAGCGCGACCTCGCCGACTTGTCCCTCAACCACGTACTACTCGGGGGCTTGTCGGGGGTAGACCCCCAGGGGTACCCAGAAGGCGGATTGGCCCAACCAGCAAGGGGCGGCCCAATCCGAGTACATCTGGATCGGTTTGTCGGACTGGCTGGCCCACCAGTCGGGGGCCCACCAGTCGGGCGAACCGAATGGGCGCGACGACGCGCGCAGCAAGGAAAGCACACGGCGTATCCCGCAAGAAGCTCGGAGATCAGGATAAACTAGCCGGAATTGTAGGGAAAGATATCTGTAATCGTTATAGGATCAAATCCTTGTAATTCGGGTAGGTTACGATCTCTGGCCGACTTGTAACTCAAGGCAGCCGGACTATATAAGGCGCCTTGAGACCCCCCTCCAGAGCATCAACATCTACGCTACAACCCACAATCACACAACCCTAGGACAGAACCCAACTACGGAGATCCTTCAGGAACTTCATACACAGCAATACAATCGCCGCCAACACAGGACGTAGGGTGTTACGTCATCTCGACGGCCTGAACCTGTTCAATCCTTGCGTCTTGTGTTACCATCGACTTCTGATCCTCGATCTGTCCCTCGACAAATCAACCACGTAGGCTACCCTGTGTGGACTGCCGGGTCCAAACATCCGACACCAAGTTCAATAAAGATATCTCTTTTTCTTTACTTGTCTTCTTAACAAAACTACTCAGCGTTACTCCACCCCGAATAGTTCATAACTAAATGCTGCGTAACCGGGCCTGGAACGACGCCTAAGCCTTTCTACACGTGCACGGGACCTGCTCTCGACGTTATGAACTTAGGATAAGTGAAGCAAAGGGAAAAGCACATTTAAGCAAAAGAACTACTCGGGCAACCTTAAAACATAAGAAGAAATCAACAAATTTTCTCATTTTACTCGTTTCATAATATTTGTACATGCAAAAATCTACTCTACCATACTCCACAACGCAGGATACTACTCCAGCTTGAGGGCCTCGCTGACCTTCTCCGCGATTGGATGAGTCTGAGCCAATGCCTCATCTACTTGCTCGCTTGAAGCATCCGCTGCCACTCCATCACCAACTGGCGCAAGATCAATCCGCGGATAGAGCGTTCGAACACGCGCGAGAGCGTCGTTCGCGCACACAACCGCCGACTCCTTGACTAGCTCGGCGATCCGGGCCGGCGCAGCTTGCAGTCGGGCGACAAGGGCCGTCGGCTCACCCTCTTCTGGAGCAACGGTGTCCATCAACTCCTTCGCCGCGTCGTGGATACTCGCCAAAGCCAAGTGCGACGAAGCCAGCTCTTGCTCCAAGCCTGTTATAATTTGAGCATCATTCTGGATAGTATACATAGCTTGAAGCATCGTCATGTCCGCACCTTTTCGGAACTCCTGCTCCCTTTTCAGCTTGCCCTCCATCACCTCCTCGGACTTCTGCAGATTCACGTTCGCAAAACGCAAGTCCTTAAGCTCCTCGAGGTGGCGGGCCCTCTCCATCTCCTTCTCTGAAAAAGCAGGGAAGCACTCGGATCAGGACGAAGAGAACAGGACAGAGCTCGACGGCAAAGAAAAAGTACTCGGGAAATGCAAGGACAAAGCCTTACCGTGAAGACTCGAACGATGCTGCACGATGGCATCGTTCAAACTCTTCTGGGCGGCGTCACGCTGACGCTTGACCCGTTTGAGCTCCGCCTTCAGCTCCGCCTCGCGCTCTTGCACCGACTGTACGTCACGGAGCTGCTCTAGGCGCAACTGCCGGAGCGTAGCCAACCTCTACACCAGACAGAAGAAATCAAAGAAGTCAAGAAAGGTACAATGAAGCGCGACAAAAATGAAGAGAAGCGGATCAGGAGACGAACCTCCACGCAGCGCCGGGACTGGTCAACTGCAAGCTGCAACTCGGCGAGCACCGTTTCTTCCTCCGCCGCGTTAGCATTAGCCGCGGGGACCGTCATAGTCCCCGGGTCCTCCGACTGCTTTTGGAGAACCTCTCCTTGAGCAGCGGCATCCTCGCCCGCGTGCAAGGCTGGCACCGAAGGGTCCACTGCAGTATCCCCAGCTCCACTGCTCGGGGGAGCCGTCGACTTCTCGGGACCGCCTTGCGCGTCCTCCGCCCCAGGCGCCGCCATGCCCTCCGCCCCGGGCATCACCACGTTCTCCGTCCCAGTCCCGACAACATCTTCCTCCGGTGCAGGCCTAGCTGGCACCTGTTCTGGTTGCGGCGCCATTGACCCTTGGGCCGAGTCCGTCACACCAGGCACTACGCCTGAAGGTGGCGCACCAACAGGTGTAGCCGGGGGAGAACTCTGCTTTTGCGGGGTAGCAGTCGGTGATCCCGTCCCGCCGGCCGCCGCACCATCAACATTGGAGGATTTGCTGAAAAAAGAAGTCAGAACTTAAATTAGGAACTCGGAAATAATGACTTACAAGAGAAAGACAAGAGTCGAAGACTTACTGAGTACTCTTCACCACAACAACTCGGGGCCGAAAGATTTGGAGCTTGGGCCGCCGCTGTGCCGTAGCTGTTGTCAGGATCGGCCTGGTCCCCAGATCGGAGACTGGCCTGGCATCCGCGGCAGCCTGGACAAAAGCTTCCGCCACCATCCGCCGCTTCTCCTCCACTGACACGCCCCTGGCCCGGGCGTGCTCCTGTTCTTGGAATAAGGAGTCGGACATTGCTTCGTCCTTCTCCTCTTCCTCCCTCTCCAAGACGGCCGGGGAAGGTCTTCCCAGCTCGTCAACATCGGCATCCGAGCCGGCAACCGGCTGCTTGGCCGGCTGCGCAGCCGCCTTCTTCGCGGTCATCTTCCTCGAGCGCTTCCGCTTAGGATCCGGCGCGGCATGCACCACCGCTTCCTGGACGGACGGCGCCTCATCGGAGAGCGTGGCCGAGTCGTCGTCAGCCGCCTCGCCGGCCCCAGGCGCCACCGGCTTCGAGACACGCCCACTGCGAGTCCCAACCTTTGCAATCGCCACCCGCCGTTTCCTTGGGCGGGTCTCCTCCACATCTTCATCCGAAGGGCTCAGGGAGCCCTCCGTGTCACTGGCCGCCCACTCCAGGGGAGCAGGCGGGTTGACTGGACCCTCCGTCGGGGCGTCGCCTTGATCACCCGGAGCTGCTACCCCCAGGAACGCCTTCCTAGGCGAGTCCTCTGGAAGCGGAGAAGGAGAAAAATACTCGAAGACCCGATCCTGCGAGAGCCGCAGAATCAGACGGCCAACGAACGGTTAGATCAAAATTAAAAATCAGTATCAAAACCAACGCAACAAAGCACTCGGAATGAAGACTTACCGGTGGAGCAGGCCTCTTCAAGGAGAATGGGCGCGGTTGATGTTTCTCCGACACGTGGCTGAGGAAGAACCCGCCCATGCGCGCCTTCATCTCTTCCTTGCTCGCCGTCCGGCGGGCCCCCCGGGTAGGGTCCTCCCGGCCCGAGTACTCGAAGCCCGGGTGCTTCCTCTCCTGGATCGGCTGCACCAGCCGCCGACTGAAGTTGCAGGCCACGCCGACCGCTTTCAAGCCCCGATCTTTGAGCTCCTTGATCATCCCAAGGAGCTCCTTCACTTCGGGCAAATGACAGTCCGCTGGAAGTTCGTTCCAGCAACTCTTGATCTGTGGCCATGCTCCGGTGTGACAGGGGATCGTCGGTGCGTGGTTCCCGACGTAGAACCACTCGGACTTCCAGCCCTTGTTGGAGGTGTTGAGGGCAATGTCGAAGTACTCATCCTTCCGGCCTTGGCGCAGCATGAATCCGGCGCCTCCCACGACGACCATCTTCTCCTCGCTCGGCTGAGGCTTCAGCCAGTAAAGGTACCTCCACAAGTCGAAATGGGGAGTAATCCCCAAGTAGGCCTCGCACAGGTGGATGAAGACGGAGATCGCCATGATCGAGTTGGGGTTGAGGTGGACGGCCTCGATCCCGTAGAAGTGAAGGAGGCCCCGGAAGAAGGCCCCCGCCGGCAGACCAAACCCCGCCTCGAAGAACGGCTTGAAGAGCACCAGTTCGCCGGAGTTTTCCGACGGGAAGGCCTCCTTGGCGCTTGGGCGCCATTCCGCCACTGCTTGAGGCGGAAGGATACTCCGCTCCACCATCTCCTCCAACATCTCCGTGGTTACCTTCCCCCGTGCCCATGCGACCGCGGGGGAGGGGATCTTGTCTGACTTGGGGAGGTCGGAGAGCTTCCTCTTCGGCGCCATTGCTTTGGGCACGGAGTGCCTTGTTCGCATTCGCGTAGCTGCGCTCCTCGTGGTGACTAAATCCGCGAGGCGGATCTAGATGCGAAGAAAGGCTCAGGTGGCAGCTGGATGAGGAATGGAGAGAAGGGGGAATGGATCTCGGAACAGTAGGATTTCCCGGTCAAGACCTAACCCTATCCTTTTATGGCGCTCACAACGCCCGAAATTACCGCGAGACGGCGCGATTAACGGAAGAGACTGCAACGGGAAAAAGAGCCGTTGAATGCCCACGCGAACCGTTACGTCCGGAACGTCAACGGTAAAAAACGACTCCAAGCACTCGGGCAAGACGAAGAAGTCGGCGTGCCGCTAAGGCTCGACCAGCACTCGGACTCGGGGGCTGGCGCCGCATTAAAGACAGTGTGCCTCTCGGGCTCGATTGGCCCCGAACCACTCGGGAGTCGACACTGCAAAGCAAGTGGCGTGCCACCAAGGCTCGACCAGCACTCGGACTCGGGGGCTAGCGCCGCATTAAAGACAGTGTGCCTCTCGGGCTCGATTGGCCCCGAACCACTCGGGAGTCGACACTGCAAAGCAAGTGGCGTGCCGCCAAGGCTCGACCGGCACTCGGACTCGGGGGCTGGCGCCGCGTTAAAGACAGTGTGCCTCTCGGGCTCGATTGGCCCCGAACCACTCGGGAGTCGACACTGCAAAACAAGTGGTGTGCCGCCAAGGCTCGACCGGCACTCGGGCACGGGGGCTGGCGCCGCATCAAAGACAGCGTGCCTCTTGGGCTCGATCAGCCCCCAAAACGCTCGGGGGCTGACGCTGCAAACAAGCCACGGTGGTTGAGCGAGCGCAGCCGAGCTTCAACAGCTTGGGGGCTCGCGCTGTCGGCAAACAAAACGCAGAAGCTCCGTTCTCAAAACAAACCACGAGGGAAATTCTTTTACAAAACAAGAAGGACCTACAAAGTACAAAGCTAGCCGGTCGCAAGCCGGTCAGAAAGATCAAACACATCAGCCGTCAAGGTGACGGCCTTGGGCACTTGTCCCTGCGCCTAGTGCTGCATCCGAAGCAAGCTTGGCCCACATGAGCTCGTCGCAAGCTCTCTTGTAGCACCACTGCAGCCGTCGACGGGACAGCACTGATTGAGGGTTGCTAGCGAATGCCTCCGGCTATCCCTTGCTCTACAAAGCATTTCACCCCACATGGCCCTCGTCTCATGGGAATGAGGGGGTGGATGGGACAGCACTCAGATGCTGATCAACACCTCAAGTACATCGCAAGCACTCTTCTAGCACCGCACTCTATAACTCCATGAACTCACCCGGTGGATGAATCCACCCGCAGGCCCCCAGAACACTCGCTATAAAGATCTTGTGCATACACTCGCTTATGGGTAGCAGCTCTGACTCCCCAATGGGTATTTATAGCCTCAGGCTGCCAAGAAACAAGGGACTCCCCTAGCATTGTGGAGCATGTGGCTCCGGGCCATGCGTCCTTTCTCCTATCAAGGCGCACAGGGACATCCTTATCACCTTGGGTCTTGCACGACCACGGGTAAGTCCTGTGCGTTCACGGGGGAGACTGTTCTTGTCGCCGCATGCCAGGAACGACTCTCTTCCCTGTGGCGTTCGAGAGAGGAGGAATCTTCAAGAACGAGGGTACAAACTATAACACCCTAAAAATTCCCTTTCTAAATTAGTAATTAATTTGCTAGGTTTTGTGTGAGCATTCATAAAATTTGTAACACCCTAAAAATTCCCTTTCTAAATTAGTAATTAATTTGCTAGGTTTTGTGTGAGCATTCATAAAATTTAGGAAAATAAAAACCTTTTTCGGAAAATAAAATCAACTAGGTTTAAAAACTTGTTTTGTGCATTTCATGCTGGTGCATTGTTTTATTGTATGACTGCTTTTGTGTGCTAAGCCCTAGGGCCCAAAACCCTAAAGACCCAAAATCCGAGAACCCAGCTCGGAAACCCTATCCAAAACCCAAGTCCAACCTAGACCTAAAACCCTACCCGACCCAAAAACCCGGGCCTGTTTCTTTCTTTCCGAAGCCCAAACCCCGTCAACCAAACCTGGCCCGACCTGTTTTTCCCTCCCTTCTTTCTTTCTTTCTTGCAGGCCCATTCTCTCTTTCAATTCTCCCTTGGGCCCAACCCATCCTTTCTTCCCCCTTGGGCCAAACAGATCCAACCCAGGCCCAAAGCAGATCCACTCTCTTCCCCCCTTGGGCCAAACAGATCCAACCCAGGCCCAAAGCAGATCCATTCTCACCCCCTCATCTCACAACGCACACCCCCCTCCTCGCGAAGCAGAACGCCGTCGCCCCCATCCTTTCGCCCTCTCTCTCTGTTCTGCGTCGCCACAAGCAGGAGAAGGCCGACACCCTTCCTCTTCCCCTGAACAGCGGCACCCTATCCCCTTCCTCTTCCTCTGAACAGCGGCACCCCATCCCCTTCCTCTCCCACTCGAATTGGAAACCCCCTCAGCCTTAATTCGCAGCAGTTATGCCATGGATGAGTGGAAGCAGAAGGTTTTCGGTCGCCCTCCCCCTTCCGAATTCCGGCCAGCCAAGTACTCCTTGCCCTATAAAACCTCCAACCGAGCTCACCCACAACCCCCTTTCCAATCCCTGCACTCCAATTCCGTTGCCCCAGACCTCCATCGCCAACATCTGAATCACGAAGGTAAATGGTGCTGCTGCCGTCATTTCTCTGTATGGTGGAGGCCGAGCCTTCCCCTCACTCCCTTCCATCTATCTCGTGCACAGGGCCTACAAGACCCTGACCCCGGCGCCCAGAAGCAGTAGACCGAGGCCGACATCGTCCTGCATCGAACGCACGACCGACGAACAGAACAGCCCTCCATCGACAACGCCCCGCTGATCTGCTGCCTTCCCTAGGTAAGCATCAAGACGAGTTCGCGGCATCGTTCCCTTGCTCCTAGTGCAGTTCGCGCGAGAAACGAGTCACCGTAGCCCCGGCCCCCATGTCCCCGGCGAGCTTCTGCTCCAGGACAATGGCGTCGCCCCCTTCTGTTCGTGAAAGCAGCATCGGTCCTTCCTGTGCAGACCGAACAGGTCAAGGAGAAACAGCAGCAGCCCTTCATCTTTGATCCAACGGCCTAGATTAGAAGCCAAGATACCCTTTCGTTTTATGTTAAAGAGCCCCTGCAAAATCCCTAATTCAACCCGCCAACTCTGTCCCAGTGTTGTGAAACTTCCTTGCTACCCCCTGCTGTCTAGGGTTAAATACGTATAGGTCCTCGTTTCCTCGCAGATTAGACCTTCGTCTTGTTTTTAGCGTAGTTTAATCACCGTAAATCCGATTAGAGTGATTTTCGCGTTGTTGTGTTCGTAGAAATGCGTAGATTAGTTTTTTAATCTTTTTGCTTCTGTTTTATTGTATGGTGTACTGTTCTAATAGAAATACTCTTCTATGCATGTATTGGCTTGTGATGGATGTATGTGTGGTGATTGGAATACGTGTTTAGAGTGCGAGCAAATCGAGGCCGGCTTTGATCAAGAGTTTGAAGACCCGGTTCAGCAGCAATACTTTGAGGAAGGCAAGTGTAACATGATTCATCCTTGATACCTATTCACCTTTTAATCACTTTATTCATTCATGCATGTGTCTAATTTTGTTAAACCATAGGGATGACTAGCTTTGTTTATTCCATATTCCTTGTTTACCCTGGGTTTTGCATATGGGTAGATATGTTAGTTGTCGCTATGCTTGCAACCGCTAATGTTCGTTATAAAATGTTAATCTTGACTAATGATATACTTGGAACCTTATTAAAATATGCTTTTTAGCAACATGGTTTAGGGAGCTTGAGCATGTGTTTGGATTGCTCTAAGCGTCTCTTCTTAAGGTCCCGTTCTTAAAGCGGCAACCCAGGAAAACCGTACAACCACGGGAATCACATGGCTCTGGTCTTGACTAAGTAAACTGTACAGCTCTAACTTGTCTAGTGGTTACCGAAAGGCGCAAGTGGGGGTGTGGGGTTATCAGTATGGGTCTCGCCTACCTGGGGATGAACTCACGCTGCGCCCTGAGTGTCATCGGTATGTCTCACGTTGCGCCCTGAGCGCCATCGGGACACTCACGTTGCGCCCTGAGTGGTCGCCGATCCCGGGAGGAGGGCTCCATGCGCCGATCACGAAACCATTGCGGCCACTAACTTGTTAGGGTGTCTTTTGAAAGGTCTCGCAGTGAAACCCTGTACTCATTTCACGTGGTGTGAAGGGAGTGCGTGCCGAAGGCAAGGGGATCATGACCGGTGGTGAAAGTGTACAACCTCTGCAGAGTGTAAAACTGTTATAACAGCCGTGCTCACGGTCAAGAGCGGCCTGGATCCTTTTTGACTCGGGGTTCCTTGTTTTCTGAATAAATGGTTTAATATGATGTTGTTCATTCGTAATATTTCATATGCTTTCATAATGTGGGTTACAACCGGGTTGTCATATAATTCTAGTAATTCAGGTTAATTCTAAAATCACAACAAAGAGTATGGCCATCAATGCATTATGGTACACCATCTTCTAATTACATGGTTACTCCCTCCATCCTGAAATATAAGTCATTCTAGTTTTGTCCTAAGTCAAAACTAGATAAACTTTGACCAACTTTCTAAAAAAGAATAATAATATTTATGACACCCAATGAGTATCAATAAAATCATTGTGAAATATATTTTTATATTTTACTTATTTGATTTGCTAAATGTTAATACTTATTTTTATAAACTTGGTCAAACTTTCAAAAGTTTGACTTAGAACAAACCCAAAATACCCTTTATTTCAGGACGGAGGGAGTAC
>CM014277.1:4467579-4501786 GCA_004135705.1 Alloteropsis semialata | reverse complement strand
CTGGTGGTTAATATAAATTCTTCTACTATCATAAGTTTACAAGATCTGTTCTGGTAGTTAAAAGTAAATGTTTAATTTTGTTCAAAGTGAACTTGCGGTTTAATTTTGTTCAAGCGAACTTGCTGGTAGTTCAAGTGAACTTGCTTTAATATAAATGTTCAATTTTGTTCAAAGATTGAACTTGCTGGTAGTTAATATAAATGACAAATGCGAACTAGCTGATTCTTAAATGAATTTGCTGTCTCTTAAATGGATTTGCTGTTTCTTACATTATTGCTATCAAGTGTTGTGGCCAATCAAGTAATCTTACTCCATATAAACATTTTTTTAGGGAGGTGAGTTTGAGGATAAGGAACCAGATGCGTTCGAGTTGTTCAAGTTGTGCCACTTCAGCAAGAAAAAAAAGGCTTCACGCCTAATGTTCAACTGGTTATCGTAAGTCAGCTCTCTTTCGTCCTTTCCATTTGTTAGACGGTTTCAAGGTCATGACCATTCTTTGCTGCTTTGTTGCTAGGATGAAATGGAAGCTCAGTTGGAAGCACCACCAGGAGAAGGTGAAGATCCCAAGTCCGCAACTGAGGTTGTAGCTGCTGTACTTGATGAAAAGACCAAGAAGAATATGTTTCTTCAGAATGTGGGGATCCAGACTGCAAGGCCAAGGTCCGGTTTACAGCAAGTTCAAGCACAACTGGAAGTGGAGAAGCTGGCAAATGTTGATCTGCGTGCAAAAGTTGATGAATTGGAAAGGAAAGCGCTGGAAACCGAGCAGGCAAGGTTAAGAGACAAGGAGGAGATGAAGCGGCAGCAAGATGAGTTTGAAGCAAGACTGGTGCGGAGGTTTGGTCAACATCTCGCAGCTGATTGAATTAATGGTATGTCAGATTCTGTCTATAAGCTTTTGCCTATCTTATGTTGATTGGCTCACCTAGTTCACTGCTACAGTTCAGTAGTTCACTGCTAAAATTTTTAGCTGCTGTTCTGGGGTTAAAAAAGGTCCACTTCTATGGAAGTTCACTACTTCATTGGGGTTAAAAAAGCTGTTGTTCTATAGAGTGTTCACTAGTACACTAGTTCTAGGAACATTCCTATTTAGGCACTTAAAATGGGAACATTCACTAGTTCACTGCTAGAGTGTTGTTGCTGTTCTTTCTAGGAACATTTCTATTTATGCACTTAAAATGGGCTTATGGGTACATTGTTTTGTTGTGGCTGAAACTCAGTACATTGGAAAGCTTGTTGGTGCAGTTTTGCATTTTTTTGGTTATCTCACTGCCTTATTTTTTTGCTTCTGGTGCTGCAGCTGCAAGATGGCGTCACACCCTGGAGGACTAAAACATGCAGAATTGTCCACCCTGGGCTGCTGGTTGAGCTGCTGTCAGTCATCCTTTGGTTGAGCTCCTGGTTGAGCTGTGCCTGGTCGTGTGGTTGAGCTCCTAGTTTAGCTTTTTGTGCTCCTGGTGAAGCCATTAACATTTCCTAATGCTTTCCTTGCTTGTTATGCAAGATGAAACTTGAGATTGTTTGCATAATTTTTGATGGATCAGATATGAATTCTGCTGGTGAATCTTGCTGGTTGACTATTACCAGATTGGTTGATTATCATGTTAATTTTGCTGGTTGATTATGTGAATTGTGATTGGTTGGGCTGAAATGTTGTGGGCTTAAATCATTGTTTTCTGAAATTTGTATGGGCTGAATGGTGAACAGAAATATTTATGGGCCGAAAGTGACGTACTTCCAAAATTGGCCCACGAATAAAAATCCACGCCAGCATGTCATGTCATCGTCCACGTGGCAGCCACGTCATCGTCCACACAAGCAGCCACGTCAGCGTCCGCGTGGCAGCCACGTCAGCGTCCGTGTGGCAGCCACATCAGCGTCCGCGTGGCAGCCACGTCATCGTCCGCGTGGCAGCCACATCATCGTCCGCGTGGCAGCCACATCATCGTCCGCGTGGCAACCACGTCATCAGCAATCCGTGACGGTTATTTTCGTCGCTAAAATTGGGCTTTGGGCTGGACTGAGTGGGCTTCGGGCTATTCTACGACGGTCAGATTCCGTCACGGATTGTTCAATCCGTGAGGTTTGTTAAGAACTGTCGAGCGATTTAATCAATGACGCTCAATCAATAACGAAATCTGAAACCGTCACGGAAATTAATTTGCGACGGAAAATCGACAATCCGCGACAGATTCATTCCGTCACGGATTAAATAGTGTGTTGTAGTGACGGTTATGTTGTCCGTGTAGGAATTGGAGAGCATCAGTTCAATGCATGTAAAGGAAGGCAATTAAGTACATCAGTTCAATGCATGTAAAGGAAGGCAATTAAGTAATTAAGCAAACACTCTAGACTTATTTTGAGGAGAGGAAAAAGATCTGAATAGATTTTGTAAGAAAAAGTTGTTTAGAAGGTACGACATTTGGTTGAAAAGCAAGGGCATCTACACGTTGGACATGGACTGCATCATAAACAAGGTAGACGATGTTCAAGCTAGACGCTACCTACGTACCTACTCCTTCGTCAAAAAAATTGCAACTCTTGCTTTTCGACAAGTCAAACAAATTCAAGTTTGACCAAATTTATACAAAAAAATTGCTAAAATTTATATTTTAATATATTTGGTATGAAATTATATTCTATAATTAATGTAATGATACTTATTTTGTACCATAAATATTAGTATTATTTTGTATAAATCTGGTCAAACTTAAAATTGTTTGACTCCTCGAAAAGCGAGAGTTGCATTTTTTTTGGACGGAGGGAGTAGCTGTGAAGGCAACTAAGTAATTGCTAGCACGGCTCAAGACTTCTTTCGATGAATCAGTTTGGACGAAAATGTCCAAATGGTAGTCTTAAGATAAAATTGTCTCACATAGTATAGCATGTACGACATTGGCTTGAAATTAAAGCAAGGGCGTCTACACGTTGCATAATCGTCAATGATAGAGGACTGTACATAGTGCAGAAGAGTGGTTCATGCACACACCGGACAACACGAGAACACATATCAATATTTATAGGAAGTTGGGGAGAACAATATTTGATTGAGATAAAAAGAAATTGATAATCAAATCGTCCCATAGAAATATAGGAGAGGAGGTTGTCACTAAGAGATGTCGGCGGATCGGTGTGGCGACTTCGCCTGTGTGGGTGCTCGCTTGCTCACGGTCGCAAAGTCGTCTGTCGCCGATATTTGCCCGTAGCAATGCACGGGCATGTTTACCTATTTTATCTTTCCTATTTCTAAAGAGAGAATTGTTTCTTCCTTATTTTTGGTCCGTCTTGATATGTGGGTCTCATTAGTCCCACATGGTCCGTCCAACTCCAATCACGGCTCCAACTCTCGACACAACTGGTTTCATCATCGTGCAGTTAGAGTTCTAATTGAACTTGTAAAGGATTAAAAAAAAATCTACTTTCGATCTCTTCTCCATAAGCCTAGAACGGCTGAAACAACAAAGGTCACCACGTTCTTGACCTAGCACATGACAACAATGTTGAACGGTTATGTTGTCCATGTAGGAATTGGAGAGCATCAATGCATCTAAAGGAAGGCAATTAAGTACATCAGTTCAATGCATGTAAAGGAAGGCAATTAAGTAATTAAGCAAACACTCTAGACTTATTTCGAGGAGAGGAAAAAGATCCGAATAGATTTTGTAAGAAAAAAGTTGTTTAGAAGGTACGACATTTGGTTGAAATGCAAGGGCATCTCTATGTTGGACATGGACTGCATCATAAACAAGGTAGACGATGTTCAAGCTAGACGCTACCTACGTACCTACTCCTTCGTCGAAAAAATTGCAACTCTTGCTTTTCGACAAGTCAAACAAATTCAAGTTTGACCAAATTTATACAAAAAATTACTAATATTTGTATTTTTAATATATTTGGTATGAAGTTATATTTCATAATTAATCTAATGATACTTATTTTGTACCATAAATATTAGTATTATTTTGCATAAATCTAGTCAAACTTAAAATTGTTTGACTCCTCGAAAAGCGAGAGTTGCATTCTTTTGACGGAGGGAGTAGCTGTGAAGGCATAATCCAAATGGATGTCTTAAGATAAAATTGTATTA
Organism: Alloteropsis semialata; assembly: GCA_004135705.1. Lineage (NCBI taxonomy): Eukaryota > Viridiplantae > Streptophyta > Magnoliopsida > Poales > Poaceae > Alloteropsis > Alloteropsis semialata. The sequence continues at coordinate 4,497,699 of CM014277.1, read as the reverse complement.
CATAGTATAGCATGTACGACATTGGCTTGAAATTAAAGCAAGGGCGTGTAGACGTTGCATAATCGTCAATGCTAGAGGACTGTACATAGTGCAGAAGAGTGGTTCATGCACACACCGGACAACATGAGAACACATATCAATATCTATAGGAAGTTGGGGAGAACAATATTTGATTGAGATAAAAAGAAATTGATAATCAAATCACCCCGTAGAAATATAGGAGAGGAGGTTGTCGCTAAGAGATGTCGGGGGGTCGGTGTGGCGACTTCGCCTGTGTGGTGCTCGCTTGCTCACGATCGCAAAGTCGTATGTCGCCGATATTTGCCCGTAGCAACACATGGACATGTTTACCTATATAATCCTTTCTGATCCCCACACAACATATAGCCCATACAGCTGCTACGGGACCTAGCTAGAATCTGTGTCTGAAGTGAGCTAACTTAATGGCAGCAACGACGACCGGCGTGCCGACCAACACCGCCCACCCTAGCTCGCCGCCACCGGCAGCAAAGGAGATGAAGAAGAAGCTTGAGTTCATCAAGGAGATGACCACTAAGGTGGACGCCGTGCAGGAGCGCATGCTGGCGGAGATCCTCGGCCGCAACGCCGAGGCAGTGTACCTCCTAAAATGCGGCCTCGCCGGGGCCACCGACCGCGCCACTTTTCGGGCCAAGGTGCCGATGATGACATATGAGGACCTGGAGCCGTACATCCGGCGCATTGCCGACGGTGACCGTTCGCCCATCCTGACGGGGGTAGGCCATCATCACGCACCAGAATATAGTTGAACACGAGAGTGGGAAGAAGCTGAAGGTGATACGAACAGATCACGGAGGAGAGTTCACCTCGGTGCAATTCAGTGAACATTGTGCCGGCACTGGTGTCGAACGCCACTTCTCCGCCCCGTACAGTCCCCAGCAAAACGGCGTGGTGGAACGCCGGAACGGGAGCGTGGTGGGGATAGCGCGGAGCATTCTGCGTGCGAGAGGTATGCCAGGACACTTCTAGGGAGAAGCCGTCACGACGGCTATGTTCCTCCTCAACAGAGCTCCCACGAGCAGCCTCCAAGGGCGCACCCCATATGAAGCCTGGACCGGCAAGAAGCCGGCCGTCCACTTCTTCAAGATCTTCGGCTGCATCGCCTACATCAAGAACACGCGCCCACACCTTGCCAAGCTCGACGACCGCGGCATCAAGGTCGTCTTCATCGGCTACGAGCCCGGCTCAAAAGCGTACCGCTTCTACGACCCTGCATCCGGCCGCGTGCACGTGTCAAGGGATGTTGTGTTCGACGAGGGCGCAAGATGGAGCTGGGACAAGGAGGAGCAGTACGGGGAGGAGCCGTTCGTGGTGGAGTACCAGATCGAGCGAACCACGACGTCCGCGACAACAGCTTCTGCGTCGCCCTCGCCGGTGGTGGTGCCGAGCGCTCCAAACTCGGGCATGGTGACGCCGCTGCACCAGCACACGCCGGGGATCGACACGCACGGCGACGTCGAGTACGCCACTCCACCAAGCAAGGATCCTGCGTTGGACACGGATGACGACGAGGATGCGGAACACCGATACCGCCGCATCGACAATGTGCTCGGGCCGGCCCACGCGCCAGGTCTGGCCGAGCACGATGTCGACCAAGGCGAGCTGCACATGGTGAGCGCTGAGGAGCCCTCCTCAGTAGCGGAAGCTCAGCGTGATGAACACTGGCGCACCGCCATGAAGGACGAGCTGGCATCCATCGAAGAGAACCAGACCTGGACACTTGCAGAGCTGCCCCGAGGACATCGAGCCATCGGGCTCAAGTGGGTGTTCAAGGTGAGGCGCGATGAGCACGGCGACATCACCAAGTACAAAGCCCGTTTCATCACCAAAGGCTATGTCCAGCAGGAGGGGATCGATTATGAAGAGGTGTTTGCCCCTGTCGCCCGTTTGGAGTCTGTTCATCTCCTGCTTGCCATTGCTGCACATTTCAGATGGGAGGTCCATCACATGGATGTCAAATCGGCATTCCTGAATGGTGTGTTGAAGGAGACCGTCTACGTGCAGCAGCCGCCCGGCTTCCTCGACTCTCAGAGCAAGAACAAGGTCCTGTGGCTTCACAAAGCTCTATACGGGCTGAAGTAGGCGCCACGGGCTTGGAACTCCAAGCTTGATAGCTCGTTGCTGTCTCTTGGGTTCCGGCGCTGCAGCAGTGAACATGGAATGTACACCCGCGGAGAAGGCGTGAAGCGGTTGATTGTGGGAGTGTATGTGGACGACCTCATCATCACAGGCAGCGACGTCGACACTCTGCAGGAATTCAAGACGGAGATGAAGAAAACGTTCCGGATGAGCGATCTGGGCGCACTCTCCTACTATCTGGGGATGGAAGTGCACCAGAGCGCTGCCGGGATCTCCCTGAAGCAGAACTCCTATGCTGTCAAGATACTTGAGAAGGCGGGCATGGGGGACTGCAACTCCTGTGCCACTCCGATGGAAACCCGCCTGAAGCTGGAGAAGGAGGGAAGCACAGCAGCGGTCGACGCCACCAACTACCGCAGTGTCATCGGAAGTTTGAGGTACCTTGTCAATTCTCGCCCAGACCTTGCATATGCAGTGGGCTATCTCAGTCGATTCATGGAGGCTCCCAGAGAGGAACACTTGACAGCCGTGAAGCGTGTGCTGAGGTATATTGCTGGAACACTGAACTGGGGTGTGTTCTACCCTGCTGGGAAGGAGCAGTCAGGACGGCCGGAGCTGGTAGGTTATTCTGATAGTGATCTGGCCGGGGATACAAATGACAGGAAGAGCACCAGTGGACTTATCTTCTTTCTCGCTGGTGGACCGATTGCGTGGCAGTCGGCAAAACAGAAGATGGTGGCTCTGTCCTCATGTGAGGCAGAGTATATTGCAGCAGCAGCCGGCGCATGCCAAGGTGTGTGGCTGGCGCGTCTTCTTTCCGAGCTAATCGGCGGCGACCCAGTGCCGCCCATGCTCAAGGTGGACAACAAGTCTACCATCTCGCTGATCAAGAATCCGGTGCACCATGAACGGAGCAAGCACATTGATGTCAAGTTTCACTACATCCGGGAGTGTGCCGAGAAGGGACTGATTGACGTGGACTTCATCGCACGGAGGAGCAGCTGGGTGACATCTGCACCAAGGCGCTCGGACGGTCGCGGTTCCAGGAGCTATGTTCCAAGATTGGTCTCAAGATGTTCGAGTAAGTGTTGCAACCCTTAGGAGGAGATTGTTTGAATAAGTCCTGCAACACTTGTACTCTTGTAGAGTTAGTTAGTCTGTTAAGGTTTCTAGCTAGCTTAGCGTGTCACGGTGATCAGTTTGTTAGGATCAGCGTGAGTCCCGCGGTTGACGTGCGCCAGTTCGCACGGAACGCGCGTAGCGCGGCACACCCAGGGGTGTGCGATGGCGCATCCTGAGCACGATTGTGTCGCGAGAGTATCGGCCACGAAGGCCTTGATCGAGTCAGTCTGTTTTTCATATAAGCAATACACAGAGTCAGAAAACCAACTGAAATGCTAACAGAGTGACCCCCGCGTCGCTCCCGCAGGCGACACGGGGGAACCACGCGCCCGACCGCCGCCGCCGGTCCTTCTCCCAGCCCTTCCCCTCGCCGTCGCCGGAGTGGGCGGCCGGAAGTCCGGCCCCCTGCGAGGAGGGCGGCGGCGGGGTTTTTTTCTCCGCCTGGTTTTGAAGCCTTGCGGTGCGGGCGGCGGGCTTCTCTTCTCCGGCGAGGTGGAGACTGCTTCGGCCCTCCGGCGGCCGGATCCGCCGTCCCCGTGGGTGGATCCGTTGGGCCCCTGGCCGGATCTGCAGCAGGGGGGCCCCTCCCGGCCGCGGATGGAGGTGGCGGCTCCTTGCCGGCTCCTTGGCGGCGGCAGCGGCGGCGGCGCAGCCGCGTGGGGGTGGTGGTGCGGCGTCCTAGCAGCGGATGGAGCACGGAGGCGGGCCGGCCTAGCATCGTTCCGGCTTGGCGCATGGAGTGGCCCCGGCTTGGGCAGGGCGGCGGCTGCTCTGCACAATGGCTGCAGGTGCTTGGCCTCAGCTTTCGACTGCAGAGTGGAGGTGGCAGCGGCGACGGAGGAGCGTGGTGGCTGCGGCTCGAGGATGCACGGCCGTGGCGCCGCCCTCGGTGTCCCATGGCTGCGGTCCTGGCATGCTGAACTAGGCACGTGCAGCTAGTGATGGGACCCTCCGTGCGAAAGCATTGCCGGCGTTCTGCTGGTGGCGGTGGCGGCGGCGCCCTAGGGCGTCGTTCTCCCTGCAGGGGGCGTCACCTTGGAGCCCCATCCATGTCGCGCGAGGTTCTCTGGGTGAAAACCCTGTCCACCCTGGACGAGTGACGGCGGCGCCGTTGGCGTCGTCACCTCCTTGGAGGCGTCACTATAGAGACCCACCTCGGCATTACAGGGTCGTCGTCGGTCATGGGTGCTGCCGGTGGCGCGGCAAGGCGGCTGGTGCAGGTGGCAGACTCAATGGGGGTTGCCGAACCCACGTGTTGGCAACCAAAGTCTTGTTGGCGGCCAAGGGTTGCCGCATGGGTGTCGGTTTTGGCTGCTTGCAGCGGACCACGACGGCTGGCATTGCTTGGCAACTGTCAGTGCGGCGTGGGACTGCGTCGATGACGGCGCTTGCGGCAACAGCATCGTGAGACGACTTGGCTTGCAGCGGACTGCGGCGGGTTGCTCAGCATTGCTTAGCAACTCCGGTGCGGTACATCGTCGAAGACGGCGCAAGTGACAACTCGGCTTGTTGGCATGACGGCGGAGAGCATACGCGCGGGTGATGCAACGAGATGAGGTTGCCCGACGGGCAAAGTTCGGCTGTTTGATGGGGATCTTGGAAATGGGGCAACACCATACATCATCGTGATGGCGACACAATAAACGGATCTGTGACATGGAGTTCTGTGGCGGGCGTGGCGAGGCCCCCGCGTGCGGTGTCTTCTGCGAGGCGACGAGAGAGAGGTGGCGTCCAACGGCGGATGAGGCAAGGCCCCCGCGCGTTGTGTTGTCGTGGTGGCGACTGCGAGACAGCCTGCGAGATGTCTGGATCCGATGGTTTCACCCTGTCTGATGGTGTGTGATGTTGCAGCGGCACTATGGCGACTGGTCCCGCATGGCGATGACCTTCTCGGTATGGTGCGGTCTGCTTCTCTTGTTTTTCCTATTGGCGCGGACTGTGCCTTCACGGTGACTACATGAGACTACTTTATCAGTGTGGGAAGTTCTGGTGGGTGCCGCGTCCAGCTGGGCGGAGTTTGTTTAGGCCCGTGTCGATGCCCCAATCCGACCGGTAGAGTTGTATAGTGGAGATAAGTTGTGCGGCTTGTGTCGATGCCCCAATCCGACCGGCCTAAAGTTGTTTGAGTTGAGTAGAGTTTGGTGCGCGTTGATGTCCCAATCCAACCCACAGGTGCTGTTTTTTTCGTGTGTTTTCTTTTTTCGTTGCCTGATTATGGCCTCCCAGGAACATAATCTTGTATTTTTTCTGCTATATTAATAGAAACACACTCGTCGAGTGTCGTTCGTTCAAAAAAGAGTCAGAAAACGATGCCGCTTTGCAGCACAATCTCTCGTGTATGTGTTCTACTGTGTCTCGCGTGTGTTCCACAGAAAACTGAAGCTCGCCGTCGAGGAAGAACTCCGGCGGACTTCTGACAGTATCTAAGCGCCATAGTCACCGGCTCCATGGCGCAGTATGTGCCGGCCTTGAACTACTACGGCGGTGACCTGCCCATCGTCTCCACCCTGTACGTGTCGTCGGAGTGCCCCTTCGGCCTCAACCTCCAGCCATTTTGCGACCCGTCGGAGGTGTCCTACACCATCATGCCCAACATGGCCTACTTCGAGTTCCTCCCTGCGGACGCAGACGCGACGGCGACGGCGAGCCATCTCGTGGAGCTCGCCGGCGTGGAGACCGGGCGCGAGTACGAGGTGGTGGTCACGACGTACGGCTGGCTGAACCGGTACCGCGTCGGCGACGTCCTCCGCGTGACGGGGTTCCACAACGCGGCGCCGCGGTTCCAGTTCGTGCGCCGCAACAACGTGCTCCTCTCCATCGACATCGACAAGACCGACGAGGCCGAGCTTCAGCGCGCGGTGGAGCGTGCGTCGTCCGTCCACCTGCGCGGCGGCGGCGCGGCGGTAGTGCTGGACTACACCAGCAGGGCGTGCGTGAGCAGCATCCCGGGACACTAGCTACGTCATCTACTGGGAGCTGCTGACCATGGGGCCGGGCGCCGCCGCCATGGTGGACGAGGAGACGCTCGAGAGGTGCTGCCTCGAGATGGAGGAGGCCCTTGGCGCGGTGTACAGGCAGAACCGGGTCGAGGGACGCTTGATCGGGCCGCTCGAGAGCCGGATCGTCCGACCAAACACCTTCGAGCTGCTCAGAGAGCACGCCGTCTCTCGCGGTGCGTCCATCGGGCAGTACAAGGTGCCCCGGTTTGTGGCCGCTCCGGGCATCATCCAGCTGCTCGACTCACACGTCGTCTCGAGCCATTTCAGCCCCAAGCTGCCGCATTGGTCTCCGGATGAGCGCTTCGACTTGGACAGTAAGAAATGTTCATCTTTGACCGAAGTTGTTGCATAAGCACCCACAGAGACGCAATGCAAGCTGACAGGCCCAAACTTACATATGGCCTCTCATATACAGTTCATCAATAAGCAGTTGTTTCACGAGCTCATGACTCTGGTTATGTTGTATTATCTGTTTTATTTTGGTCGCATGTATTATTGGCTTGTATCTCACTACTAAATAAGAGTGCTTTATTCATTATTTTCATACTTTCTTTTTTCCAATCGTTTGCATCCACTCAGTTTACTTCATTGTAAAGGAACACATTCCAAGTAAAAAAAAAATAGTGGAAAATGCTCCAGCTTGAGCAGCAAATGCGACCAATAGCATCGGACTTGGGCGACGCATTGGCCACGTCAATCACTTGGTCAGAGCAAAATTTTAGGTATAAGTGATATGGCTTGTTGGGCTTTGTCGAGCAACTTGATTCGGTACGGAGAGTTTCGAGCTTATTGATGGAGAGGAATGAGAAGGTTGACTTGAGAAACAAGGCCTTCAAATAAACCCACGTATGATACATGCATGTCAATTGGATGTTGACTTTGTATCGATTAAAATTATCCTCAAAATTATTTTAATAGACGAACATGCTAATTAAGTCAAGTTATATTATTTTTAATGAAAAAATAAAATTAGCCATTAATCAACTTTTAATCGTGCCGGATCTGACTTTCCATTAAGAGAACCATGGGGAGAAATATCCCATATCATTGGGGTGCCGCCCACAACATGAGTCTAAGGCCGACAAGATACAAAAGCCCAGACGGCCCAAACTAGTGACGTAGCACTTTGTTTTGATGATTTCTGTTAACTCTGATGGAATTTGGGCCTTGGAAAGCTTATCTCCTTAACTTTCCATGTATATGTAGAATGCCCACAAAGGAGCCCATATGCGACCCCAGGCGTTGATTTTTGGTGCAGACTACTTCTAGACTCCGAAGCAAACTCGAAGTCCAAGTTGGCGGTGACTTAAAACATGATATAAAGGACGACATGGTTGTATCCAATGCAGCGATGTTCTCATCATGAGTACCTTGTAAGTGCAGCCTCGCCCCCGGCGCCAGTGACCGCGCCACTTTGCGAGCCAAGGTGTCCATGGTGATATATGAGGACTTGCTGCCGGTCATCGCCGCATTGCCAACAATCAGTCCTTGATTTTTGGGTGGTATTATAGGTGGGTACACAAGAGGGATCTGAAGCAAACTCGAAGTCCAAGTTGGTGGTGACTTAAAACATGATATAAAGGACGACTAGGGTGTATCCAATGCAGCGATGTTCTCATCATGAGTACCTTGTAAGTGCAGCCTCGCCGCCAGCGCCAGTGACCGCGCCACTTTCCGAGCCAAGGTGCCCATGGTGATATATGAGGACTTGCTGCCGGTCATCGCCGCATTGCCAACAATCAATCCTTGATTTCTGGGCAGTATTATAGGTGGGTACACAAGAGGGTTCTGAAGCAAACTCAAAGTCCAAGTTGGCGGTGACTTAAAACATGATATAAAGGATGACGTGGGCGTATCTAGTGCAGCGATGTTCTCATCACGAGTACCTTGTAAGTGCAGCCTTGCCGCCAGCGCCAGTGACCACGTCACTTTCTGAGCCAAGGTGCCCATGGTTATATATAAGGACTTGCTGCCGGTCATCGCCGTATTGCCAACAATCAATTCTTGATTTTTGGGCGGTATTATAGGTGGGTACACAGGAGGGTAAAAAAAGTGTGGGAAAAAGTTAGATCGATTTCTAGTTCCTACTACTCTTCTCCATCTGTCCTGGAATAAAGGGCATCCCGGGGTTCAATTTTTGTCCTCAAATAAAAGGCACTCGGATCTCTAGGACAATAATTAAGACAGCTCATTTAATAGCTGAAGGATCTCTAGGATCTCTAGGAATAAAGTGGCAATTTTGTAAGTCAAACGCGTTTTTAAGGATAAATGTGTTGATTCTATTCTTATAATGGCATCTGAAGGTGTGGCCTTTCTTAGGATGGCAAAAAATTAAATCTCTCTCAGTTTGATCTTGCTTTGTGTGTCTATGTTTCTCTTTATCTTGAGTTCATGAGTTGCATGCATCAACCAATTGAACCCAAAAACAAACTGATGAGGAAAGATGAGCAATTCACTTATAGGGGGTGTTTAAATCCGGTGAATTGGTGAAAAATTTTGACACTGAGAAACGTGTCATGTGAGAGAGGACGCGGTTGTCAGTGTGAAACCTTTTGGTGACTTTCAGGATTTAAACAACCCCATACTCCAATACTTTTTTTTTTCAAACACCGTACCTAGCTATGTTTCCCTTTAGTTTGTTCAAATACCGTGCCTAAACAACGTTCATGTTCAAAGTTTAGCTTGTAGAGCTCGGCATTTCCGGCCGTCCAGATGCACTGAACGACTCTAGCTATATGGTCTTCAAAAGGCGCAGTTACGGTCTTTGAGAGACCACCTTTAAGCATCCCTAGTGAAGTTTGCACGTAGGTATGAAGAATAATATAGATTTTGTACACACTATTGGATATTTTTTTTGAATCGAGACATCCCCATTTCCATTTCAAACGGAAATACAGAAACACACTATTTGATATGAACTTCAACAAACTCGAGGAGCAATCAAACATCAATGAAGCCATAGTAAATAAGCTACTTCCGCTGCCATTGCAATGCGCATTGACGTCACCATCGACACAAATACGAAAACAATCCACAAAACACTTCCGCCCAGCGAAAGTACAGACTGATCAAGGTGACAAAGTATAAGCTAGCTTATAAAAGGAGATTACAGATAATCAGCCAAAACTTTCACTCAGCCGAAGACAATCCACTCTAATAACAGAGCTCCTTTCTCTAAGCCTTCCTGGTTGCAATCTGAGATTCAGCCTGAATAACCAACCAACAACATTAGCACGTGTTTTTAACATTATATGCATTCGATATTTGGGCTCAGTGTACAGATCCACAAACCTCTTTCTTTACTGGCTCTTCCTTCTCCGACAAGATCAGCTCAATGTGGCACGGGGAGGACATGTAAGCTGCAACAGGTGATAAACAGGTTGTTAAGCTGCAACATGCAAAACATCAACTTCAGATAAACTTACGGTTGATGCGTCCATGAGCACGGTAGGTCCTGCGCCGCTGCTTCTGAGCCTGGTTCACTTGAATGTGTGACACATAGAGGGTATCGACATCAAGACCTTTGACCTGTATAGCAGAGAAATTCACATAATTAGCATAGCAGTAAGGAAACAAAGATAGCTGGCATGGCACAGTACAGTTGCATACCTCAGCATTGCTCTCTGCATTCTTGAGAAGATCTAGAATGAATCTAGCAGACTTGACGGGCCAGCGTCCCTGTCCATTTGAGTGGCGTGACTTAGCCTGAGCAGTACGCCCAACGCCGCCACAGTACCTGCGGAAGGGGATGGCCTGCTTGTGGGCAATCACATCCTCAAGGTACCTTTTGGCCTTAGTGAGTGCCATCTTCCTGAGGGCAAAAGCTGTCTCGCGGGTGTTCTGCAAGAATGACAGAAATCATTAACAAACACTGAAATGTGTACCATCGTATTTTTCTTCAAAGTATAAAAGACATCAGCAACTGAACAATGTGTGCTTTTGTATGGATATAACTAGAGATGACTCGCACCATAGCTAACAAACTGGAATTGGAAAAAGAAATGTGCCATCATTTACTGAACCAATTGACATGGAATTGTCCAACACATGGACAGGGCCATCGGTTCACCCAATAACGATGAACACAATGTTCCTAAAGTTTACGGGGATACTGCTATTGAATAACACAGCATCCTGCTTTTTTCTTTAGGGCATCAACTAAAGAAACTAAGACTTACAGCATAAAGTCACCTAAAAACTGCAAAGCACTGCATAGTTGCATAGTTGCGCTTGGGAGTTACTAGAAGAACTTTAATACCTGAATTTTTTCTAATTTTCCTCTAGCACACAAACCATACTCAGATACTTCAATATCAGATGTGTCCATACTTCATATAGACCACAGAACAAGGGAAATGCAAGCCATACAACAACTACACATCAACTTGCATGGCAACAACAGATAATTCAACAAATAAGCAAAAGGATAAAATGGCAAATTTACTGAAATGATGTCAAGCTGCAATCACTAGTCAACCCGATAACAATGAAGTTGGCATTCAAACAAGCCGCATCAGTTACGGCAAAATCCAAATGAAGTCTTCAAGTAGTTGGAAATTCCATAATGGCTAAGGTACAACATTAGTAAGGATAGTTTATCATACAGCCATGCTGCAAAAACCATCTACGGATGGTATAAAGAAAGAAGCCAACTACAAATGGTCTCTAGATTCAATTTAGATTAGATCGCGGAAAGCGTCGAGAACAACGAATGGTGGTACCACTGAGTCAAAATGAACAGGCTACATGAAAAACTAAAGGAGAACTCTCAGATGTACCACAAATAGATATGCTACAACCGAACCCCGCAAAGAAATCATGAGATCTCTCGCAACGGGAGGGAGGAAAGGAGCTCTTACCTTGAAGTGAACACGGAGGTCCCGGCCCATGGCCTTGGAGGCTGCAACGCATCACAGAGATAAACAATGGAATCAGAAAGCGGCTGATGTACAAATTGACGCGGAAAATTTGCGCTGCAAAGCTTACACTTGGTGGGGTTGGTCGGCTCCCTCGAGTACTTCACCTGGAACCAAAAGCAAGAGCCGCCGCACGGCAGGAATCAGTCAGTGCGAGGCTAAATCCATGGAGCATGGCTGCGACCAAAAGAAATACATGCTCGGAGAAGAAGATGGGAGAAGGATTTCTCACCATGGCTGCAACCGGCGAGCGGAAGGCCGCGAGGCGGATGGGAGGCGTTTGCGTCTGCGGCTGCGGCGGCGGCGAGGGGGTGGAGAAGGAAGCGGCGGCGGCTGGAGCGAGAGAGATTATGTAGGTGGGACGGGAACTAGGGGCAAAAACCCTAATGGGCTTAATTATGGGCCGAGTCGCGAGCCGCCAGTGCGGCCTTAGCAGAAGGCCCGTTTCGTGAAGTTTCACGAGTGGCCAGAGTTTGCTTTCCTTTTGCTAGGATTTGGTTCTTGTGTAGTGGAGACACAGCAGCGAAGGTGTCCTATTAGGCTTTAGGCCCATGGGTAATTGGATGATTGGGCTATAAGCCTCTTAAGATTTGTTCCGGCTCATTAAGCAGCGGCTTATGGCATCGAGCTTCAAATGTTAGCTTTAAAATAATCGTCTAGATAAAAAAAAACATTTCAATAATTTCGTTTTAAGAGTTGCACTCGACGGAAATAGAGAGACGCCTCATATGGTGGAGACTGTTGCTGTTAACTACTGAGACGGGTGCCATCATCATCAGCACGTTGTAAACGAGAGCTTCCTTCGAACAGCGATGATCTAAAAATTTATTCAGTTTCCTTCATATCTAGGTCAAATGATAATTTAGACGTCATGTATCCACCGGAAAATCCGAAGGAAAAGCAGCCACACATACGCTGAGCAATCTGACGCCACTAATGAAATTCGGTATCTTGAAAGAGTGAATTCCCTCAATGCCACTAGAATTTATAGCTCTTCCCTCGTTGCCATCGAAATTCTTATGTTTCCTCCATTGCCACTAGTTTAATTTTCACCTTCTTTGGATGCCATTCCGTCCAAGTTCACTGGTAAGTTACTGTGCTATTGAGATGAAGAAGACAATAATGCCACTGCTAACCAAATGAACGAAAATTGGCCCTATTCCTTACATGCCATTGTACATGTCAATGATGTTTGAAACTGCAGAAGCACAACCAACGACCAATATAGCATGATGCCTTGATAAAAAAATTAAAAATAACTTGCACATATATAGATATAGAACATATATTATTTGAGCAACAAATAGGTTCTACAAATATTATAGGAATGAGATAAGCAGGCCATTCAAATACTCAGGAGTCATACAGACATAACAATATAGCACGTATAGGTTCTATGTAACATGAGTGCTCAAAGTCTTACACAGGCCTACTGATTCATCACATTACATTCACTTCTAGTGATTTAAGACACATAGTCCAGCAGAAGCAAAGTAGCAAAAGGACCATCACATGTGTGTTCTCCCAAACAAAATGAGTTGAGCAGCAGTTCTCACTCGGCAGACGATAATTTGGAGCATACAGACCATGTATATGCATCCACAAAAGTAAGCAAAATAGGCCAACATAGTAGGACTTTCACTCCAAGATTTTCCTTTTGCTTCTAGTGCCCATTGCAGGGCTATCAGGAGCAGGTGTTTTGCTTCTTGTGCACATGGCAGGACTATGAGGTGACATCAATTCTTGCTTCTTTGACCCCGCTGCAGTTTTTGTCTTCCTTGCCTTTGTCTTCCTTGACTTTGCCTTCCCTTCTCCCTTCTCTTGGACCTTTCTCTTCTTAGCCTTGGAGGTAGAAGGTGGTGTACTAGCTTCACAAGAAGGATACTTGATAGACAATGGTTCAGGTTGGCTGGAGTCACATGCTGACATGCATATTCATTTATTTTATTTGAGAATGTATACAATGAGCGTGCTGATGCTTTATCATTCACTGAAAAATGAACTTACTTAGGAGTTTTTCCAGAACTGAAGGTACTTGAGCACCCTTGGCTGCATAACAGATTGCAAATTATAGATGACTTGCAAAATAAAATATTAGGATAAGTGCAATATATGTGACTAGCATACCTTGGAGGAAAATACATTGGAGTTGGCCTAGAGGAAGTAGAGTCAGCAGGTATAATACTCATCTCTGTTGATTCCTGGACAGCTTCATGTTGTTGCTTCTTTTTCTTCTTTGGTGGCCCCCTGTATGATCAAAATATTAGTATAACTCTAAGCTGCAAGTACAAAATTTAGTAAATATGCATTATATTACCTCTCAGCTAGCAGGGCGGCTATGTCATCTGGGTTGCCATTTTTGCATGTATTCCAGTGGTGTCCATAACCTTGGCAAACGTCACATCTATGCTGTCCTTTCTTGCGTGTTGTGCTGCCATTGTTCTCAGCAGCCCCTTTGAACCTCTGGTTCTTTCTTCTACCAGAAGTAGGCTTTAGAAGCGGTGGATGCATAAAGAAACCATGATCAGATTTCTTCCATTGGGACTTGTCATTCATGGCAGAGATAAGATTCTCATATGCAGCCCTAAATGTCTCAACCGAATAATAGGAGTCAACATATTTCTCCAAAGGATCCTTTCCTTTCCAATCAACCCATCCTCTTCCTCGTAGTCCTCATCAGATCCAGATTCAGACTCAGAGGTGCCGCCCTCAAGAGAAGCCCCAGACTTAGATGCATTGTTTAGATACAAGCCCTCCTCATCCACACCAACAAATTCATTATCCGGTTCAGGATTTACAAGATAGTTATCATCATCAATGTTATATTCAGTGGACTGGCTGATTGTAGGATCAGTTGGCTGGGTGGTTGTAGCCTCAGTTGGCTGGCTGATTGTAGGATCAGTGAGTAGGTGGGATGTAGGCTAATTGGACTGAGTTTGTGCAGCCTTCTTTGGCATAGTAGGCCACTGAGGGATTTCTGTAGGTAGGGTATATGCAATGGCCATGTTCACAACTTTGCAATCATCATGTTTGGCAAACATCGCAAGCAAATCTTGGTCAGTTTTGATTTCAATGTGGTTTTCAATGGCCTCATCATAATAGGCAACGGTGACAAGTTCTCCATATCCTGGAGGATACTTCTCAACAATTTCATCAACTAAATCCTTGAAATTGCACATGTCTGAGTCAACAACTAGGGTGATAACAAAGCAAGAAAATTCCTTCCTACTTCTAGCATTGCCCATGATGCGAATTTCCAATGAAAAACTCGATTTAGCATCCATCCTATCAATTAAAATGGCATAGAAACTACAACAATTACTACCCTAGCACCACGACAACACCATCCAGAAAACAAGGACACAAGATAGATGAACAACACATACCCTGGAAGAAGCCAATCCGGTCGGTCTCGATCTGAAGAAGCCATCTTGCCCTGGCGCCAAGCGTCCCTCGCGTCCAGGCGTCCCTCGCGCCCAGGCCCCGACCCGTGCTCCCCACGGCCAAGCCGCGCACGCCGAGCGGCCGCGACCCGCGCTCCTCGCGCNGCGGAAGGGGCCACGCGCGTCGCCGCGCCTCGCGCCGATCCGCGCAGATCCGCTCGTTCGCCTGCCCAGCTGTCCCTCGCGCCCCGCGCCTCTCCCTTAGGGCCCGCGACCAGCCGTCAGAGAGGCCCGCCCAGCGACGCTTCACTCGTCGCCGGCCGCCGAACCAACTGCTCTGCGTTTCGATCTAGGGTTTGGACATGACTGCTCCTCTTCTCTCTCGTCGCGGCTGAGATAAGGCCTTCTGTTGTGGGTCCATGTTGTCATTGGCTAAGGGGCAATACAGGCAGCAAATTTTGACGGAAGCTGCAGACTAAACGGTGGGTCCGACATGTCATCGATACAACATAACTGAATGTTGACGGGAGTGGCATCCAGGGAAGGTGAAAATTAAACTAGTGGCAATGGAGGAAACGTAAGAATTTCGATGGCAATGAGGGAAGAGCTATAAATTCTAGTGGCATTGAGGGAATTCACTCATCTTGAAAGAAGGTTCTAATGGGTGAAGAGAGCAATCGTTTCCGAGACCGACCCGGTAAGAGCTCGTGAGAGGCGGAGGCGAGTTAGGTTGGGCCTGTGGAAGGCAGCGGCCGCCTACCAATGCCACTTCCCACGCGGCCCGCCAAAACCACCCACTCCCTGCGCCGGGGCTCAACTCCACACCCGCCGACACCGTGGGCCCACGCGGCGCTCCAGGCGTGGACCAGGCCCACGCGGCGTCGCCGCAGGCCACTGGCTCCTTGATTTCTTCCTCCTCCTTTGATCCTTTCCCTTCTTCCCTTGTGGGAGACGCGGGGCGGAGGCGCTCGCTGCAGCTGCGACATCTCCGTCCGCGGTTCCCCCCACCCGTACTCCACCGAACCAGAGTTTTCCGGCAGCGGGTTGCGTCAAATTCGGGCGACGTGCCTCGTGCGCATCGACGCCTGGTTGCTGATTTTTAGCTCTCTGACGGCTGACCACACACCTTGCGCCCATCCACCGAATTCAGCTCGAGTTCGTGCTCCGATCGATCGAGGTGCGCGCGTGTAACTTGGCTGGTTTTCTGCAATCCTGTTTTGCCTTGCTTCGTTTCCCTTTTCCTGTCGAGAAATTAAAGAGCTTCCGGTTGCAATTTCCTGTTCTACCTAGAATGTCCAGCCTCGAGGAGCCGCTTGGTCTTGGAGACCTGCCAAAGTTGAGTATTAACAGACTTGGGAGCATCTCCTCGCCAACTACTGCTCGCCGTAGGCCATCAGCTGATGACCGCAACAAGTAAGCCTCATACTCTTGCTCTGATGAAAATGGACAATCGGGCTCGTTTCACAAGGCATCAGTTAGCACTTCAGTAAAATGAACGATCAGTGTCACTTTGTCAATTGATTTCCTTCAAAAATTTTGGTTCAGTGAAGGCTCCATATGAAAAATGCATACTAATTGTTCGCTTTGCAGGTACAACAACTCCTGCAATGGTAGCGATCTGATGGTCTTCCATGGCAATTCTCATTCATGGCATCCCCAATGCCGTCAGGCCGATTCATCATGTGATGCAGTGGAGCTTAGAGATCTTCCCAGGAAGGTAATCTGAATTTCACAATTAGGACTCCACTGATGGTCTCTTTTGTTTGCCACCATTTCCTTTACCCAGTCATAATCTTCCAATTTAACTTAAGAGATATAAGCACCATGATGCTTGACTTTAATCCAGTCAGTCAATGATCTGTCTTCAGGTTATGTGGGATCTACCAAGCTTTGTGAAGATGGTTGAAGTTGGGCCACGAGACGGCCTGCAAAACGAAAAAGGCAATGTACCAACATCTGTGAAGATCCAACTGATACACAAATTAGTGGCTGCAGGTTTATCAGTAGTTGAAGCCACAAGTTTTGTATCCCCAAAATGGGTCCCGCAGGTGATGCCCTTGTATCGTATTTATGCGATCTAGTGATTTGCTCATTGCCATTTTTCTGTGGCGAACTATGATTATCTTATTTATCTCAGTTTGAAAATTGCAGCTAGCTGATGCAAAGGAAGTCCTCAAAGGGATCCAGCAGGTGCCAGATGTGCGGTACCCAGTGTTAACTCCTAACCTCAGAGTAAGCACTATATATACCATTCTTTTTACAGAACTCTAATGCACAGCATCAACAAATGCTGTACGTAATGGCCGCTACATTATCTGATCTGTACCAATCGAATGAGTGTACAGGGATTTGAGGCTGCTGTTGCAGCTGGTGCAAAGGAAATTGCGGTTTTTGCATCTGCCTCTGAATCCTTCTCTAAGTCAAACATTAACTGTACCATTGAGGAAAGCCTTGTTCGGTACCGTGATGTTACTTCTGCTGCCAAGAAACATGGACTCCTTATCCGTGGGTAAGTTAATGAACTGTTAGCCTCTTATACGCCTAAATTAACTGTAAGTAAATAATTGAGTTACTAGTGAAGCTGCTTGGCCTGCATTGTGGTCTGAATCTTGTGTCCTCTGTTTGTGTTAGGTACGTTTCGTGTGTGATTGGTTGCCCTGTTGAAGGTGCAATCGATCCATCGAAAGTGGCATATGTAGCTAAGGAGCTTTATAACATGGGCTGCTCGGAGATTTCACTTGGTGACACGATAGGTGTTGGTACACCAGGTACTGAACTACAGTTTGTTCTTGCCAATGCTTACCCTTTGCTCTCAGTTTATTTTTTTTCGATCACAGGCATAGCCCAACTTTATAAGAAATTGCTCTCAGTTTATTTGAGTAGTATGTTGGAACTGATCCAATCAGCAACTCATTGGAATATCCCATGCTCCCTGTTATTTTGTCAATTTCAGGTAGTGTAGTTGCTATGCTTCAAGCTGTCATGTCCTTTGTTCCGGTGGACAAGATTGCTGTCCATTTCCACGATACATACGGCCAGGCCCTTGCCAATATCCTAGTCTCCCTTCAAGTAAGTAAAGACACAAAGTTTGCTTGTTTTTGTCAATAAAAGGAGTGCATGACATCCACAAGAAGTTCATCTTAGCCTAACATTTCCTTTGTTTCCTCAGATGGGGATCAGCATAGTAGACTCGTCAGTTTCAGGCCTCGGAGGCTGCCCGTATGCAAAGGGCGCCACCGGCAATGTGGCCACTGAGGACGTCGTGTACATGCTCCATGGCCTGGGGATAGAGACCAACGTCGACCTCAACAAGCTCATGGAGGCTGGCGATTTCATCTCCAAGCATCTTGGAAGGCCACTGGGCTCCAGGACTGCTGCCGCTCTGCGTAGGCTAACCACCTAAGTCCCTGAAGATCATTTCAGGCATTCCCAAAAAGAATACGTATCAGCTTGCGTTATCACAAGTATTTACTTAGGCAGGTCGTATAAACGTCGTCTGTCATTGCTATTTGCTTCTTTTTTTTTCTCGAACGTACCCAGAAAACATTGATCTACACAAGTTTGTATCCTGTCTTCAGACTTCCTGAATAATCGTCAGCACCCTTTTTGTGATGTTAGCAAAAAGAAAAGGAATATACGAGATGTCAATATATTGCTTGGCGTTCTGAGTCCCTACATCGCACTCCGAACAGACGATGCATCAGCTGATGTCGTCAGTAACCACACGTACAGGTCATACGAATGTCTTACCTTACTCTTTAGTTTGCGTTTGGGCTCAGTATCCTTATATGATATGCATAATCGGCATCATCGAGGAGACTGTGTTTGCAGAAATTAACTTTATGTATTGATTATCCATAATAAATTTGGGACAGTCTTAATAGTTTTCCAAATGCAATCTGCACCTTATTGTGTGCCCATGGAAATAAAAAGTTCACGACAATCTTAGCTTTGGTAGCTTACCGTTCTTCCATATTGGATGAACAAAAAATGAGAAATGTAGCAGCAAAAGTTGCCTATTGCTGGACAAGTTCATGTTTCCGACATATAACATAATACCACGGATGAGCAAGTCATTTGGCTTCTCTTGTGCTGCGCTCGTGACATAAAAGGTGGGGGAGAGCTTGCCGTCTTCTGTACTATATTGCATATAAGAATGAATTTACAATCTGCAGAGAATTCAGGAGGATCATTTCGTCGGCAGTCCGGCACTATTTCAGGTATAGATTTACATGTTTCAGCTGGGTTCAATCAGTCGTCATAGTTACTCCAGGGAGAGTTTTAAGGATGGCCAGGCATTCCTTCAACAATGCCTTTGCTTGTTCACTTTTTTCAGACTCGCAGAGCTCAGCAAGTTCATCCTCAAACTTGGCCTCTGTTCTGTCTGTCAATGGAAAGTCTCTATACAGTTTGCTCAACTCAAGAAGGCACTCTGAAGCAGCAGTATGAACCTGCGAAGAGGAGAGGCAACAATTCGTGAGGAATAAGATTGTCTCTGGAGGCTAACTGCTAATCACATACTAAACAAGATTTCCAGAAACCACCAGTTTAAGACATGGTAATGGTTCTATTTTACCACTACATGGATCTAACCTGATATTATGGACTATTCATGGCAATTCTAGACAGGATTTGCAACATTCTTATATGTGAATCAATGATACGAGTATCTTGGAAATAAAAACACTGTTTTGTTGGCCATTATTAGGAATAGAGAACAGGTACCAGCATATTGCTGATCCTTCAATATGCCACTGACTTCGACTCCATGATTTGCTACACAACAGGTGTGTGTAATTAAGAACCATGGAAGAAGATTAAAAGAAAAGGTGGCAGAGCAATACAACAGTTTTTTTAATCTTAAAACAAACACAGTGGATCCCACAAGTCACCTTAGTGAATTATTGACACTAATCTCACACAATATGCTTCTCATGTAGACTTGTGATCGACAGGTCGGCTCTTCAGCCGGTCGCTCTCGCGCAGAACATCTCGAAGGTCGCACGCGTTTGGTCGCTAGTTGGCTTTTGGGATCTACGGTTCATCCTTTTTACTCGGCGGGGCGTTGGAACGTAGTCCTAGTTTTCTCCTTTTTTTTGTTTGTAGGTTTCCAGTCGTGTGTGTTGTTGTCGTCGTTCTTTTTTCCTTCTCTTTGTTTCTTGTAAGTTGTATGGTATAAACTTCTTTTTTTTTAAAAAAAATGTAGAGTTGTGTCCGACTACGGCGACGACTCAAAGGCCTGCCTTGTTGACTCTTGTCCGCCCGTCATCATGGGCCGCTCGCTCACCGCGTGTACCTGGGCCGCTCGGAAAGGACATGGAGCAGACCACGTAGGGGGCATCAGGACCTCTATTGGGTTGGCAGTAGCATCTGTTTAAGTGGGTTGTGTTACTCATTTCTCTTTAGGGCCTGTTTGGTTCTCTAGAATTGAATCTCATTCTAGTAATCAAATTCAAGCAATTTGATTCAGTGAGAATTAAATTACCTAGAAATTGATTCATTTCAATTTTCTTGTTTGGATGTCCAAAGAAATTAATTCTTGGAATTAGATTCCAAATGATGTTTGGATGTGTAGCTAAAAAAACCGATTCATTTCAATTTTCTTGTTTGCATGTCTATATGCACAGCTCTCTCAATTTTCTTGTTTGCATGTCTATATGCACAGCTCTCTCAAATTTCACACGAGCATCTGTAAACGGTGTCTGCAATCACGTTGGGTCCAAGTCCACAGCACATACCTATCAAGCACAACGCCCCAGGAGGCATGCAGGAGACGACTTCCGCTCGGGCATCCCGTCGAACACTCTCCGCGCGTCCACGACATGCCCGCACGCCTTGCACGCGCCGGCACCGTCGCAACGAGCTGCGGAGCGGAGCAGGGCGAGCACCGCGCGGGGCCCCGACATGGTGAAGGCACGCGCAGGCCGCGAGCGCGAGGCGTGGCGAGGAGGCAGAGGCGGCGCGGATCGTGGCGAGGTGGGCACGCTCGGGGTCCAGTGGGCCGGCGGCGGCGCTGGGATGGGGTCGTCGCGGCCGGAGGAAGGAGGCGCTCAAGTCGAGGGCGCTCAGGGTCGGAGACGAGTCCGAGGAACTCGAGATGGAATCCGTTTCCATTTTTTACGCCCTGAATTTGGCACAGGCTAACTTTCCAATAGGTGGAAAGGTCTGGAACCTCTCTTTTCAATTCCATGTACCTGCCAAACAAGATGGTCTAGAATGTGTTTCCAATTCCATCCAATTACAAGGAAACAAACAGGCCCTTAGAGAGTTTGTGACCGTTAGGCTAAAAGTAAATTCAAATATTCATTCAATAAAATGAATGCTTGACTAATTAAGAGCAGTTACAAAGGAACATATTTCTCTCTTGCTGGGGAAAAACAACGTAATAATCCCAGCAAAATTCCACGGTACTGCAGGCATAACAGCAAACTTTGCACATGCTTAGATCAGTAACAATATTCAAGTCGTCATCAACGATGAAATAATCAGAACTGTATAAATCAGTTTATGCCTTTTTACCAGGTTCCTTTTGTCCCCAATAGACAGTTCTACCACAAAAGAAACAAAGATTTTGATAATTTGAGATGCATGTCTCCTACTTCCGATGATGAGGTGACCAACAATTTGTATTCCTCTTGTATAAATATACAGTCAGTCACTCAGTATATTCATCAACTATATACAGATTATATTTAGGCTAATGTCCTACACTACATGGGGAAGTACCAGGTGTCCTGCATGCCTAGTTCCGGTGATAAAGAGGAAGCAGAACAATTTTCTTACCAGCACAACAATCCCAGGGTTACAAGTGTATCTTCCAAAGAAAAAACTAAAAGCAGGAAGCAGATGGGTCCATAACAAGAGCACCATAGAGTTGCTTGTAATTGGTTCATCAAGGCATTTCTAGACAGGATTTGCACCATTCTTATATGTGAATCAATGATATGAGTATCTTGGATACATAAAGACTGTTTTGTTGGCCATTATTGGGAATAGAGAAGCACCAGGTGTGTGCAATTAAGAACCATCGAAGGAGATTAAAAGAAAAGGTGGCAGAGCAATACAACAGTTATTTTTAATCTTAAACAAACACAGTGTAAGTCACCTGAGTGAATTATCTGTGATAATAATCGCACTCAAGATGCTTCTCATGTAAAGAACATATACATCTTGCTAATAATTGGTTTCGGCATGCTTGTTTGACCCATGACTACTAAATTTCACAGAACTTCGCCAATACTGGTGCTTTGGGGCTACAAAAGGCCACGGCAGTCTCACCGAGTGAAAATGACATCATGACTGTTTTTCTCATCATTAATAGCCAAAGACAAGCATAGACAGTGTTACAACAAGAATAAATGCTGCTAAACCATGCATTAAACTCCCTCAAATGCAATGTCACAATATTAATTACTTTCATTCTATAAAAGATACAGGTCATAGACCCAATAATATATTTAAAGCCAATGTCGGTTACTCATTAGCAGGAGGACAATATGTTATCTTCTAGTAGAAGTGATACGAAAAAATATATCAAATCAGCTAGTTAGGCTAGATATATAGAAAATCACCTGAGCAATCTTAACTAAGCATATTGAATCCACTACTTTTGTCGATACCAAATGAAATAGCTGCAAATTAAGTAGATAAAAAGGTTTGTCAGGAGTAATGGAAAAAGGACGGCAAATGCTTAAAATGAATATAAAGCCACACAAACCATAGGATATACCTCCTGAACCATATAAGCTGTGCCTTGAGGCCATGTGTCAC
This sequence comes from Alloteropsis semialata, assembly GCA_004135705.1. NCBI lineage: Eukaryota > Viridiplantae > Streptophyta > Magnoliopsida > Poales > Poaceae > Alloteropsis > Alloteropsis semialata. Next base: position 4,475,391 of record CM014277.1, on the reverse strand, counting down.
TATCATCAGAACTCTTAAACTTGTGGCACAACTCTTTGACACAAGAGAAGGACAACAATTTAACTGCTCAAGGAAAAAATATAAGCATTGAAATGTCAATTTCCAAGCATCAAAGATCTTATTCAGTGTTGTCTAGAATACATTATAAATCTCGCACAAAAAATCATACCCTGCCAACTCTCCTCAGGTGAGAGAGAATTCAATATTACTTCTAAAATATTTTCTTTTTGACTGATAATATCCTGTGGAGAAGCAACACTGATGCAAGAAACAGCACAACTTAGCACTTTATCTAGAGAAACAGAGGTGCCCTCGCTTTCATCTTGCTCTGTACAAAAGAAACCATACACAAAAGCGAAAAGAATGAAAGAAGTATTTGGAGCCCAAAACTGCTAGGGCAATATAAACCAAACTCTATTCTTCTTCTTAATGCAATGACATGCAGCACGTTTGAGAAAAAAAGAAAGAAAGAAGTACTTGGAGAAATAGCTGGATAGACTATATAATATAGTCGCATACATACTACAATATACATTTAGCATAGAATTATCTATAAAACTAAGTATTGCAGTTCTATCATCTATGCGCCTGCTTCCCAATTTTATTAAGATAAATATAACTACATATTTTAGTACGCCACTATAGAAAGCAGACGAAAGTTTCTTTAAAACAATGAAACCGACTTAACAATTACAAGGGAAAAGAGATTTCATAAATTGAACAGGAACAGTCACTCAGAAACTAAGACAAGATTATTACCTTCAGAAGAAGATCTCAACTGGATATCTTGTCTTGCTAATAGCACCGCCAGTCTTCAAATTCAGCGCTGTATCAAATTCTCTGTCAGAAATCATGCTGTTGTGCCCAGTACCCAGTTGCTGAATTCAGATTCCAAATAACAGCCACACCTTGTTTCCAGAAGCCAGGCAAACCATGACTCTGTGAGTCAAGAACAAACATAATGGATGTCAAGGAAGATCTCTGCTGATATACTTTGCCTTGATATTGCCTATTGGTACTGCCGATCTTTAAATTCAGTGCTAGATGAAATTCTATGTCAGCAACTTTGCTTGGTACTACAGATCATGCAGTTCTGCTCAATATCCATTTGCTCAAGTCAACATTCAAAGAATAGCTCCACCTTGTTTCCAAAAGCCAGGCAAACCATGACTCCATGAATCAAGAACCAGCAAATAGTTCTGGTTGTTGTATGAAGTGAAACTCCTCAACATATAACTGCAAAACCCTAGAAACTTCACAGCTAACTGACTTAACTACATGCTGATCGTATAGTGTCTTGTGCCTATGGATTATCTCTACGTCAACCAGCTGAAATTCATTAAGAAGGACGCTCCTCCAATCACTAGGTTTTCTAACAGAACAAAAGCCATAAAGAAGTGAAAGAAAGGTGACAGAGTCTGGTGAGTAGCCTTTATTAGCCATCTTTTCTTTCAAATCCAGCGCCTTCTCAAGCATATTATGTCTACACAGGCTGAAGATAATAGCATTGTATGCCGAAATCCTTGTGTCTAATCCATCCGAAATCAATCCTTTGAATACATCTAAAAGGGCGTTCTTCTTGTGAGCCTTAACAGTGCTACTGCAGTTTGGGTTGATTATACACGGCATACAGTTTGTGAGCCCATTCACTAAATAATGCAATGTAACGTCATTAGGAGAGCAATGGTTAAGCAGCATATGTTCAAAGTACACTGCAGCTTGGATTACTCTATCTTTCTTAAACAGACTACCAATTAGAATTGTATAGTGCACAACATTGGGAAATAGACCCTCAGACTGCATATTTGCAAATAAATCTTCTGCACTGTCTGTATCACCTATCTTGCCGTATCCACATATTAGTGATGAGTATGTAACAGCATTTGGATTGCATCTCCGCTTTATCATATCACATAAAAACCTAAGAGCTGCACTTATGTTACCTTGTTTAGCGAAGCCATCGATAAGTGTAGTATATGTAAATTCATCTGGGATACACCCGACCTTTCTCATGCTGCTCATGCACAGAATTGCCTCATTCATCATTCCAAACTTACAATATCCCTTCATCATAGCATTGTAGACAACAACATCAGGGCAGATACCTTTTTCTTCCATGAATTCAAATATTTTCCTTGCATCAGCAAGATTCTCACTCCTAATGAAACCATCAATCAAAGTGGTGTACACAAATTTATCAGGCTGAACATTTCGCTCAAGCATCTCTGCAAGAAGGTTCTTAGCTGCAGAAAGCGTCTGTTTCTTGCATAGACCACTAATCAGTACATTATATATGTTAGCATCAGGCATCACCTGTCTTTCTGCCATCTTCCCCTGGACAATCAAGGCCTCACGGACCTGACCAGTAACAACAAGGCCATGAATTAAGGCACCAAATGTAACCACATCTGGAGTATGCCCTCTTCCCATCATTTCCACAAGAAAATCCGATGCAACCACCACTTCTCCTCTGACGCAGAAGCCATGTATTAAGGGAGTATAGCTAAATTGATTTGGTTCCAACTCTCTCCTAATGGATTCCCTCAAAAGCTGCACAGCCTGTCGAACATCGCCTTCTTGGCAAAACGCTGATATCAAAATATTAAACGTGACGATATCCGGGTCACAGCCACTTGCAAACATTTGCTTCAGAACAGCCATTGCCTGCGTTGCTGGCTGGCATTTGCACAACGCATCAGTCACAGTGTTATAAATCTGCACATTGGGGGACAATCCCCTGACCTTCATCTCTCCAAGCAAGCCCCCAATCTTCTCCAAATCACCTTTCCTCCCGAGTTGGTTAATAATAGCACCATATGTTACCACGGTTGGCAGGAATCCCTTGGTCTCCATATCACCCAACAGCAGCAATCCCCTGCCAATGTCCCCACGCCGGCAGTACCCATCGATCAACACATTGTAGAACACGACGTGCGGAATGCACCCCACTCCCCACCTCGCCTCAATCAGCTTCACCCCCTCCTCCACCCGCCCTTCCAAGCACAGCCCTCGTACCATCACGCAGGTGCTGTAGTTATCCGCGCCGCCCTCCTCAGCGAGCATTTCGTCATACAGCCTCCGGGCGTCCTCCCAGCGCCGCCGCTCCACGAGAAGCCTTAGCAGGCGGTTGCAGTGTGCGGCCTCCGGGAGCGCGCCGTGCAGCTCCCTGGCGCGCGCGCACACCTCGGCGGCCTTCCCGTCCATCCCGGCGTCAGCGTAGCGCGGCGAGAGCGCCGAGGCAGGCGCGCGTGGGCGTGGCGGGGGCCATGGATGGAGCGTGGCGTCCGCGGCGTCGAAGCGGCGGGCGCGGGCGAGGAGGCGGAGCAGCGCGGAGTGGGCGAGAGGGGTCGGCGCGTCATGGTGGCGGTGGTGGGCCTGGGACCAGGAGAGGAGCGCGAGGGCGAGGTCAGGGTCGGCGAGGGAGGAGACGGCGGCGGCGAGGCGCGCGTCGGAGAGCGGGGGCGGGAGGAGCGCGGCGAGGGAGCGGGCCCAGGTGGGGTTGGTGGAGCGGGAGGCGAGGACGCGCGCGAGCGACGCCGCGAGGGCCGGGGTGACGGGCGGGTTCGGGTTGGGGCGGCGGCGCGGGAGCGGGGTGATGCGGGGCAGGAGCCTCGTTGACATCAAACGACGCTGCGGCGGCGGCGGGCGGCCGCGGGGCTAACCGGCGAGGGGCGAGCACGAGGGCGGAGGCGGCACGAATTTGATGGACCTCAAGCGGCATCGTGGCCGTTGAACGGCGCGGTTGTAAGCCCTCAGGCCGCATCCAGCCGTCCACGGAATCTAAGGCGTCGCCGTTGAAGGCCCGGAGAGCGGAGACTCCCCTCGACCCCACCGAGGACAGAAGCCGTCACAGACAGACAGAATTCGAAATGCTAATTCAGTTGCAGTTCAAGGATTACAGCGTGATTTAGTGAACATCAAGTTCATTATTACCACACTAATACGTGAGAGCATTGCAGGTAGCAATGGAAGTGCCGTGCCCGTGCGTGCCACTGTGGCCAAATGTTTTTTACAGAGGAAGTTTGATCAAATTTAGCATTACAGCATCAAATTGATACGAACAGGAGAAGAGCAGAACAGGGGGTTACGCAGAGGCGCCATCGCCGCCAAATGCGCTCTGCAGAAAGCCATCTTCCTTGAGGTGGCTGACGTCTCCATACCTCTCAAGGATCCACCGCCCGGTGTTGCCGGAGACACGGAAAACGTTCAGTGAAGTGTTGGGAATATTCCTGCGAATCGAGCTGCAGGGTGGATCCGTGTGCCGGCAGAGCTCCAGTATGGCTGCGCCATGGGAGACCACCACAACCCGCTCCCCTGCCAATCATGCCAGCATGATTAGAGTAGAACGAACCAAATGCTTCAGAGTTCAGAACTGCTGATGGGCAGGTATTTACAAGTAGAAATGCAATGTGACAAGAAGGCTCAGATTTGGTTTCCATTTCAAATTCCAGTGTGGTATTGTTTGCCCATAAAGGAACTTGGGAGGCGGATTATTAAGAATGAGGTTTTCAGATTACCTATGTGTTCCTGGGCAATCTTATTCATGTAGGAGACGCAGCGCTCAGTCAACTGATTCAGGCTCTCTCCACCACCCTGAACATCAAGACAAAGTGTTGATAAGCTCTTCAGAGTGAAGCACAGAATTACATAGATTTATCATTGAGGCAAGTAGCTAATAGAAACTCGACCTGTTTTAAACATCATGTTCAGTTCCAACTAGCAACAGCAGGTTGAAAACATTGGTACAGTTATTCACATGGTTTAAGTCAATTCAATATCTGAATAAATAGACAGCAGCTGAACAGCCATCGTAATATGTAAGTGAAGAAAAAAAGGCTAGTTATGCACCTTATGCCATATCTTCAGTACCATTTCCGCAGATTAAAAGTGTGCAAATGATGTATGCTAGTGGTTCCATGGCGATATAGCAGTAGCAGAACTTTACAAGTCACCGTGTACCAATTCAGTATAGACAAATTATGCTGCAAACTTACCGGTATTTCTTGGTTTCTGCTGTCAGGATCAGAGCCCTCAATAATTTTAAAAATATCAAAGCCTCTGGAAACGTCTGGATTTTTATTTACAGCATCATCCCACTTCAAGCCTTGGAGATATCCCATGTGCCTTTCTCTTAGTGCCTCATTCAGCACCAACTGAAACAAAATGTTTTTTAGAAGGCGGACAAATAAAGAGTGCACTTGTTCTATTTCGCCAAGCTCCAAAACTTATTTACCCTTCTCCTTTTCAGATATTAAAAACACAGAATGCCCTTACATTTGATACACCACAATGCTTTGCTATAATTTCAGCAGTCTCAGCAGCACGCTTCAAATCAGAAGAGTATATGGCAGCTGGTTTGGCTTCTTTTGACAGCCGACGAGCCACCTTACAAGTTTCACAAGATTTTGACCAAAAATGTTAATGCTGGAGATTGGAACTGCAAATAATGATCAGTTCTGCGTTGCAGTTTGAGCAAATGAACTGTACCACGACGGCTTGCTGTTTACCAGTCTCATTTAGCTCTGGGTCCATTTGCCCCTGTTGAAGGATTTCGAGTTAGTAAAAGAGTTTTGTTTTCCAGAAACAATGACAGACAATGGAAAAATGACTTCAAGGAGCTCCAAGATCTAGAATTTTGAGTAGTTTATAGAAGCACATTGCTGCAGTTTACTGCAAAACGTTTGGCATCCTTTTCTAGCTTCAAAATTCAATCAACCAAGACTGAAACATTCAAGAAGGAGAAATCTCACAAACTACACGCATGATGCAAGCCTACAGGCTACAAGGATGCCGTTTGATCTTAGTATTACTCAAATAAAAAGAAGAAGAAGACAAGGTTGGCATTTTCTAGGTACAGATATGACAAGTAGACATTGTGCTGTGAACTCGGATATTAAAACTTTTCAAGTCTGTTTTGCCTGAACGAGATGATTGGCAATTTGGCATATGCATAGACATGTGCAGGTAGAACTGAAAGGATGGACAAATCGCCTGAAATCAATCATGCTTGCTTGTGACCCTATCAACAGCTTTCCTCCTGTTGGGAACTGCATAATCAAATAGAAGGACAACGAAATGCGAGAGTTTTTCAACATCGCGAGTCCAGTGCGCTTTCGCTGTTTATGAAAATTAAAATTGAGGCCGGCGATTGGTGCCTAGCTGGTGCAAAGCACCTAGAGTCCCTAATAAGACGAGAGTAGGCTTTTGTGTATTCACCGGCTCGCCGGCTATTAATTTTGTAAACTCTCTGCTTTATCAATGAAAAAAGCACAATCTCGTGCTTGTTTCGTTCAAAAAATAGAAGGACAACGAAGAATCAGGAGGGGCGAGCGACCTGGACGATGCGGGAGGCGTTCCAGGAGGTCTCCCCGTGCCGCACCACCACCACCTCCGCGAACCCCTCGTCGCCGCTAGCCGCCGGGGTGGGCGACATGGCTCGGTTGGTGGTGGTGGCCCCTGCTATGTGCTATCCTCAGCCGCAGCCTAGAGGAAGGGTCAGGGTATACCCACCTGAACCTGATATCCCTATGGTGTTAACGGCGGCTTCCAGGAAACCGCCCCGCAGGCCGCTTCTTCTACCTGATGCCGCCGGCCTGGTGGGATGCTGAGTAGGAATACGAACAGATGGATTAATTACCAGTAACATATCTCCCCTCCTCTTCTCCATCGTGCTTGCTCGCCTCCAAACCAGTCAATTTGAAACGGGTCTCGCTAGAAATCTAGAATTAGCTCAAATAAAAAAAATAAATGTCTAGAATTAGCATGATGCGAATGAAGGATAGTGAATTAGTGACGTAGTTGCAGTTGGCAGAAGAACTCTGAGGAGCACAATACCATGTTTTCCGTCAGTTCGTCAGCAGAATTTCTTTTGGTTGCAAAAGGAAGCTTCAGCAGCAATTGGACAATGCCTACACTTTGGGGGTGTTTAGATGCACCTGTTATGCATAGTGTTTATGCATTAGGTCGCGTGCACAGAGAGAAGAAATGAACTGACATGGTTCTCTAGGTGAAAACTTTATGCGTTTTGGGTGGAACTAAATAGGGTCTTTGTCCTCACGGGACCATGACATGAAAGTGATCGAACAGGGTTCCCCCATCTCATGATCTCTTCTGGCATCCAGTGTCAAGGTAAACTAGGAAGGGCTCGCGCGCTCCGCCGCGCGCGTAGACCCAGGGGATGTATCTGTTGGGTCTTTTTTTGCTCTGCGCTGGGCCGGCGAGAATGATACTGCCCACGACACGGTGAATATTTTGCCGATGGGATAAAAATGCGTGTGGTTCTTTACTGTGGCGACGTATATACACGGTGTTAATCCTGGATCTGTACTGGTGTTTTCTCGAAAGCATCGTTGCTGCGTTGGAGACACCGCGAAGGTGACTCCTCGGGCGCATCGACCGGCGACGGAGAAAAAAATGGCGGGGACGAAAAGGGCCGCCGGCGTTGATCCGTCGATGCGGCCAAGGAAGTTGCGTCGAGTGGTGAGTAGTTGCTTGTTTCTTTAGTGTTGGAGTCCATGGATTAGCATAGGGCCATAACGCTGCTGCTTTCTGGAGAACAGGGGTGTGGAAAATCGGATGTCGCGATGGCGATGCGAGCTTATTTTGCGGATGGCAGCAGCACAGATGGTGAGGAGCAGGAAGGTTTGCGCTTTCTGAATGCAAGTCCAGACGCTGTTTCAGCGTTCGACTGGTCTGGCCTCGTTGGCGTTCTAGATGATGAAGAAAAAGCTAGTCTATTTGGGAATGAGGATGACGATCTACTGGTTAATGTTCCTGGGGTGAGTCTCTTGCGATGGACTACCATTTTTTTTT